>CM042688.1:344647191-345151458 GCA_023614405.1 Avena insularis | reverse complement strand
ACTAGAGTCATTTTGCATGTGTTATCTATACACATACCACCTATGGATCCAAAGTGTCATTGCATGTGTGTTCTTTTCATAATCCACCTATTGATCCACCAGTGTCATTGCATGTGTGTTCTTTTCACATACCACATATGGATCCACCAGTGTCATTGCATGTGTGCTCTTTTCACAATCCACCCCTGGATCCACCAGTGTCATTGCATGTGTGTTCTTTTTAGTAACAACAACCAGGGTCATTTTGCATGTGTGTTCTTTTCACATACCTCATATGGATCAACCAGTGTCATTGAAATGTGTGTTCTCTATAGAGACCACACATGGATCCACAGGTGTCATTGCATGTGTGTTCTTTTTAGTAACAACAACCAGTCATTTTGCATGTGTGTTCTTTTTAGTAACAACAACCAGAGTCATTTTGCATGTGTGTTCTTCTCACATACCACCTATGGATCCACCAGTGTCATTGCATGTGTGTTCATTTCATAATCCACCTATGGATCCACCAGTGTTATTGCATGTGTGTTCTTTTCACATACCACATATGGATCCACCAGTGTCATTGCATGTGTGCTCTTTTCACATCCACCCATGGATCCACTAGTGTCATTGCATGTGTGTTCTTTTTAGTAACAACAACCAGAGTCATTTTGCATGTGTGTTCTTTTCACATACCACATATGGATCAACCAGTGTCATTGAAATGTGTGTTCTCTATAGAGACCACACATGGATCCACAGGTGTCATTGCATGTGTGTTCTTTTTAGTAACAACAACCAGTCATTTTGCATGTGTGTTCTTTTCACAATCCACACATGGATCCACCAGTGTCATTGCATGTGTGTTCTTTTTAGTAACAACAACCAGAGTCATTTTGCATGTGTGTTCTTTTCACATACCACCTATGGATCCACCAGTGTCATTGCATGTGTGTTCTTTTTAGTAACAACAACTAGTCATTTTGCATGTGTGTTCTCTTCACAATCCACACATGGATCCACCAGTGTCATTGCATGTGTGTTATTTTTAGTAACAACAACCAGTGTCATTGCATGTGTGCTATCTTTAGAGACCACACATGGATCCACCTGTGTTATTGCATGTGTTTTCTTTTTACTAACAACAACAAGAGTCATTGAAATGTGTGCTCTCTTCAGAGACCACACATGGATCCACCAGTGTCATTGTTCTGTATTCTTTTCACTAACAACAACCAGAGTCATTGCATGTGTGTTCTTTTCACATACCACATATGGATCACCAGTGTCATTGCATGTGTGCTCTTTTCACAATCCACCCATGGATCCACGAGTGTCATTACATGTGTGTTCTTTTTAGTAACAACAACCAGAGTCATTTTGCATGTGTGTTCTTTTCACATACCACCTATGGATCCACCAGAGTCATTTTGCATGTGTGATCTCTTCACATACCACCTATGGATCCACCGGTGTCATTGCATCTGTGTTCTCTTTAGTAACAATAACCAGAGTCATTGAAATGTGTGTTATTCTCACATACCACCTATGGATCCCCTAGTGTCATTGATGTGTGTTCATTTCATAATCCACCTATGGATCCACCAGTGTCATTGCATGTGTGTTCTTTTTAGTAACAGCAACCAGAGTCATTTTGCATGTGTGTTCTTTTCACATACCACCTATGGATCCACAGATGTCATTGCATGGGTGTTCTTTTCACAATCCACCCATGGATCCACCGGTGCCATTGCATGTGTGTTCTTTTTAGTAACAACAACCAGGGTCATTTTGCATGTGTGTTCTTCTCACATACCACCTACGGATCCACCAGTGTCATTGCATGTGTGTTCATTTCATAATCCACCTATTGATCCACCAGTGTTATTTCATGTGTGTTCTTTTCACATACCACATATGGATCCACCAGTGTCATTGCATGTGTGCTCTTTTCACAATCCACCCATGGATCCACCAGTGTCATTGCATCTGTGTTCTTTTTAGTAAAAACAACCAGAGTCATTTTGCATGTGGTTTCTTTTCACATACCACATATGGATCAACCAGTGTCATTGAAATGTGTTTTCTCTATAGCAACCACACATGGATCCACAGGTGTCATTGCATGTGTGTTCTTTTTAGTAACAACAACCAGTCATCTTGCATGTGTGTTCTTTTCATAATCCACACATGGATCCACCAGTGTCATTGCATGTGTGTTCTTTTTAGTAACAACAACCAGAGTCATTTTGCATGTGTGTTCTTTTCACATACCACCTATGGATCCACTAGTGTCATTGCATGTGTGTTCTTTTTAGTAAAAACTACGAGAGTCATTTTGCTTGTGTGTTCTCTTCACAATCCACACATGGATCCACCAGTGTCATTGCATGTGTGTTCTTTTTAGTAACAACAACCAGTGTCATTGCATGTGTGCTCTCTTTAGAGACCACACATGGATCCACCTGTGTCATTGCATGTGTTTTATTTTTACTAACAACAACAAGAGTCATTGAAATGTGTGCTCTCTTCAGAGACCACACATGGATCCACCAGTCTCATTGCATGTGTATTCTTTTCACTAACAACAACCAGAGTCATTGCATGTGTGTTCTTTTCACATACCACATATGGATCACCAGTGTCATTGCATGTGTGCTCTTTTCACAATCCACCCATGGATCCACGAGTGTCATTGCATGTGTGTTCTTTTTAGTAACAACAACCAGAGTCATTTTGCATGTGTGTTCTTTTCACATACCACCTATGGATCCACCAGTGTCATTGCATGTGTGTTCTTTTCACAATCCACCCATGGATCCACCATAGTCATTGCATGTGTGTTCTTTTTAGTAACAACAACCAGAGTCATTTTGCATGTGTGTTCTTTTCACATACCACCTATGGATCGACCAGAGTCATTTTGCATGTGTGTTCTTTTCACTAACAACAACCAGAGTCATTTTGGATGTGTGTACTTTTCACATACCAGCTATGGATCCACCAGTGTCATTGAAATGTGTGTTCTCTACAGAGACCACACATGGATCCACCGGTGTCATTGCATTTATGTTCTTTTCACTAACAACAACTGGAGTCATTGCATGTGTGTTCTTTTTAGTAACAACAACCAGAGTCATTTTGCATGTGTGTTCTTCTTGCATACCACCTATGGATCCACCAGTGTCATTGCATGTGTGTTCATTTCACTAACAACAACCAGAGTCATTGCATGTGTGTTCTTTTGACATACCACATATGGATCCACCAGTGTGATTGAAATGTGTATTCTCTACAGAGACCACACATGGATCCACCAGTGTCATTGCATGTGTGTTCTTTTTAGTAACAACAACCAGAGTCATTTGGCATGTGTGTTCTTTTCACATACCACCTATGGATCCACTAGTGTCATTGCATGTGTGTTCTTTTTAGTAACAACCAGAGTCATTTTGCATGTGTGTTCTTTTCACATACCACCTATGGATCCACTAGTGTCATTGCATGTGTGTTCTTTTTAGTAACAACAACCAGAGTCATTTTGCATCTGTGTTCTCTTCACAATCCACACATGGATCCACCAGTGTCATTGCATGTGTGTTCTTTTTAGTAACAAGAACCAGTGTCATTGCATGTGTGCTCTCTTCAGAGACCACACATGGATCCACCAGTGTCATTGCATGTGTTTTCTTTTTACTAACGACAACAAGAGTAATTGAAATGTTTGCTCTCTTAAGAGACCACACTTGGATCCACCAGTGTCATTGCATGTGTGTTCTTTTTAGTAACAACAACCAGAGTCATTGCATGTTTGTTCTTTTCACATACCACCTATGGATCCACTAGAGTCATTTTGCATGTGTGATCTCTTCACATACCACCTATGGATCCAAAGTGTCATTGCATGTGTGTTCTTTTCATAATCCACCTATTGATCCACCAGTGTCATTGCATGTGTGTTCTTTTCACATACCACATATGGATCCACCAGTGTCATTGCATGTGTGCTCTTTTCACAATCCACCCCTGGATCCACTAGTGTCATTGCATGTGTGTTCTTTTTAGTAACAACAACCAGGGTCATTTTGCATGTGTGTTCTTTTCACATACCTCATATGGATCAACCAGTGTCATTGAAATGTGTGTTCTCTATAGAGACCACACATGGATCCACAGGTGTCATTGCATGTGTGTTCTTTTTAGTAACAACAACCAGTCATTTTGCATGTGTGTTCTTTTCACAATCCACACATGGAACCACCAGTGTCATTTCATGTGTGCTCTTTTTAGTAACAACAACCAGAGTCATTTTGCATGTGTGTTCTTTTCACATACCACCTATGGATCCAACAGTATCATTGCATGTGTGTTCTGTTTAGTAACAACAACCAGAGTCATTTTGCATGTGTGTTCTCTTCACAATCCACACATGGATCCACCAGTGTCATTGCATGTGTGTTCTTTTTAGTAACAACAACCAGTGCCATGCATGTGTGCTCTCTTCAAAGACCACACATGTATCCACCAGTGTCATTGCATGTGTTTTCTTTTTACTAACAACAACAAGAGTCATTGAAATGTGTGCTCTCTTCAGAGACCACACATGGATCCACCAGTGTCATTGCATGTGTATTCTTTTCACTAACAACAACCATAGTCATTACATGTGTGTTCTTTTCACATACCACATATGGATCACCAGTGCCATTGCATGTGTGCTCTTTTCACAATCCACCCATGGATCCACGAGTGTCATTGCATGTGTGTTCTTTTTAGTAACAACAACCAGACTCATTTTGAATGTGTGTTCTTTTCACATACCACCTATGGATCCACCAGAGTCATTTTGCATGTGTGATCTCTTCACAGACCACCTATGGATCCACCAGTGTCATTGCATGTGTGTTCTTTTTAGTAACAACCAGAGTCATTGAAATGTGTGTTCTTCTCACATACCACCTATGGATCCACCAGTGTCATTGCATGTGTGTTCATTTCATAATCCACCTATGGATCCACCAGTGTCATTGCATGTGTGTTCTTTTTAGTAACAACAACCAGAGCCATTTTGCATGTGTGTTCTTTTCACATACCTCCTATGGATCGACCAGAGTCATTTTGCATGTGTGTTCTTTTCACTAACAACAACCAGAGTCATTTTGGATGTGTGTACTTTTCACATACCAGCTATGGATCCACCAGTGTCATTGAAATGTGTGTTCTCTACAGAGACCACACATGGATCCACCGGTGTCATTGCATTTATGTTCTTTTCACTAACAACAACTGGAGTCATTGCATGTGTGTTCTTTTTAGTAACAACAACCAGTCATCTTGCATGTGTCTTCTTTTCATAATCCACACATGGATCCACCAGTGTCATTGCATGTGTGTTCTTTTTAGTAACAACAACCAGAGTCATTTTGCATGTGTGTTCTTTTCACATACCACCTATGGATCCACTAGTGTCATTGCATGTGTGTTCTTTTTAGTAAAAACAACGAGAGTCATTTTGCATGTGTGTTCTCTTCACAATCCACACATGGATCCACCAGTGTCATTGCATGTGTGTTCTTTTTAGTAACAACCAGTGTCATTGCATGTGTGCTCTCTTTAGAGACCACACATGGATCCACCAGTGTCATTGCATGTGTTTTATTTTTACTAACAACAACAAGAGTCATTGAAATGTGTGCTCTCTTCAGAGACCACACATGGATCCACCAGTCTCATTGCATGTGTATTCTTTTCACTAACAACAACCAGAGTCATTGCATGTGTGTTCTTTTCACATACCACATATGGATCACCAGTGTCATTGCATGTGTGCTCTTTTCACAATCCACCCATGGATCCACGAGTGTCATTGCATGTGTGTTCTTTTTAGTAACAACAACCAGAGTCATTTTGCATGTGTGTTCTTTTCACATACCACCTATGGATCCACCAGTGTCATTGCATGTGTGTTCTTTTCACAATCCACCCATGGATCCACCATAGTCATTGCATGTGTGTTCTTTTTAGTAACAACAACCAGAGTCATTTTGCATGTGTGTTCTTTTCACATACCACCTATGGATCCACTAGTGTCATTGCATGTGTGTTCTTTTCACTAACAACAACCAGAGTCATTTTGGATGTGTGTACTTTTCACATACCAGCTATGGATCCACCAGTGTCATTGAAATGTGTGTTCTCTACAGAGACCACACATGGATCCACCGGTGTCATTGCATTTATGTTCTTTTCACTAACAACAACTGGAGTCATTGCATGTGTGTTCTTTTTAGTAACAACAACCAGAGTCATTTTGCATGTGTGTTCTTCTCACATACCACCTATGGATCCACCAGTGTCATTGCATGTGTGTTCATTTCACTAACAACAACCAGAGTCATTGCATGTGTGTTCTTTTGACATACCACATATGGATCCACCAGTGTGATTGAAATGTGTATTCTCTACAGAGACCACACATGGATCCACCAGTGTCATTGCATGTGTGTTCTTTTTAGTAACAACAACCAGAGTCATTTGGCATGTGTGTTCTTTTCACATACCACCTATGGATCCACTAGTGTCATTGCATGTGTGTTCTTTTTAGTAACAACCAGAGTCATTTTGCATGTGTGTTCTTTTCACATACCACCTATGGATCCACTAGTGTCATTGCATGTGTGTGTTCTTTTAGTAACAACAACAGAGTCATTTTGCATGTGTGTTCTTCTTCACAATCCACACATGGATGCTCCTGTGTAATTGCATGTTTGTTCTATTGACTAACAACAAATAGTGACATTGCATGTGTGCTCTCCTTAGAGACCACACATGGATCCACCAGTGTCATTGCATGTGTTTCTTTTACTAACAACAAGAGTCATTGAAATGTGTGCTCTCTTCAAAGACCACACTTGGATCCACCAGTGTCATTGCATGTGTGTTCTTTTTAGTAACAACAACCAGAGTCATTGCATGTTTGTTCTTTTCACATACCACCTATGGATCCACCAGAGTCATTTTGCATGTGTGATCTCTTCACATACCACCTATGGATCCACCAGTGTCATTGCATGTGTGTTCATTTCATAATCCACCTATGGATCCACCAGTGTCATTGCATGTGTGTTCTTTTCACATACCACATATGGATCCACCAGTGTCATTGCATGTGTGCTCTTTTCACAATCCACCCCTGGATCCACCAGTGTCATTGCATGTGTGTTCTTTTTAGTAACAACAACCAGAGTCATTTTGCATGTGTGTTCTTTTCACATACCACATATGGATCAACTAGTGTCATTGAAATGTGTGTTCTCTATAGAGACCACACATGGATCCATAGGTGTCATTGCATGTGTGTTCTTTTTAGTAACAACAACCAGTCGTTTTGCATGTGTGTTCTTTTCACAATCCACACATGGATCCACCAGTGTCATTGCATGTGTGCTCTTTTTAGTAACAACAACCAGAGTCATTTTTCATGTGTGTTCTTTTCACATACCACCTATGGATCCAACAGTATCATTGCATGTGTGTTCTGTTTAGTAACAACAACCAGAGTCATTTTGCATGTGTGTTCTCTTCACAATCCACACATGGATCCACCAGTGTCATTGCATGTGTGTTCTTTTTAGTAACAACAACCAGTGCCATGCATGTGTGCTCTCTTCAAAGACCACACATGTATCCACCAGTGTCATTGCATGTGTTTTCTTTTTACTAACAACAAGAAGAGTCATTGAAATGTGTGCTCTCTTCAGAGACCACACATGGATCCACCAGTGTCATTGCATGTGTATTCTTTTCACTAACAACAACCAGAGTCATTGCATGTGTGTTCTTTTCACATACCACATATGGATCACCAGTGCCATTGCATGTGTGCTCTTCTCACAATCCACCCATGGATCCACGAGTGTCATTGCATGTGTGTTCTTTTTAGTAACAACAACCAGAGTCATTTTGCATGTGTGTTCTTTTCACGTACCACCTATGGATCCACCAGAGTCATTTTGCATGTGTGATCTCTTCACTGACCACCTATGGATCCACCAGTGTCATTGCATGTGTGTTCTTTTTAGTAACAACCAGAGTCATTGAAATGTGTGTTCTTCTCACATACCACCTATGGATCCACCAGTGTCATTGCATGTGTGTTCATTTCATAATCCACCTATGGATCCACCAGTGTCATTGCATGTGTGTTCTTTTTAGTAACAACAACCAGAGTCATTTTGCACGTGTGTTCTTTTCACATACCTCCTATGGATCCACCAGTGTCATTGCATGGGTGTTCTTTTCACAATCCACCCATGGATTCACGAGTGTCATTGCATGTGTGTTCTTTTTAGTAACAACAAGAGTCATTTTGCATGTGTGTTCTTCTCACATACCACCTATGGATCCACTAGTGTCATTGCATGTGTGTACATTTCATAATCCACCTATGGATCCACCAGTGTCATTGCATGTGTGTTCTTTTCACATACCACATATGGATCCACCAGTGTCATTGCATGTGTGCTCTTTTCACAATCCACCCATGGATCCACCAGTGTCATTGCATGTGTGTTCTTTTTATTAACAACCAGAGTCATTTTGCATGTGTGTTCTTTTCACATACCACATATGGATCAACCAGTGTCATTGAAATGTGTGTTCTCTATAGAGACCACACATGGATCCATAGGTGTTATTGCATGTCTGTTCTTTTTAGTAACAACAACCACTCATTTTGCATGTGTGTTCTTTTCACAATCCACACATGGATCCACCAGTGTCATTGCATGTGTGTTCTTTTTAGTAACAACAACCAGAGTCATTTTGCATGTGTGTTCTTTTCACATACCACCTATGGATCCACTAGTGTCATTGCATGTGTTTTCGTTTTAGTAACAACAACGAGAGTCATTTTGCATGTGTGTTCTCTTCACAATCCACACATGGATCCACCAGTGTCATTGCATGTATGTTCTTTTTAGTAACAACAACCAGTGTCATTGCATGGATCCACCAGTGTCATTGCATGTGTTTTATTTTTACTAACAACAACAAGAGTCATTGAAATGTGTGCTCTCTTCAGAGACCACACATGGATCCACCAGTGTCATTGCATGTTTATTCTTTTCACTAACAACAACTAGAGTCATTGCATGTGTGTTCTTTTCACATACCACATATGGATCACCAGTGTCATTGCATGTGTGCTCTTTTCACAATCCACCCATGGATCCACGAGTGTCATTGCATGTGTGTTCTTTTTAGTAACAACAACCAGAGTCATTTTGCATGTGTGTTCTTTTCACATACCACCTATGGATCCACCAGAGTCATTTTGCATGTGTGATCTCTTCACATACCACCTATGGATCCACTAGTGTCATTGCATGTGTGTTCTTTTTAGTAACAACAACCAGAGTCATTGAAATGTGTGTTATTCTCACATACCACCTATGGATCCACCAGTGTCATTGCATGTGTGTTCATTTCATAGTCCACCTATGGATCCACCAGTGTCATTGCATGTGTGTTCTTTTTAGTAACAACAACCAGAGTCATTTTGCATGTGTGTTCTTTTCACATACCACCTATGGATCCACCAGTGTCATTGCATGGGTGTTCTTTTCACAATCCACCCATGGATCCACCAGTGTCATTGCATGTGTGTTCTTTTTAGTAACAACAACCAGAGTCATTTTGCATGTGTGTTCTTCTCACATACCACCTACGGATCCACCAGTGTCATTGCATGTGTGTTCATTTCATAATCCACCTATTGATCCACCAGTGTTATTGCATATGTGTTCTTTTCACATACCACATATGGATCCACCTGTGTCATTGCATGTGTGCTCTTTTCACAATCCACCCATGGATCCACTAGTGTCATTGCATCTGTGTTCTTTTTAGTAAAAACAACCAGAGTCATTTTGCATGTGTGTTCTTTTCACATACCACATATGGATCAACCAGTGTCATGGAAATGTGTGTTCTCTATAGAGACCACACATGGATCCACATGTGTCATTGCATGTGTGTTCTTTTTAGTAACAACAACCAGTCATTTTGCATGTGTGTTCTTTTCACAATCCACACATGGATCCACCAGTGTCATTGCATGTGTGTTCTTTTTAGTAACAACAACCAGAGTCATTTTGCATGTGTGTTCTTTTCACATACCACCTATGGATCCACCAGTGTCATTGCATGTGTGTTCTTTTTAGTAACAACAACCAGAGTCATTTTGCATGTGTGTTCTCTTCACAATCCACACATGGATCCACCAGTGTCATTGCATGTGTGTTATTTTTAGTAACAACAACCAGTGTCATTGCATGTGTGCTATCTTTAGAGACCACACATGGATCCACCTGTGTCATTGCATGTGTTTTCTTTTTACTAACAACAACAAGAGTCATTGAAATGTGTGCTCTCTTCAGAGACCACACATGGATCCACCAGTGTCATTGATGTGTATTCTTTTCACTAACAACAACCAGAGTCATTGCATGTGTGTTCTTTTCACATACCACATATGGATCACCAGTGTCATTGCATGTGTGCTCTTTTCACAATCCACCCATGGATCCACGAGTGTCATTGCATGTGTGTTCTTTTTAGTAACAACAACCAGAGTCATTTTGCATGTGTGTTCTTTTCACATACCACCTATGGATCCACCAGAGTCATTTTGCATGTGTGATCTCTTCACATACCACCTATGGATCCACCGGTGTCATTGCATCTGTGTTCTTTTTAGTAACAATAACCAGAGTCATTGAAATGTGTGTTATTCTCACATACCACCTATGGATCCACTAGTGTCATTGCATGTGTGTTCATTTCATAATCCACCTATGGATCCACCAGTGTCATTGCATGTGTGTTCTTTTTAGTAACAGCAACCAAAGTCATTTTGCATGTGTGTTCTTTTCACATACCACCTATGGATCCACCAGTGTCATTGCATGGGTGTTCTTTTCACAATCCACCCATGGATCCACCGGTGCCATTGCATGTGTGTTCTTTTTAGTAACAACAACCAGAGTCATTTTGCATGTGTGTTCTTCTCACATACCACCTACGGATCCACCAGTGTCATTGCATGTGTGTTCATTTCATAATCCACCTATTGATCCACCAGTGTTATTGCATGTGTGTTCTTTTCACATACCACATATGGATCCACCAGTGTCATTGCATGTGTGCTCTTTTCACAATCCACCCATGGATCCACCAGTGTCATTGCATCTGTGTTCTTTTTAGTAAAAACAACCAGAGTCATTTTGCATGTGGTTTCTTTTCACATACCACATATGGATCAACCAGTGTCATTGAAATGTGTTTTCTCTATAGCAACCACACTTGGATCCACAGGTGTCATTGCATGTGTGTTCTTTTTAGTAACAACAACCAGTCATCTTGCATGTGTGTTCTTTTCATAATCCACACATGGATCCACCAGTGTCATTGCATGTGTGTTCTTTTTAGTAACAACAACCAGAGTCATTTTGCATGTGTGTTCTTTTCACATACCACCTATGGATCCACCAGTGTCATTGCATGTGTGTTCTTTTTAGTAACAACAACGAGAGTCATTTTGCATGTGTGTTCTCTTCACAATCCACACATGGATCCACCAGTGTCATTGCATGTGTGTTCTTTTTAGTAACAACAACCAGTGTCATTGCATGTGTGCTCTCTTTAGAGACCACACATGGATCCACCAGTGTCATTGCATGTGTTTTCTTTTTACTAACAACAACAAGAGTCATTGAAATGTGTGCTCTCTTCAGAGACCACACATGGATCCACCAGTGTCATTGCATGTGTATTCTTTTCACTAACAACAACCAGAGTCATTGCATGTGTGTTCTTTTCACATACCACATATGGATCACCAGTGTCATTGCATGTGTGCTCTTTTCACAATCCACCCATGGATCCACTAGTGTCATTGCATGTGTGTTCTTTTTAGTAACAACAACCAGAGTCATTTTGCATGTGTGTTCTTTGCACATACCACCTATGGATCCAACCAGAGTCATTGAAATGTGTGTTCTTCTCATACCACCTATGGATCCACCAGTGTCATTGCATGTGTGTTCTTTTTAGTAACAACAACCAGAGTCATTGAAATGTGTGTTATTCTCACATACCACCTATGGATCCACTAGTGTCATTGCATGTGTGTTCATTTCATAATCCACCTATGGATCCACCAGTGTCATTGCATGTGTGTTCTTTTTAGTAACAACAACCAGAGTCATTTTGCATGTGTGTTCTTTTCACATACCACCTATGGATCCACCAGTGTCATTGCATGGGTGTTCTTTTCACAATCCACCCATGGATCCACTAGTGTCATTGCATGTGTGTTCCTTTTAGTAACAACAACTAGATTCATTTTGCATGTGTGTTCTTCTCACATACCACCTATGGATCCACTAGTGTCATTGCATGTGTGTTCATTTCATAATCCACCTATGGATCCACCAGTGTCATTGCATGTGTGTTCTTTTCACATACCACATATGGATCCACCAGTGTCATTGCATGTGTGCTCTTTTCACAATCCACCCATGGATCCACCAGTGTCATTGCATGTGTGTTCTTTTTAGTAACAACAACCAGAGTCATTTTGCATGTGGTTTCTTTTCACATACCACATATGGATCCAACCAGTGTCATTGAAATGTGTTTTCTATAGCAACCACACATGGATCCACCGGTGTCATTGCATGTGTGTTCTTTTTAGTAACAACAACCAGTCATTTTGCATGTGTGTTCTTTTCATAATCCACACATGGATCCACCAGTGTCATTGCATGTGTGTTCTTTTTAGTAACAACAACCAGAGTCATTTTGCATGTGTGTTCTTTTCACATACCACCTATGGATCCACCAGTGTCATTGCATGTGTGTTCTTTTTAGTAACAACAACCAGAGTCATTTTGCATGTGTGTTCTCTTCACAATCCACACATGGATCCACCAGTGTCATTGCATGTGTGTTCTTTTTAGTAACAACAAGTGCCATTGCATGTGTGCTCTCTTTAGAGACCACACATGGATCCACCAGTGTCATTGCATGTGTTTTCTTTTTACTAACAACAACAAGAGTCATTGAAATGTGTGCTCTCTTCAGAGACCACACATGGATCCACCAGTGTCATTGCATGTGTGTTCTTTTCACTAAAAACAACCAGAGTCATTGCATGTGTGTTCTTTTCACATACCACATATGGATCCACCAAAGTGTCATTTTGCATGTGTGTTCTTTTCACAATCCACCCATGGATCCACCAGTGTCATTGCATGTGTGTTCTTTTTAGTAACAACAACCAGAGTCATTTTGCATGTGTGTTCTTTTCACATACCACCTATGGATCCACCAGTGTCATTGCATGTGTGTTCTTTTCACAATCCACCCATGGATCCACCAGTGTCATTGCATGTGTGTTCTTTTTAGTAACAACAACCAGAGTCATTTTGCATGTGTGTTCTTTTCACATACCACCTATGGATCCACCAGTGTCATTGCATGTGTGTTCTTTTTAGTAACAACAACGAGAGTCATTTTGCATGTGTGTTCTTCTCACAATCCACACATGGATCCACCAGTGTCATTGCATGTGTGTTCTTTTTAGTAACAACAACCAGTGTCATTGCATGTGTGTTCTCGTCAGAGACCACACATGGATCCACCAGTGTCATTGCATGTGTGTTCTTTTTACTAACAACAACAAGAGTCATTGAAATGTGTGCTCTCTTCAGAGACCACACATGGATCCACCAGTGTCATTGCATGTGTATTCTTTTCACTAACAACAACCAGAGTCATTGCATGTGTGTTCTTTTCACATACCACATATGGATCCACCAGTGTCATTGCATGTGTGTTCTTTTCACAATCCACCCATGGATCCACCAGTGTCATTGCATGTGTGTTCTTTTTAGTAACAACAACCAGAGTCATTTTGCATGTGTGTTCTTTTCACAAACCACCTATGGATCCACCAGTGTCATTGCATGTGTGATCTCTTCACATACCACCTATGGATCCACCAGTGTCATTGCATGTGTGTTCTTTTTAGTAACAACAACCAGAGTCATTTTGCATGTGTGTTCTTCTCACATACCACCTATGGATCCACTAGTGTCATTGCATGTGTGTTCATTTCATAATCCACCTATGGATCCACCAGTGTCATTGCATGTGTGTTCTTTTTAGTAACAACAACCAGAGTCATTTTGCATGTGTGTTCTTTTCACATACCACCTATGGATCCACCAGTGTCATTGCATGTGTGTTCTTTTCACAATCCACCCATGGATCCACCAGTGTCATTGCATGTGTGTTCTTTTTAGTAACAACAACCAGAGTCATTTTGCATGTGTGTTCTTCTCACATACCACCTATGGATCCACCAGTGTCATTGCATGTGTGTTCTTTTCATAATCCACCTATGGATCCACCAGTGTCATTGCATGTGTGTTCTTTTCACATACCACATATGGATCCACCAGTGTCATTGCATGTGTGCTCTTTTCACAATCCACCCATGGATCCACCAGTGTCATTGCATGTGTGTTCTTTTTAGTAACAACAACCAGAGTCATTTTGCATGTGTGTTCTTTTCACATACCACATATGGATCCACCAGTGTCATTGAAATGTGTTTAGTCTGCACATACCACACTTGGATCCACAGTGTCATTGCATGTGTGTTCTTTTTAGTAACAACAACCAGTCATTTTGCATGTGTGTTCTTTTCATAATCCACCTATGGATCCACCAGTGTCATTGCATGTGTGTTCTTTTTAGTAACAACAACCAGAGTCATTTTGCATGTGTGTTCTTTTCACATACCACCTATGGATCCACCGGTGTCATTGCATGTGTGTTCTTTTTAGTAACAACAACTAGAGTCATTTTGCACGTGTGTTCTTTTCACATACCACCTATGGATCCACCAGTGTCATTGCATGTGTGTTCTTTTTAGTAACAACTCATTGCATGTGTGTGTTCATTTCATAGTCCACCTATGGATCCACAAGTGTCATTGCATGTGTGTTCTTTTAGTAACATCAATAAGAGTCTCATTGCATGTGTGTTCTTCTCACATACCACCTATGGATCCACCAGTGTCATTGCATGTGTGTTCTTTTCACTAACAACAACCAGAGTCATTGCATGTGTGTTCTTTTCACATACCACATATGGATCCACCAGTGTCATTGAAATGTGTGTTCTCTTCACAATCCACACATGGATCCACCAGTGTCATTGCATGTGTGTTCTTTTTAGTAACAATAACCAGAGTCATTTTGCATGTGTGTTCTTTTCACATACCACCTATGGATCCACCAGTGTCATTGCATGTGTGTTCTTTTCACAATCCACCCATGGATCCACCATAGTCATTGCATGTGTGTTCTTTTTAGTAACAACAATCAGAGTCATTTTGCATGTGCGTTCTTTTCAGATACCACCTATGGATCCACTAGTGTCATTGCATGTGTGTTCTTTTCACTAACAACAACCAGAGTCATTTTGGATGTGTGTACTTTTCACATACCAGCTATGGATCCACCAGTGTCATTGAAATGTGTTTTCTCTACAGAGACCACACATGGATCCACCGGTGTCATTGCATTTATGTTCTTTTCACTAACAACAACTGGAGTCATTGCATGTGTGTTCTTTTTAGTAACAACAACCAGAGTCATTTTGCATGTGTGTTCTTCTTGCATACCACCTATGGATCCACCAGTGTCATTGCATGTGTGTTCATTTCACTAACAACAACCAGAGTCATTGCATGTGTGTTCTTTTTAGTAACAACCAGAGTCATTGAAATGTGTGTTATTCTCACATACCACCTATGGATCCACCAGTGTCATTGCATGTGTGTTCATTTCATAATCCACCTGTGGATCCACCAGTGTCATTGCATGTGTATTATTTTTAGTAACAATAACCAGGGTCATTTTGCATGTGTGTTCTTTTCACATACCACCTATGGATCCACCAGTGTCATTGCATGTGTGTTCTTTTTAGTAACAACAACCAAGGTCATTTTGCATGTGTGTTCTTTTCACATACCACCTATGGATCCACCAGTGTCATTGCATGTGTGTTCTTTTTATTAACAACAACCAGAGTCATTTTGCATATGTGTTCTTCTCACATACCACCTATGGATCAACCAGTGTCATTGCATGTGTGTTCATTTCATAGTCCACCTATGGATCCACAAGTGTCATTGCATGTGTGTTCTTTTAGTAACAACACATGGACATTCATTGCATGTGTGTTCTTTTTAGTAACAACAACAAGAGTCAT
The DNA here is from genome assembly GCA_023614405.1 of Avena insularis. Classification (NCBI taxonomy): domain Eukaryota; kingdom Viridiplantae; phylum Streptophyta; class Magnoliopsida; order Poales; family Poaceae; genus Avena; species Avena insularis. The sequence goes on along the minus strand of CM042688.1, from coordinate 345,135,129 downwards.
TTTGAAATGTGTGTTCTACTCACATACCACCTATGGATCCACCAGTATCATTGCATGTGTGTTCTTTTCACTAACAAAAAGCAGAGTCATTGCATGTGTTCTTTTCACATACCACATATGGATCCACCATGTCATAGAAATGTGTGTTCTCTTCACAGACCACACATGGATCCACCAGTGTCATTGCATGTGTGTTCTTTTTAGTAACAACAACCAGAGTCATTTGGCATGTGTGTTCTTTTCACATACCACCTATGGATCCACTAGTGTCATTGCATGTGTTTTCTTTTTCATATCATTGCATGTGTGTTCTTTTTAGTAACAACAACCAGAGTCATTTTGCATCTGTGTTCTTTTCACATACCACCTATGGATCCACTAGGGTCATTGCATGTGTGTTCTTTTTAGTAACAACAACCAGAGTCATTTTGCATTTGTGTTATTTTGAAATACCACAAATGTATCCACCAGTGTCATTGCATGTGTGCTCTCTTCAGAGACCACACATGGATCCACCAGTGTCATTGCATGTGTTTTCTTTTTACTAACAACACCAAGAGTCATTGAAATGTGTGCTCTCTTCAAAGACCACACATGGATCCACCAGTGTCATTGCATGTGTGTTCTTTTTAGTACAACAACCAGAGTCATTGAAATGTGTGTTATTCTCACATACCACCTATGGATCCACCAGTGTCATTGCATGTGTGTTCATTTCATAATCCACCTGTGGATCCACCAGTGTCATTGCATGTGTGTTATTTTTAGTAACAACAACCAGGGTCATTTTGCATGTGTGTTCTTTTCACATACCACCTATGGATCCACCAGTGTCATTGCATGTGTGTTCTTTTTAGTAACAACAACCAAGGTCATTTTGCATGTGTGTTCTTTTCACATACCACCTATGGATCCACCAGTGTCATTGCATGTGTGTTCTTTTTAGTAACAACAACCAGAGTCATTTTGCATGTGTGTTCTTGTCACATACCACCTATGGATCCACCAGTGTCATTGCATGTGTGTTCATTTCATAGTCCACCTATGGATCCACAAGTGTCATTGCATGTGTGTTCTTTTTAGTAACAACAACCCGAGTCATTTTGCATGTGTGTTCTTTTTAGTAACAACAACCCGAGTCATTTTGCATGTGTGTTCTTCTCACATACCACCTATGGATCCACCAGTGTCATTGCATGTGTGTTCTTTTCACTAACAACAACCAGAGTCATTGCATGTGTGTTCTTTTCACATACCACATATGGATCCACCAGTGTCATAGAAATGTGTGTTCTCTACAGAGACCACACATGGATCCACCAGTGTCATTGCATGTGTGTTCTTTTTAGTAACAACAACCAGAGTCATTTGGCATGTGTGTTCTTTTCACATACCACCTATGGATCCACTAGTGTCATTGCATGTGTGTTCTTTTTAGTAACAACAACCAGAGTCATTTTGCATCTGTGTTCTTTTCACATACCACCTATGGATCCACTAGTGTCATTGCATGTGTGTTCTTTTTAGTAACAACAACCAGAGTCATTTTGCATTTGTGTTCTCTTCACAATCCACACATGGATCCACCAGTGTCAATGCATGTGTGTTCTTTTTAGTAACAACAACCAGTGTCATTGCATGTGTGCTCTCTTCAGAGACCACACATGGATCCACCAGTGTCATTGCATGTGTTTTCTTTTTACTAACAACACCAAGAGTCATTGAAATGTGTGCTCTCTTCAGAGACCACACATGGATCCAAAAGTGTCATTGCATGTGTGTTCTTTTTAGTAACAACAACCAGAGTCATTGAAATGGGTGTTATTCTCACATACCACCTATGGATCCACCAGTGTCATTGCATGTGTGTTCATTTCATAATCCACCTGTGGATCCACCAGTGTCATTGCATGTGTGTTATTTTTAGTAACAACAACCAGGGTCATTTTGCATGTGTGTTCTTTTCACATACCACCTATGTGTGTGTTCTTTTCACATACCACCTATGGATCCACCAGTGTCATTGCATGTGTGTTCTTTTTAGTAACAACAACCAAGGTCATTTTGCATGTGTGTTCTTTTCACATACCACCTATGGATCCACCAGTGTCATTGCATGTGTGTTCTTTTTAGTAACAACAACCAGAGTCATTTTGCATGTGTGTTCTTCTCACATACCACCTATGGATCCACCAGTGTCACTGCATGTGTGTTCATTTCATAGTCCACCTATGGATCCACAAGTGTCATTGCATGTGTGTTCTTTTTAGTAACAACAACCCGAGTCATTTTGCATGTGTGTTCTTCTCACATACCACCTATGGATCCACCAGTGTCATTGCATGTGTGTTCTTTTCACTAACAACAACCAGAGTCATTGCATGTGTGTTCTTTTCACATACCACATATGGATCCACCAGTGTCATAGAAATGTGTGTTCTCTACAGAGACCACACATGGATCCACCATAGTCATTGCATGTGTGTTCTTTTTAGTAACAACAACCAGAGTCATTTTGCATGTGCGTTCTCTTCACATACCACCTATGGATCCACTAGTGTCATTGCATGTATGTTCTTTTTCACGTACCACCTATGGATCCACCAGTGTCATTGCATGTGTGTTCTTTTTAGTAACAACGAGAGTCATTTTGCATGTGTGTTCTTTCAGATACCACCTATGGATCCACCAGTGTCATTGCATGTGTGTTCATTTCACTAACAACAACAAGGTCATTGCATGTGTGTTCTTTTCACATACCACCTATGGATCCACCAGTGTCATTGCATGTGTGTTCTTTTTAGTAACAACAACCAGAGTCATTTGGCATGTGTGTTCTTTTCACATACCACCTATGGATCCACTAGTGTCATTGCATGTGTGTTCTTTTTAGTAACAACCAGAGTCATTTTGCATGTGTGTTCTTTTCACATACCACCTATGGATCCACCAGTGTCATTGCATGTGTGTTATTTTTAGTAACAACAACCATAGTCATTGCATGTGTTCTCTTCACAATCCACACATGGATCCACCAGTGTCATTGCATGTGTTCTTTTAGTAACAACAACAGTGTCATTGCATGTGTGTTTCTTGAGACCACACATGGATCCACCAGTGTCATTGCATGTGTTTTCTTTTTACTAACGACAACAAGAGTCATTGAAATGTGTGCTCTCTTCAGAGACCACACTTGGATCCACCAGTGTCATTGCATGTGTGTTCTTTTTAGTAACAACAACCAGAGTCATTGCATGTTTGTTCTTTTCACATACCACCTATGGATCCACCAGAGTCATTTTGCATGTGTGATCTCTTCACATACCACCTATGGATCCACCAGTGTCATTGCATGTGTGTTCTTTTTAGTAACAACAACCAGAGTCATTGAAATGTGTGTTATTCTCACATACCACCTATGGATCCACCAGTGTCATTGCATGTGTGTTCATTTCATTATCCACCTGTGGATCCACCAGTGTCATTGCATGTGTGTTCTTTTTAATAACAACAAGCAGGGTCATTTTGCATGTGTGTTCTTTTCACATACCACCTATGGATCCACCAGTGTCATTGCATGTGTGTTCTTTTTAGTAACAACAACCAGAGTCATTTTGCATGTGTGTTCTTCTCACATACCACATATGGATCCACCAGTGTCATTGCATGTGTGTTCATTTCATAGTCCACCTATGGATCCACAAGTGTCATTGCATGTGTGTTCTTTTTAGTAACAACCCGAGTCATTTTGCATGTGTGTTCTTCTCACATACCACCTATGGATCCACCAGTGTCATTGCATGTGTGTTCTTTTCACTAACAACAACCAGAGTCATTGCATGTGTGTTCTTTTCACATACCACATATGGATCCACCAGTGTCATAGAAATGTGTGTTCTCTACAGAGACCACACATGGATCCACCAGTGTCATTGCATGTGTGTTCTTTTTAGTAACAATAACCAGAGTCATTTTGCATGTGTGTTCTTTTCACATACCACCTATGGATCCACCAGTGTCATTGCATGTGTGTTCTTTTCACAATCCACCCATGGATCCACCATAGTCATTGCATGTGTGTTCTTTTTAGTAACAACAACCAGAGTCATTTTGCATGTGTGTTCTTTTCACATACCACCTATGGATCCACTAGTGTCATTGCATGTGTGTTCTTTTCACTAACAACAACCAGAGTCATTTTGGATGTGTGTACTTTTCACATACCAGCTATGGATCCACCAGTGTCATTGAAATGTGTTTTCTCTACAGAGACCACACATGGATCCACCGGTGTCATTGCATTTATGTTCTTTTCACTAACAACAACTGGAGTCATTGCATGTGTGTTCTTTTTAGTAACAACAACCAGAGTCATTTTGCATGTGTGTTCTTCTTGCATACCACCTATGGATCCACCAGTGTCATTGCATGTGTGTTCATTTCACTAACAACAACCAGAGTCATTGCATGTGTGTTCTTTTGACATACCACATATGGATCCACCAGTGTGATTGAAATGTGTATTCTCTACAGAGACCACACATGGATCCACCAGTGTCATTGCATGTGTGTTCTTTTTAGTAACAACAACCAGAGTCATTTGGCATGTGTGTTCTTTTCACATACCACCTATGGATCCACTAGTGTCATTGCATGTGTGTTCTTTTTAGTAACAACCAGAGTCATTTTGCATGTGTGTTCTTTTCACATACCACCTATGGATCCACTAGTGTCATTGCATGTGTGTTCTTTTTAGTAACAACAACCAGAGTCATTTTGCATTTGTGTTCTCTTCACAATCCACACATGGATCCACCAGTGTCAATGCATGTGTGTTCTTTTTAGTAACAACAACCAGTGTCATTGCATGTGTGCTCTCTTCAGAGACCACACATGGATCCACCAGTGTCATTGCATGTGTTTTCTTTTTACTAACAACACCAAGAGTCATTGAAATGTGTGCTCTCTTCAGAGACCACACATGGATCCACCAGTGTCATTGCATGTGTGTTATTTTTAGTAACAACAACCAGAGTCATTGAAATGTGTGTTATTCTCACATAACACCTATGGATCCACCAGTGTCATTGCATGTGTGTTCATTTCATAATCCACCTTGTGGATCCACCAGTGTCATTGCATGTGTGTTATTTTTAGTAACAACAACCAGGGTCATTTTGCATGTGTGTTCTTTTCACATACCACCTATGGATCCACCAGTGTCATTGCATGTGTGTTCTTTTTAGTAACAATAACCAGAGTCATTTTGCATGTGTGTTCTTTTCACATACCACCTATGGATCCACCAGTGTCATTGCATGTGTGTTCTTTTCACAATCCACCCATGGATCCACCATAGTCATTGCATGTGTGTTCTTTTTAGTAACAACAACCAGAGTCATTTTGCATGTGCGTTCTCTTCACATACCACCTATGGATCCACTAGTGTCATTGCATGTGTGTTCTTTTCACTAACAACAACCAGAGTCATTTTGGATATGTGTACTTTTCACATACCAGCTATGGATCCACCAGTGTCATTGAAATGTGTGTTCTCTACAGAGACCACACATGGATCCACCGGTGTCATTGCATTTATGTTCTTTTCACTAACAACAACTAGAGTCATTGCATGTGTGTTCTTTTTAGTAACAACAACCAGAGTCATTTTGCATGTGTGTTCTTCTTGCATACCACCTATGGATCCACCAGTGTCATTGCATGTGTGTTCATTTCACTAACAACAACTAGAGTCATTGCATGTGTGTTCTTTTGACATACCACATATGGATCCACCAGTGTGATTGAAATGTGTATTCTCTACAGAGACCACACATGGATCCACCAGTGTCATTGCATGTGTGTTCGTTTTAGTAACCACAACCAGAGTCATTTGGCATGTGTGTTCTTTTCACATACCACCTATGGATCCACTAGTGTCATTGCATGTGTGTTCTTTTTAGTAACAACCAGAGTCATTTTGCATGTGTGTTCTTTTCACATACCACCTATGGATCCACTAGTGTCATTGCATGTGTGTTCTTTTTAGTAACAACAACCAGAGTCATTTTGCATCTGTGTTCTCTTCACAATCCACACATGGATCCACCAGTGTCATTGCATGTGTGTTCTTTTTAGTAACAACAACCAGTGTCATTGCATGTGTGCTCTCTTCAGAGACCACACATGGATCCACCAGTGTCATTGCATGTGTTTTCTTTTTACTAACGACAACAAGAGTCATTGAAATGTGTGCTCTCTTCAGAGACCACACTTGGATCCACCAGTGTCATTGCATGTGTGTTCTTTTTAGTAACAACAACCAGAGTCATTGCATGTTTGTTCTTTTCACATACCACCTATGGATCCACCAGAGTCATTTTGCATGTGTGATCTCTTCACATACCACCTATGGATCCACCAGTGTCATTGCATGTGTGTTCTTTTTAGTAACAACAACCAGAGTCATTGAAATGTGTGTTATTCTCACATACCACCTATGGATCCACCAGTGTCATTGCATGTGTGTTCATTTCATTATCCACCTGTGGATCCACCAGTGTCATTGCATGTGTGTTCTTTTTAGTAACAACAACCAGGGTCATTTTGCATGTGTGTTCTTTTCACATACCACCTATGGATCCACCAGTGTCATTGCATGTGTGTTCTTTTTAGTAACAACAACCAGAGTCATTTTGCATGTGTGTTCTTCTCACATACCACATATGGATCCACCAGTGTCATTGCATGTGTGTTCATTTCATAGTCCACCTATGGATCCACAAGTGTCATTGCATGTGTGTTCTTTTTAGTAACAACAACCCGAGTCATTTTGCATGTGTGTTCTTCTCACATACCACCTATGGATCCACCAGTGTCATTGCATGTGTGTTCTTTTCACTAACAACAACCAGAGTCATTGCATGTGTGTTCTTTTCACATACCACATATGGATCCACCAGTGTCATAGAAATGTGTGTTCTCTACAGAGACCACACATGGATCCACCAGTGTCATTACATGTGTGTTCTTTTTAGTAACAATAACCAGAGTCATTTTGCATGTGTGTTCTTTTCACATACCACCTATGGATCCACCAGTGTCATTGCATGTGTGTTCTTTTCACAATCCACCCATGGATCCACCATAGTCATTGCATGTGTGTTCTTTTTAGTAACAACAACCAGAGTCATTTTGCATGTGTGTTCTTTTCACATACCACCTATGGATCCACTAGTGTCATTGCATGTGTGTTCTTTTCACTAACAACAACCAGAGTCATTTTGGATGTGTGTACTTTTCACATACCAGCTATGGATCCACCAGTGTCATTGCATGTGTGTTCATTTCACTAACAACAACCAGAGTCATTGCATGTGTGTTCTTTTGACATACCACATATGGATCCACCAGTGTGATTGAAATGTGTATTCTCTACAGAGACCACACATGGATCCACCAGTGTCATTGCATGTGTGTTCTTTTTAGTAACAACAACCAGAGTCATTTGGCATGTGTGTTCTTTTCACATACCACCTATGGATCCACTAGTGTCATTGCATGTGTGTTCTTTTTAGTAACAACCAGAGTCATTTTGCATCTGTGTTCTTTTCACATACCACCTATGGATCCACTAGTGTCATTGCATGTCTGTTCTTTTTAGTAACAACCAGAGTCATTTTGCATTTGTGTTCTCTTCACAATCCACACATGGATCCACCAGTGTCAATGCATGTGTGTTCTTTTTAGTAACAACAACCAGTGTCATTGCATGTGTGCTCTCTTCAGAGACCACACATGGATCCACCAGTGTCATTGCATGTGTTTTCTTTTTACTAACAACACCAAGAGTCATTGAAATGTGTGCTCTCTTCAGAGACCACACATGGATCCACCAGTGTCATTGCATGTGTGTTCTTTTTAGTAACAACAACCAGAGTCATTTTGCATGTGTGTTCTTTTCACATACCACCTATGGATCCACCAGAGTCATTTTGCATGTGTGATCTCTTCACATACCACTTATGGATCCACCAGTGTCATTGCATGTGTGTTATTTTTAGTAACAACAACCAGAGTCATTGAAATGTCTGTTCTTCTCACATCCCACCTATGGATCCACCAGTGTCATTGCATGTGTGTTCATTTCTTAATCCACCTATGGATCCACCAATGTCATGACATGTGTGTTCTTTTTAGTATCAACAACCAGAGTCATTTTGCATGTGTGTTCTTTTCACATACCACCTATGGATCCACCAGTGTCATTGCATGTGTGTTCTTTTCACAATCCACCCATGGATCCACCAGTGTCATTGCATGTGTATTCTTTTTAGTAACAACAACTAGAGTCATTTTGCATGTGTGTTCTTCTCACATACCACCTATGGATCCACCAGTGTCATTGCATGTGTGTTCATTTCATAATCCACCTATGGATCCACCAGTGTCATTGCATGTGTGTTCTTTTTAGTAACAACAACCAGAGTCATTTTGCATGTGTGTTCTTTTCACATACCACCTATGGATCCACCAGAGTCATTTTGCATGTGTGATCTCTTCACATACCACATATGGATCCACCAGTGTCATTGCATGTGTGTTCTTCTTAGTAACAACAACCAGAGTCATTGAAATGTGTGTTATTCTCACATACCACCTATGGATCCACCAGTGTCATTGCATGTGTGTTCATTTCATAATCCACCTGTGGATCCACCAGTGTCATTGCATGTGTGTTATTTTTAGTAACAACAACCAGGGTCATTTTGCATGTGTATTCTTTTCACATACCACCTATGGATCCACCAGTGTCATTGCATGTGTGTTCTTTTTAGTAACAATAACCAGGGTCATTTTGCATGTGTGTTCTTTTCACATACCACCTATGGATCCACCAGTGTCATTGCATGTGTGTTCTTTTTAGTAACAACAACCAGAGTCATTTTGCATGTGTGTTCTTCTCACATACCACCTATGGATCCAGCAGTGTCATTGCATGTGTGTTCATTTCATAGTCCACCTATGGATCCACAAGTGTCATTGCATGTGTGGTCTTTTTAGTAACACCAACCCGAGTCATTTTGCATGTGTGTTCTTCTCACATACCACCTATGGATCCACCAGTGTCATTGCATGTGTGTTGTTTTCACTAACAACAACCAGAGTCATTGCATGTGTGTTCTTTTCACATACCACATATGGATCCACCAGTGTCATAGAAATGTGTGTTCTCTACAGAGACCACACATGGATCGACCAGTGTCATTGCATGTGTGTTCTTTTTAGTAACAACAACCAGAGTCATTTTGCATGTGTGTTCTTTTCACATACCACCTATGGATCCACCAGTGTCATTGCATGTGTGTTCTTTTCACAATCCACCCATGGATCCACCAGAGTCATTGCATGTGTGTTCTTTTTAGTAACAACAACCAGAGTCATTTTGCATGTGTGTTCTTTTCACATACCACCTATGGATCCACTAGTGTCATTGCATGTGTGTTCTTTTCACTAACAACAACCAGAGTCATTTTGGATGTGTGTTCTTTTCACATACCACCTATGGATCCACCAGTGTCATTGAAATGTGTGTTCTCTACAGAGACCACACATGGATCCACCGGTGTCATTGCATTTATGTTCTTTTCACTAACAACAACTGGAGTCATTGCATGTGTGTTATTTTTAGTAACAACAACCAGAGTCATTTTGCATGTGTGTTCTTCTCGCATACCACCTATGGATCCACCAGTGTCATTGCATGTGTGTTCATTTCACTAACAACAACCAGAGTCATTGCATGTGTGTTCTTTTGACATACCACATATGGATCCACCAGTGTGATTGAAATGTGTATTCTCTACAGAGACCACACATGGATCCACCAGGGTCATTGCATGTGTGTTCTTTTTAGTAACAACAACCACAGGCATTTGGCATGTGTGTTCTTTTCACATACCACCTATGGATCCACTAGTGTCATTGCATGTGTGTTCTTTTTAGAACAACCAGAGTCATTTTGCATGTGTGTTCTTTTCACATACCACCTATGGATCCACTAGTGTCATTGCATGTGTGTTATTTTTAGTAACAACAACCAGAGTCATTTTGCATCTGTGTTCTCTTCACAATCCACACATGGATCCACCAGTGTCATTGCATGTGTGTTCTTTTTAGTAACAACAACCAGTGTCATTGCATGTGTGCTCTCTTCAGACACCACACATGGATCCACCAGTGTCATTGCATGTGTTTTCTTTTTACTAACAACAACAAGAGTCATTGCATGTGTGTTCTTTTCACATACCAACTATGGATCCACCAGAGTCATTTTGCATGTGTGATCTCTTCACATACCACCTATGGATCCACCAGTGTCATTGCATGTGTGTTCTTTTTAGTAACAACAACTAGAGTCATTGAAATGTGTGTTATTCTCACATACCACCTATGGATCCACCAGTGTCATTGCATGTGTGTTCATTTCATTATTCACCTGTGGATCCACCAGTGTTATTGCATGTGTGTTCTTTTTAGTAACAGCCACCAGGGTCATTTTGCATGTGTGTTCTTTTCACATACCACCTATAGATCCACCAGTGTTATTGCATATGTGTTCTTTTTAGTAACAACAACCAGAGTCATTTTGCATGTGTGTTCTTCTCACATACCACCTATGGATCCACCAGTGTCATTGCATGTGTGTTCATTTCATAGTCCACCTATGGATCCACAAGTGTCATTGCATGTGTCTTCTTTTTAGTAACAACAACCCGAGTCATTTTGCATGTGTGTTCTTCTCACATACCACCTATGGATCCACCGGTGTCATTGCATGTGTGTTCTTTTCACTAACAACAACCAGAGTCATTGCATGTGTGTTCTTTTCACATACCACATATGGATCCACCAGTGTCATAGAAATGTGTGTTCTCTACAGAGACCACACATGGATCCACCAGTGTCATTGCATGTGTGTTCTTTTTAGTAACAATAACCAGAGTCATTTTGCATGTGTGTTCTTTTCATATACCACCTATGGATCCACCAGTGTCATTGCATGTGTGTTCTTTTCACAATCCACCCATGGATCCACCATAGTCATTGCATGTGTGTTCTTTTTAGTAACAACAACCAGAGTCATTTGGCATGTGTGTTCTTTTCACATAACACCTATGGATCCACTAGTGTCATTGCATGTGTGTTCTTTTTAGTAATAACCAGAGTCATTTTGCATGTGTGTTCTTTTCACATACCACCTATGGATCCACTAGTGTCATTGCATGTGTGTTCTTTTTAGTAACAAAAACCAGAGTCATTTTGCATCTGTGTTCTCTTCACAATCCACACATGGATCCACCAGTGTCATTGCATGTGTGTTATTTTTAGTAACAACAACCAGTGTTATTGCATGTGTGCTCTCTTCAGAGACCACACATGGATCCACCAGTGTCATTGCATGTGTTTTCTTTTTACTAACAACAACAAGAGTCATTGAAATGTGTGCTCTCTTCAGAGACCACACATGGATCCACCAGTGTCATTGCATGTGTGTTCTTTTTAGTAACAACAACCAGAGTCATTGCATGTGTGATCTCTTCACATAACACCTATGGATCCACCAGTGTCATTGCATGTGTGTTCTTTTTAGTAACAACAACCAGAGTCATTGAAATGTGTGTTATTCTCACATACCACATATGGATCCACCAGTGTCATTGCATGTGTGTTCATTTCATTATCCATCTGTGGATCCACCAGTGTCATTGCATGTGTGTTCTTTTTAGTAACAACAACCAGGGTCATTTTGCATGTGTGTTCTTTTCACATACCACCTATGGATCCACCAGTGTCATTGCTTGTGTGTTCTTTTTAGTAACAACAACCAGAGTCATTTTGCATGTGTGTTCTTCTCACATACCACCTATGGATCCACCAGTGTCATTGCATGTGTGTTCATTTCATAGTCCACCTATGGATCCACAAGTGTCATTGCATGTGTGTTCTTTTTAGTAACAACAACCCGAGTCATTTTGCATGTGTGTTCTTCTCACATACCACCTATGGATCCACCAGTGTCATTGCATGTGTGTTCTTTTCACTAACAACAACCAGAGTCATTGCATGTGTGTTCTTTTCACATACCACATATGGATCCACCAGTGTCATAGAAATGTGTGTTCTCTACAGAGACCACACATGGATCCACCAGTGTCATTGCATGTGTGTTCTTTTTAGTAACAATAACCAGAGTCATTTTGCATGTGTGTTCTTTTCACATACCACCTATGGATCCACCAGTGTCATTGCATGTGTGTTCTTTTCACAATCCACCCATGGATCCACCATAGTCATTGCATGTGTGTTCTTTTTAGTAACAACAACCAGTCATTTTGCATGTGTTTTCTTTTCACAATCCACCCATGGATCCACCATAGTCATTGCATGTGTGTTCTTTTTAGTAACAACAACCAGAGTCATTTTGCAAGTGTGTTCTTTTCACATACCACCTATGGATCCACTAGTGTCATTGCATGTGTGTTATTTTCACTAACAACAACTAGAGTCATTTTGGATGTGTGTTCTTTTCACATACCAGCAATGGATCCACCAGTGTCATTGAAATGTGTGTTCTCTACAGAGACCACACATGGATCCAACGGTGTTATTGCATTTATGTTCTTTTCACTAACAACAACTGGAGTCATTGCATGTGTGTTCTTTTTAGTAACAACAACCAGAGTCATTTTGCATGTGTGTTCTTCTTGCATACCACCTATGGATCCACCAGTGTCATTGCATGTGTGTTCATTTCACTAACAACAACCAGAGTCATTGCATGTGTGTTCTTTTGACATACCACATATGGATCCACCAGTGTGATTGAAATGTGTATTCTCTACAGAGACCACACATGGATCCACCAGTGTCATTGCATGTGTGTTCTTTTCATAATCCACCTATGGATCCACCAGTGTCATTGCATGTGTGTTCTTTTTAGTAACAACAACCAGAGTCATTTTGCATGTGTGTTCTTTTCACATACCACCTATGGATCCACCAGAGTCATTTTGCATGTGTGATCTCTTCACATACCACCTATGGATCCACCAGTGTCATTGCATGTGTGTTCTTTTTAGTAACAACAACCAGAGTCATTGAAATGTGTGTTATTCTCACATACCACCTATGGATCCACCAGTGTCATTGCATGTGTGTTCATTTCATAATCCACCTATGGATCCACCAGTGTCATTGCATGTGTGTTCTTTTTAGTAACAACAACCATGGTCATTTTGCATGTGTGTTCTTTTCACATACCACCTATGGATCCACCAGTGTCATTGCATGTGTGTTCTTTTCATAATCCACCCATGGATTCACGAGTGTCATTGCATGTGTGTTCTTTTTACTAACAACAACCAGAGTCATTTTGCATGTGTGTTCTTCTCACATACCACCTATGGATCCACCAGTGTCATTGCATGTGTGTTCATTTCATAGTCCACCTATGGATCCACAAGTGTCATTGCATGTGTGTTCTTTTTAGTAACAACAACCCGAGTCATTTTGCATGTGTGTTCTTCTCACATACCACCTATGGATCCACCAGTGTCATTGCATGTGTGTTCTTTTCACTAACAACAACTAGAGTCATTGCATGTGTGTTCCTTTCACATACCACATATGGATCCACCAGTGTCATAGAAATGTGTGTTCTCTACAGAGACCACACATGGATCCACCAGTTTCATTGCATGTGTGTTCTTTTTAGTAACAATAACCAGAGTCAGTTTGCATGTGTGTTCTTTTCACATACCACCTATGGATCCACCAGTGTCATTGCATGTGTGTTCTTTTCACAATCCACCCATGGATCCACCATAGTCATTGCATGTGTGTTCTTTTTAGTAACAACAACCAGAGTCATTTTGCATGTGTGTTCTTTTCACATACCACCTATGGATCCACTAGTGTCATTGCATGTGTGTTCTTTTCACTAACAACAACCAGAGTCATTTTGGATGTGTGTTCTTTTCACATACCAGCTATGGATCCACCAGTGTCATTGAAATGTGTGTTCTCTACAGAGACCACACATGGATCCACCGGCATCATTGCATTTATGTTCTTTTCACTAACAACAACTGGAGTCATTGCATGTGTGTTCTTTTTAGTAACAACAACCAGAGTCATTTTGCATGTGTGTTCTTCTTGCATACCACCTATGGATCCACCAGTGTCATTGCATGTGTGTTCATTTCAATAACAACAACCAGAGTCATTGCATGTGTGTTCATTTCACTAACAACAACCAGAGTCATTGCATGTGTGTTCTTTCGACATACCACATATGGATCCACCAGTGTGATTGAAATGTGTATTCTCTACAGAGACCACACATGGATCCACCAGTGTCATTGCATGTGTGTTCTTTTTAGTAACAACAACCAGAGTCATTTGGCATGTGTGTTCTTTTCACATACCACCTATGGATCCACTAGTGTCATTGCATGTGTGTTCTTTTTAGTAACAACTAGAGTCATTTTGCATGTGTGTTCTTTTCACATACCACCTATGGATCCACTAGTGTCATTGCATGTGTGTTCTTTTTAGTAACAACAACCAGAGTCATTTTGCATCTGTGTTCTCTTCACAATCCACACATGGATCCACCAGTGTCATTGCATGTGTGTTCTTTTTAGTAACAACAACCAGTGTCATTGCATGTGTGCTCTCTTCAGAGACCACACATGGATCCACCAGTGTCATTGCATGTGTTTTCTTTTTACTAACAACAACAAGAGTCATTGAAATGTGTGCTCTCTTCAGAGACCACACGTGGATCCACCAGTGTCATTGAATGTGTGTTCTTTTTAGTAACAACAACCAGAGTCATTGCATGTGTGTTCTTTTCTCATACCACATATGGATCACCAGTGTCATTGCATGTGTGCTCTTTTCACAATCCACCCAGGGATCCACCAGTGTCATTGCATGTGTGTTCTTTTTAGTAACAACAACCAGAGTCATTTTGCATGTGTGTTCTTTTCACATACCACCTATGGATCCACCAGAGTCATTTTGCATGTGTGATCACTTCACATACCACCTATGGATCCACCAGTGTCATTGCATGTGTGTTCTTTTTAGTAACAACAACCAGAGTCATTGAAATGTGTGTTCTTCTCACATAACACCTATGGATCCACCAGTGTCATTGCATGTGTGTTCATTTCTTAATCCACCTATGGATCCACCATTGTCATTACATGTGTGTTCTTTTTAGTATCAACAACCAGAGTCATTTTGCATGTGTGTTCTTTTCACATACCACCTATGGATCCACCAGTGTCATTGCATGTGTGTTCTTTTCACAATCCACCCATGGATCCACCAGTGTCATTGCATGTGTATTTTTTTAGTAACAACAACTTGAGTCATTTTGCACGTGTGTTCTTCTCACATACCACCTATGGATCCACCAGTGTCATTGCATGTGTGTTCATTTCATAATCCACGTATGGATCCACCAGTGTCATTGCATGTGTGTTCTTTTTAGTAACAACAACCAGAGTCATTTTGCATGTGTGTTCTTTTCACATACCACCTATGGATCCACCAGAGTCATTTTGCATGTGTGATCTCTTCACATACCACCTATGGATCAACCAGTGTCATTGCATGTGTGTTCTTTTTAGTAACAACAACCAGAGTCATTGAAATGTGTGTTATTCTCACATACCACCTATGGATCCACCAGTGTCATTGCATGTGTGTTCATTTCATAATCCACCTATGGATCCACCAGTGTCATTGCATGTGTGTTCTTTTTAGTAACAACAACCATGGTCATTTTGCATGTTTGTTCTTTTCACATACCACCTATGGATCCACCAGTGTCATTGCATGTGTGTTCTTTTCATAATCCACCCATGGATTCACGAGTGTCATTGCATGTGTGTTCTTTTTACTAACAACAACCAGAGTCATTTTGCATGTGTGTTCTTCTCACATACCACCTATGGATCCACCAGTGTCATTGCATGTGTGTTCATTTCATAGTCCACCTATGGATCCACAAGTGTCATTGCATGTGTGTTCTTTTTAGTAACAACAACCCGAGTCATTTTGCATGTGTGTTCTTCTCACATACCACCTATGGATCCACCAGTGTCATTGCATGTGTGTTCTTTTCACTAACAACAACTAGAGTCATTGCATGTGTGTTCCTTTCACATACCACATATGGATCCACCAGTGTCATAGAAATGTGTGTTCTCTACAGAGACCACACATGGATCCACCAGTTTCATTGCATGTGTGTTCTTTTTAGTAACAATAACCAGAGTCAGTTTGCATGTGTGTTCTTTTCACATACCACCTATGGATCCACCAGTGTCATTGCATGTGTGTTCTTTTCACAATCCACCCATGGATCCACCATAGTCATTGCATGTGTGTTCTTTTTAGTAACAACAACCAGAGTCATTTTGCATGTGTGTTCTTTTCACATACCACCTATGGATCCACTAGTGTCATTGCATGTGTGTTCTTTTCACTAACAACAACCAGAGTCATTTTGGATGTGTGTTCTTTTCACATACCAGCTATGGATCCACCAGTGTCATTGAAATGTGTGTTCTCTACAGAGACCACACATGGATCCACCGGCATCATTGCATTTATGTTCTTTTCACTAACAACAACTGGAGTCATTGCATGTGTGTTCTTTTTAGTAACAACAACCAGAGTCATTTTGCATGTGTGTTCTTCTTGCATACCACCTATGGATCCACCAGTGTCATTGCATGTGTGTTCATTTCAATAACAACAACCAGAGTCATTGCATGTGTGTTCATTTCACTAACAACAACCAGAGTCATTGCATGTGTGTTCTTTCGACATACCACATATGGATCCACCAGTGTGATTGAAATGTGTATTCTCTACAGAGACCACACATGGATCCACCAGTGTCATTGCATGTGTGTTCTTTTTAGTAACAACAACCAGAGTCATTTGGCATGTGTGTTCTTTTCACATACCACCTATGGATCCACTAGTGTCATTGCATGTGTGTTCTTTTTAGTAACAACTAGAGTCATTTTGCATGTGTGTTCTTTTCACATACCACCTATGGATCCACTAGTGTCATTGCATGTGTGTTCTTTTTAGTAACAACAACCAGAGTCATTTTGCATGTGTGTTCTCTTCACAATCCACACATGGATCCACCAGTGTCATTGCATGTGTGTTCTTTTTAGTAACAACAACCAGTGTCATTGCATGTGTGCTCTCTTCAAAGACCAGACATGGATCCACCAGTGTCATTGCATGTGTTTTCTTTTTACTAACAACAACAAGAGTCATTGAAATGTGTGCTCTCTTCAGAGACCACACATGGATCCACCAGTGTCATTGCATGTGTGTTCTTTTTAGTAACAACAACCAGAGTCATTGCATGTGTGTTCTTTTCACATACCACATATGGATCACCAGTGTCATTGCATGTGTGCTCTTTTCACAATCCACCCATGGATCCATGAGTGTCATGGCATGTGTGTTTTTTTAGTAACAACAACCAGAGTCATTTTGCATGTGTGTTCTTTTCACATACCACCTATGGATCCACCAGAGTCATTTTGCATGTGTGATCACGTCACAGACCACCTATGGATCCACCAGTGTCATTGCATGTGTGTTCTTTTTAGTAACAACAACCAGAGTCATTGAAATGTGTGTTCTTCTCACATAACACCTATGGATCCACCAGTGTCATTGCATGTGTGTTCATTTCTTAATCCACCTATGGATCCACCATTGTCATTACATGTGTGTTCTTTTTAGTATCAACAACCAGAGTCATTTTGCATGTGTGTTCTTTTCACATACCACCTATGGATCCACCAGTGTCATTGCATGTGTGTTCTTTTCACAATCCACCCATGGATCCACCAGTGTCATTGCATGTGTATTTTTTTAGTAACAACAACTTGAGTCATTTTGCACGTGTGTTCTTCTCACATACCACCTATGGATCCACCAGTGTCATTGCATGTGTGTTCATTTCATAATCCACGTATGGATCCACCAGTGTCATTGCATGTGTGTTCTTTTTAGTAACAACAACCAGAGTCATTTTGCATGTGTGTTCTTTTCACATACCACCTATGGATCCACCAGTGTCATTGCATGTGTGTTCTTTTCACAATCCACCCATGGATCCACCAGAGTCATTGCATGTGTGTTCTTTTTAGTAACAACAACCAGAGTCATTTTGCATGTGTGTTCTTTTCACATACCACCTATGGATCCACCAGTGTCATTGCATGTGTGTTCTTTTCACTAACAACAACCAGAGTCATTTTGCATGTGTGTTCTTCTCACATACCACCTATGGATCCACCAGTGTCATTGAAATGTGTGTTCTCTACAGAGACCACACATGGATCCACCGGTGTCATTGCATGTATGTTCTTTTCACTAAAAACAACTGGAGTCATTGCATGTGTGTTCTCTTCACAATCCACACATGCATCCACCCATGTCATTGCATGTGTGTTCTTTTTAGTAACAACAACCAAAGTCATTGAAATGTGTGTTCTTCTCACATACCACCTATAGATCCACCAGTGTCATTGCATGTGTGTTCATTTCTTAATCCACCTATGGATCCACCATTGTCATTACATGTGTGTTCTTTTTAGTATCAACAACCAGAGTCATTTTGCATGTGTGTTCTTTTCACATACCACCTATGGATCCACCAGTGTCATTGCATGTGTGTTCTTTTCACAATCCACCCATGGATCCACCAGTGTCATTGCATGTGTATTCTTTTTAGTAACAACAACTAGAGTCATTTTGCATGTGTGTTCTTCTCACATACCACCTATGGATCCACCAGTGCATTGCATGTGTGTTCATTTCATAATCCACCTATGGATCCACCAGTGTCATTGCATGTGTGTTCTTTTTAGTAACAACAACCAGAGTCATTTTGCATGTGTCTTCTTCTCACATACCACCTATGGATCCACCAGTGTCATTGTATGTGTGTTCTTTTCACTAACAACAACCAGAGTCATTGCATGTGTGTTCTTTTCACATACCACATATGGATCAACCAGTTGTCATTGAAATGTGTGTTCTTCAGAGACCACACATGGATCCACCAGGTCATTGCATGTGTGTTCTTTTTAGTAACAACAACTAGAGTCATTTTGCATGTGTGTTCTTTTCACATACCACCTATGGATCCACCAGTGTCATTGCATGTGTGTTCTTTTCACAATCCACCCATGGATCCACCAGAGTCAATGCATGTGTGTTCTTTTTAGTAACAACAACCAGAGTCATTTTGCATGTGCGTTCTTTTCACATACCACCTATGGATCCACCAGTGTCATTGCATGTATGTTCTTTTCAGTAAAAACAACTGAGTCATTTTGCATGTGTGTTCTTCTCACATACCACCTATGGATCCTCCAGTCATTGAAATGTGTGTTCTCTACAGAGACCACATGGATCCAGTGTGTCATTGCATGTATGTTCTTTTCACTAAAAACAACTGGAGTCATTGCATGTGTGTTCTCTTCACAATCCACACATGGATCCACCAGTGTCATTGCATGTGTGTTCTTTTTAGTAACAACAACCAGAGTCATTGAAATGTGTGTTCTTCTCACATACCACCTATGGATCCACCAGTGTCATTGCATGTGTGTTCATTTTAGTAACAACAACCAGAGTCATTTTGCATGTGTCTTCTTCTCACATACCACCTATGGATCCACCAGTGTCATTGTATGTGTGTTCTTTTCACTAACAACAACCAGAGTCATTGCATGTGTGTTCTTTTCACATACCACATATGGATCCACCAGTGTCATTGAAATGTGTGTTCTACAGAGACCACACATGGATCCACCAAAGGTCATTGCATGTGTGTTTTTTAGTAACAACAACCAGAGTCATTTTGCATGTGTGTTCTTTTCACATACCACCTATGGATCCACCAGTGTCATTGCATGTGTGTTCTTTTCACAATCCACCCATGGATCCACCAGAGTCATTGCATGTGTGTTCTTTTTAGTAACAACAACCAGAGTCATTTTGCATGTGTGTTCTTTTCACATACCACCTATGGATCCACCAGTGTCATTGCATGTGTGTTCTTTTCACAATCCACCCATGGATCCACCAGAGTCAATGCATGTGTGTTCTTTTTAGTAACAACAACCAGAGTCATTTTGCATGTGCGTTCTTTTCACATACCACCTATGGATCCACCAGTGTCATTGCATGTATGTTCTTTTCACTAACAACAACCAGAGTCATTTTGCATGTGTGTTCTTCTCACATACCACCTATGGATCCACCAGTGTCATTGAAATGTGTGTTCTCTACAGAGACCACACATGGATCCACAGGTGTCATTGCATGTATGTTCTTTTCACTAAAAACAACTGGAGTCATTGCATGTGTGTTCTCTTCACAATCCACACATGGATCCACCAGTGTCATTGCATGTGTGTTCTTTTTAGTAACAACAACCAAAGTCATTGAAATGTGTGTTCTTCTCACATACCACCTATGGATCCACCAGTGTCATTGCATGTGTGTTCATTTTAGTAACAACAACCAGAGTCATTTTGCATGTGTCTTCTTCTCACATACCACCTATGGATCCACCAGTGTCATTGTATGTGTGTTCTTTTCACTAACAACAACCAGAGTCATTGCATGTGTGTTCTTTTCACATACCACATATGGATCCACCAGTGTCATTGAAATGTGTGTTCTCCACAGAGACCACACATGGATCCACCAGTGTCATTGCATGTGTGTTCTTTTTAGTAACAACAACCAGAGTCATTTTGCATGTGTGTTCTTTTCACATACCACCTATGGATCCACCAGTGTCATTGCATGTGTGTTCTTTTCACAATCCACCCATGGATCCACCAGAGTCATTGCATGTGTGTTCTTTTTAGTAACAACAACCAGAGTCATTTTGCATGTGTGTTCTTTTCACATACCACCTATGGATCCACCAGTGTCATTGCATGTGTGTTCTTTTCACTAACAACAACCAGAGTCATTTTGCATGTGTGTTCTTCTCACATACCACCTATGGATCCACCAGTGTCATTGAAATGTGTGTTCTGTACAGAGACCACACATGGATCCACCGGTGTCATTGCATGTATGTTCTTTTCACTAAAAACAACTGGAGTCATTGCATGTGTGTTCTCTTCACAATCCACACATGGATCCACCAGTGTCATTGCATGTGTGTTCTTTTTAGTAACAACAACAAAAGTCATTGAAATGTGTGTTCTTCTCACATACCACCTATGGATCCACTAG
The DNA here is from genome assembly GCA_023614405.1 of Avena insularis. Lineage (NCBI taxonomy): Eukaryota > Viridiplantae > Streptophyta > Magnoliopsida > Poales > Poaceae > Avena > Avena insularis. Next base: position 345,113,751 of record CM042688.1, on the reverse strand, counting down.
TGTCATTGCATGTGTGTTCATTTCTTAATCCACCTATGGATCCACCATTGTCATTACATGTGTGTTCTTTTTAGTATCAACAACCAGAGTCATTTTGCATGTGTGTTCTTTTCACATACCACCTATGGATCCACCAGTGTCATTGCATGTGTGTTCTTTTCACAATCCACCCATGGATCCACCAGTGTCATTGCATGTGTATTCTTTTTAGTAACAACAACTAGAGTCATTTTGCATGTGTGTTCTTCTCACATACCACCTATGGATCCACCAGTGCATTGCATGTGTGTTCATTTCAAAATCCACCTATGGATCCACCAGTGTCATTGCATGTGTGTTCTTTTTAGTAACAACAACCAGAGTCATTTTGCATGTGTCTTCTTCTCACATACCACCTATGGATCCACCAGTGTCATTGTATGTGTGTTCTTTTCACTAACAACCACCAGAGTCATTGCATGTGTGTTCTTTTCACATACCACATATGGATCCACCAGTGTCATTGAAATGTGTGTTCTCTACAGAGACCACACATGGATTCACCGGTGTCATTGCATGTATGTTCTTTTCACTAAAAACAACTGGAGTCATTGCATGTGTGTTCTCTTCACAATCCACACATGGATCCACCAGTGTCATTGCATGTGTGTTCTTTTTAGTAACAACAACCGGAGTCATTGAAATGTGTGTTTTTCACATACCACCTATGGATCCACCAAAGGTCATTGCATGTGTGTTCTTTTCACTAACAACAACGAGTCATTGCATGTGTGTTCTTTTCACATACCACATATTTATCCACCAGTGTCATTGAAATGTGTGTTTTCATGAGACCACACATGGATCCACCAGTGTCATTGCATGTGTGTTCTTTTTAGTAACAACAACCAGAGTCATTTTACATGTGTGTTCTTTTCACATACCACCTATGGTTCCACCAGTGTCATTGCATGTGTGTTCTTTTCACAATCCACCCATGGATCCACCAGTGTCATTGCATGTGTGTTCTTTTTAGTAACAACAACCAGAGTCATTGAAATGTGTGTTCTTTTCACATACCACCTATGGATCCGCTTAGTGTCATTGCATGTGTTCTTTTCACATGGATCCACCAAAGGTCATTGCATGTGTGTTCTTTTTAGTAACAACAACCAGAGTCATTTTGCATGTGTGTTCTTTTCACATACCACCTATGGATCCACCAGAGTCATTTTGCATGTCTGATCTCTTCACATATCACCTATGGATCCACCAGTGTCATTGCATGTGTGTTCTTTTCTCTAACAACAACCAGAGTCATTGCATGCGTGTTCTTTTCACATACCACATATGGATCCACAAGTGTCATTGCATGTGTGCTATTTTCACAATCCACCCATGGATCCACCAGTGTCATTGCATGTGTGTTCTTTTTAGTAATAACAACCAGAGTCATTTTGCATGTGTGTTCTTTTCACATACCACATATGTCTCCACCAGTGTCATTGAAATGTGTGTTCTCTACAGAGACCACACATGGATCCACCGGTGTCATTGCATGTGTGTTCTTTTTAGTAACAACAACCAGTCATTTTGCATGTGTGTTCTTTTCACAATCCACACATGGATCCACCAGTGTCATTGCATGTGTGTTCTTTTTAGTAACAACAACCAGAGTCATTTTACATGTGTGTTCTTTTCACATACCACCTATGGATCCACCAGTGTCATTGCATGTGTGTTCTTTTCACATGGATCCACCAGTGTCATTGCATGTGTGTTCTTTTTAGTAACAACAACCAGAGTCATTTTGCATGTGTGTTCTATTCACATACCACCTATGGATCCACCAGAGTTATTTTGCATGTGTGATCTCTTCACATACCACCTATGGATCCACCAGTGTCATTGCATGTGTGTTCTTTTTAGTAACAACAACCAGAATCATTGAAATGTGTGTTCTTCTCACATACCACCTATGGATCCACAAGTGTCATTTCATGTGTGTTCATTTCATAATCCACCTATGGATCCACCAGTGTCATTTCATGTGTGTTCATTTCATAATCCACCTATGGATCCACCAGTGTCATTGCATGTGTGTTCTTTTTAGTAACAACAACCAAAGTCATTTTGCATGTGTCTTCTTCTCACATACCACCTATGGATCCACCAGTGTCATTGTATGTGTGTTCTTTTCACTAACAACAACCAGAGTCATTGCATGTGTGTTCTTTTCACATACCACATATGGATCCACCAGTGTCATTGAAATGTGTGTTCTTTCAGAGACCACACATGGATCCACCAAAGGTCATTGCATGTGTGATCTTTTAGTAACAACAACCAGAGTCATTTTCCATGTGTGTTCTTTTCACATACCACCTATGGATCCACCAGTGTCATTGCATGTGTGTTCTTTTCAAATCCACCCATGGATCCACCAGAGTCATTGCATGTGTGTTCTTTTTAGTAACAACAACCAGAGTCATTTTGCATGTGCGTTCTTTTCACATACCACCTATGGATCCACTAGTGTCATTGCATGTGTGTTCTTTTCACTAACAACAACCAGAGTAATTTTGCATGTGTGTTCTTCTCACATACCACCTATGGATCCACCAGTGTCATTGAAATGTGTGTTCTCTACAGAGACCACACATGGATCCACCTGTGTCATTGCATGTATGTTCTTTTAACTAAAAACAACTGAGTCATTGCATGTGTGTTCTTCACAATCCACACATGGATCCACCAGTGTCATTGCATGTGTGTTCTTTTTAGTAACAACAACCAGAGTCATTGAAATGTGTGTTCTTTTCACATACCACCTATGGATCCACCAGTGTCATTGCATGTGTGTTCTTTTCACTAACAACAACCAGAGTCATTGCATGTGTGTTCTTTTCACATACCACATATTTATCCACCAGTGTCATTGAAATGTGTGTTCTCTACAGAGACCACACATGGATCCACCAGTGTCATTGCATGTGTGTTCTTTTTAGTAATAACAACCAGAGTCATTTTGCATGTGTGTTGTTTTCACATACCACCTATGGTTCCACCAGTATCATTGCATGTGTGTTCTTTTCACAATCCACCCATGGATCCACCAGTGTCATTGCATGTGTGTTCTTTTTAGTAACAACAACCAGTGTCATTGCATGTGTGTTCTTTCGACATACCACATATGGATCCACCAGTGTGATTGAAATGTGTATTCTCTACAGAGACCACACATGGATCCACCAGTGTCATTGCATGTGTGTTCTTTTTAGTAACAACAACCAGAGTCATTTGGCATGTGTGTTCTTTTCACATACCACCTATGGATCCACTAGTGTCATTGCATGTGTGCTTTTTAGTATAAACCAGAGTCATTTTGCATGTGTGTTCTATTCACATACCACCTATGGATTCACCAGAGTTATTTTGCATGTGTGATCTCTTCACATACCACCTATGGATCCACCAGTGTCATTGCATGTGTGTTCTTTTTAGTAACAACAACCAGAATCATTGAAATGTGTGTTCTTCTCACATACCACCTATGGATCCACAAGTGTCATTTCATGTGTGTTCATTTCATAATCCACCTATGGATCCACCAGTGTCATTTCATGTGTGTTCATTTCATAATCCACCTATGGATCCACCAGTGTCATTGCATGTGTGTTCTTTTTAGTAACAACAACCAAAGTCATTTTGCATGTGTCTTCTTCTCACATACCACCTATGGATCCACCAGTGTCATTGTATGTGTGTTCTTTTCACTAACAACAACCAGAGTCATTGCATGTGTGTTCTTTTCACATACCACATATGGATCCACCAGTGTCATTGAAATGTGTGTTCTCTACAGAGACCACACATGGATCCACCAGTGTCATTGCATGTGTGATCTTTTTAGTAACAACAACCAGAGTCATTTTCCATGTGTGTTCTTTTCACATACCACCTATGGATCCACCAGTGTCATTGCATGTGTGTTCTTTTCAAATCCACCCATGGATCCACCAGAGTCATTGCATGTGTGTTCTTTTTAGTAACAACAACCAGAGTCATTTTGCATGTGCGTTCTTTTCACATACCACCTATGGATCCACCAGTGTCATTGCATGTGTGTTCTTTTCACTAACAACAACCAGAGTAATTTTGCATGTGTGTTCTTCTCACATACCACCTATGGATCCACCAGTGTCATTGAAATGTGTGTTCTCTACAGAGACCACACATGGATCCACCGGTGTCATTGCATGTATGTTCTTTTCACTAAAAACAACTGGAGTCATTGCATGTGTGTTCTCTTCACAATCCACACATGGATCCACCAGTGTCATTGCATGTGTGTTCTTTTTAGTAACAACAACCAGAGTCATTGAAATGTGTGTTCTTTTCACATACCACCTATGGATCCACCAAAGGTCAGTGCATGTGTGTTCTTTTCACTAACAACAACCAGAGTCATTGCATGTGTGTTCTTTTCACATACCACATATTTATCCACCAGTGTCATTGAAATGTGTGTTCTCTACAGAGACCACACATGGATCCACCAGTGTCATTGCATGTGTGTTCTTTTTAGTAATAACAACCAGAGTCATTTTGCATGTGTGTTATTTTCACATACCACCTATGGTTCCACCAGTATCATTGCATGTGTGTTCTTTTCACAATCCACCAATGGATCCACCAGTGTCATTGCATGTGTGTTCTTTTTTGTAACAACAACAAGTGTAATTGCATGTGTGTTCTTCGACATACCACATATGGATCCACCAAAGGTGATTGAAATGTGTATTTTCACAGAGACCACACATGGATCCACCAGTGTCATTGCATGTGTGTTCTTTTTAGTAACAACAACCAGAGTCATTTGGCATGTGTGTTCTTTTCACATACCACCTATGGATCCACTAGTGTCATTGCATGTGTGCTTTTTAGTATAAACCAGAGTCATTTTGCATGTGTGTTCTTTTCACATACCACCTATGGATCCACTAGTGTCATTGCATGTGTGCTTTTTAGTATAAACCAGAGTCATTTTGCATGTGTGTTCTATTCACATACCACCTATGGATTCACCAGAGTTATTTTGCATGTGTGATCTCTTCACATACCACCTATGGATCCACCAGTGTCATTGCATGTGTGTTCTTTTTAGTAACAACAACCAGAATCATTGAAATGTGTGTTCTTCTCACATACCACCTATGGATCCACAAGTGTCATTTCATGTGTGTTCATTTCATAATCCACCTATGGATCCACCAGTGTCATTTCATGTGTGTTCATTTCATAATCCACCTATGGATCCACCAGTGTCATTGCATGTGTGTTCTTTTTAGTAACAACAACCAAAGTCATTTTGCATGTGTCTTCTTCTCACATACCACCTATGGATCCACCAGTGTCATTGTATGTGTGTTCTTTTCACTAACAACAACCAGAGTCATTGCATGTGTGTTCTTTTCACATACCACATATGGATCCACCAGTGTCATTGAAATGTGTGTTCTTTCACAGACCACACATGGATCCACCAAAGTGTCATTGCATGTGTGATCTTTTTAGTAACAACAACCAGAGTCATTTTCCATGTGTGTTCTTTTCAAATACCCCCTATGGTTCCTCCATTGTCATTGCATGTGTGTTCTTTTCAAATCCACCCATGGATCCACCAGAGTCATTGCATGTGTGTTCTTTTTAGTAACAACAACCAGAGTCATTTTGCATGTGTGTTCTTTTCACATACCACCTATGGATCCACCAGTGTCATTGCATGTGTGTTCTTTTCACTAACAACAACCAGAGTAATTTTGCATGTGTGTTCTTCTCACATACCACCTATGGATCCACCAGTGTCATTGAAATGTGTGTTCTCTACAGACCACACATGGATCCACCGTGTCATTGCATGTATGTTCTTTTCACTAAAAACAACTGAGTCATTGCATGTGTGTTCTTTTCACAATCCACACATGGATCCACCAAGGTCATTGCATGTGTGTTCTTTTAGTAACAACAACCAGAGTCATTGAAATGTGTGTTCTTTTCACATACCACCTATGGATCCACCAGTGTCATTGCATGTGTGTTCTTTTCACTAACAACAACCAGAGTCATTGCATGTGTGTTCTTTTCACATACCACATATTTATCCACCAGTGTCATTGAAATGGGTGTTGTGTTCAGAGACCACACATGTATCCACCAAAGGTCATTGCATGTGTTTTCTTTTTAGTAAAAACAACCAGAGTCATTTTGCATGTGTGTTGTTTTCACATGCCACCTATGGTTCCACCAGTATCATTGCATGTGTGTTCTTTTCACAATCCACCCATGGATCCACCAGTGTCATTGCATGTGTGTTCTTTTAGTAACAACAACCAGTGTAATTGCATGTGTGTTCTTTCGACATACACATATGGATCCACCAGTGTGGATTGAAATGTGTATTCTCTACAGAGACCACACATGGATCCACCAGTGTCATTGCATGTGTGTTCTTTTTAGTAACAACAACCAGAGTCATTTGGCATGTGTGTTCTTTTCACATACCACCTATGGATCCACTAGTGTCATTGCATGTGTGCTTTTTAGTATAAACCAGAGTCATTTTGCATGTGTGTTCTATTCACATACCACCTATGGATTCACCAGAGTTATTTTGCATGTGTGATCTCTTCACATACCACCTATGGATCCACCAGTGTCATTGCATGTGTGTTCTTTTTAGTAACAACAACCAGAATCATTGAAATGTGTGTTCTTCTCACATACCACCTATGGATCCACAAGTGTCATTTCATGTGTGTTCATTTCATAATCCACCTATGGATCCACCAGTGTCATTTCATGTGTGTTCATTTCATAATCCACCTATGGATCCACCAGTGTCATTGCATGTGTGTTCTTTTTAGTAACAACAACCAAAGTCATTTTGCATGTGTCTTCTTCTCACATACCACCTATGGATCCACCAGTGTCATTGTATGTGTTCTTTCACTAACAACAACCAGAGTCATTGCATGTGTGTTCTTTTCACATACCACATATGGATCCACCAGTGTCATTGAAATGTGTGTTCTTCTAGAGACCACACATGGATCCACCAAAGGTCATTGCATGTGTGATCTTTTTAGTAACAACAACCAGAGTCATTTTCCATGTGTGTTCTTTTCACATACCACCTATGGATCCACCAGTGTCATTGCATGTGTGTTCTTTTTAGTAACAACAACCAGAATCATTGAAATGTGTGTTCTTCTCACATACCACCTATGGATCCACAAGTGTCATTTCATGTGTGTTAATTTAAAAATCCACCAATGGATCCACCAAAGGTCATTTGCATGTGTGTTCATTTCATATTCCACCTATGGATCCACCAGTGTCATTGCATGTGTGTTCTTTTTAGTAACAACAACCAAAGTCATTTTGCATGTGTCTTCTTCTCACATACCACCTATGGATCCACCAGTGTCATTGTATGTGTGTTCTTTTCACTAACAACAACCAGAGTCATTGCATGTGTGTTCTTTTCACATACCACATATGGATCCACCAGTGTCATTGAAATGTGTGTTCTTCACAGAGACCACACATGGATCCACCAAAGGTCATTGCATGTGTGATCTTTTTAGTAACAACAACCGAGTCATTTTCCATGTGTGTTCTTTTCACATACCACCTATGGATCCACCAGTCATTGCATGTGTGTTCTTTTCAAATCCACCCATGGATCCACCAGAGTCATTGCATGTGTGTTCTTTTTAGTAACAACAACCAGAGTCATTTTGCATGTGCGTTCTTTTCACATACCACCTATGGATCCACCAAAGTGTCATTGCATGTGTGTTCTTTCACTAACAACAACCAGAGTAATTTTGCATGTGTGTTCTTCTCACATACCACCTATGGATCCACCAAGGTCATTGAAATGTGTGTTCTCTACAGAGACCACACATGGATCCACCGTGTCATTGCATGTATGTTCTTTCACTAAAACAACTGAGTCATTGCATGTGTGTTCTCTTCACAATCCACACATGGATCCACCAAAGGTCATTGCATGTGTGTTCTTTTAGTAACAACAACCAGTCATTGAAATGTGTGTTCTTTTCACATACCACCTATGGATCCACCAGTGTCATTGCATGTGTGTTCTTTTAACTAACAACAACCAGAGTCATTGCATGTGTGTTCTTTTAACTTACCACATGTTTATCCACCAGGTCATTGAAATGTGTGTTCTTTCAGAGACTACACACATGGATCCACCAGTGTCATTGCATGTGTGTTCTTTTTAGTAATAACAACCAGAGTCATTTTGCATGTGTGTTGTTTTCACATACCACCTATGGTTCCACCAGTATCATTGCATGTGTGTTCTTTTCACAATCCACCCATGGATCCACCAGTGTCATTGCATGTGTGTTCTTTTTAGTAACAACAACCAGTGTCATTGCATGTGTGTTCTATCGACATACCACATATGGATCCACCAGTGTGATTGAAATGTGTATTCTCTACAGAGACCACACATGGATCCACCAGTGTCATTGCATGTGTGTTCTTTTTAGTAACAACAACCAGAGTCATTTGGCATGTGTGTTCTTTTCACATACCACCTATGGATCCACTAGTGTCATTGCATGTGTGCTTTTTAGTATAAACCAGAGTCATTTTGCATGTGTGTTCTATTCACATACCACCTATGGATTCACCAGAGTTATTTTGCATGTGTGATCTCTTCACATACCACCTATGGATCCACCAGTGTCATTGCATGTGTGTTCTTTTTAGTAACAACAACCAGAATCATTGAAATGTGTGTTCTTCTCACATACCACCTATGGATCCACAAGTGTCATTTCATGTGTGTTCATTTCATAATCCACCTATGGATCCACGAGTGTCATTTCATGTGTGTTCATTTCATAATCCACCTATGGATCCACCAGTGTCATTGCATGTGTGTTCTTTTTAGTAACAACAACCAAAGTCATTTTGCATGTGTCTTCTTCTCACATACCACCTATGGATCCACCAGTGTCATTGTATGTGTGTTCTTTTCACTAACAACAACCAGAGTCATTGCATGTGTGTTCTTTTCACATACCACATATGGATCCACCAGTGTCATTGAAATGTGTGTGATATACAGAGACCACACATGGATCCACCAGTGTCATTGCATGTGTGATCTTTTTAGTAACAACAACCAGAGTCATTTTCCATGTGTGTTCTTTTCACATACCACCTATGGATCCACCAGTGTCATTGCATGTGTGTTCTTTTCAAATCCACCCATGGATCCACCAGAGTCATTGCATGTGTGTTCTTTTTAGTAACAACAACCAGAGTCATTTTGCATGTGCGTTCTTTTCACATACCACCTATGGATCCACCAGTGTCATTGCATGTGTGTTCTTTTCACTAACAACAACCAGAGTAATTTTGCATGTGTGTTCTTCTCACATACCACCTATGGATCCACCAGTGTCATTGAAATGTGTGTTCTCTACAGAGACCACACATGGATCCACCGGTGTCATTGCATGTATGTTCTTTTCACTAAAAACAACTGGAGTCATTGCATGTGTGTTCTCTTCACAATCCACACATGGATCCACCAGTGTCATTGCATGTGTGTTCTTTTTAGTAACAACAACCAGAGTCATTGAAATGTGTGTTCTTTTCACATACCACCTATGGATCCACCAGTGTCATTGCATGTGTGTTCTTTTCACTAACAACAACCAGAGTCATTGCATGTGTGTTCTTTTCACATACCACATATTTATCCACCAGTGTCATTGAAATGTGTGTTCTCTACAGAGACCACACATGGATCCACCAGTGTCATTGCATGTGTGTTCTTTTTAGTAATAACAACCAGAGTCATTTTGCATGTGTGTTATTTTCACATACCACCTATGGTTCCACCAGTATCATTGCATGTGTGTTCTTTTCACAATCCACCCATGGATCCACCAGTGTCATTGCATGTGTGTTCTTTTTAGTAACAACAACCAGTGTCATTGCATGTGTGTTCTTTCGACATACCACATATGGATCCACCAGTGTGATTGAAATGTGTATTCTCTACAGAGACCACACATGGATCCACCAGTGTCATTGCATGTGTGTTCTTTTTAGTAACAACAACCAGAGTCATTTGGCATGTGTGTTCTTTTCACATACCACCTATGGATCCACTAGTGTCATTGCATGTGTGCTTTTTAGTATAAACCAGAGTCATTTTGCATGTGTGTTCTTTTCACATACCACCTATGGATCCACTAGTGTCATTGCATGTGTGTTCTTTTTAGTAAGAACAACCTGAGTCATTTTGCATCGGTGTTCTCTTCACAATCCAGACATGGATCCACCAGTGTCATTGCATGTGTGTTCTTTTTAGTAACAACAACCAGTGTCATTGCATGTGTGCTCTCTTCAGAGACCACACACGGATCCACCAGTGTCATTGCATGTGTTTTCTTTTTACTAACGAAAATAAGAGTCATTGAAATGTGTGCTCTCTTCAGAGACCACACGTGGATCCACCAGTGTCATTGCATGTGTGTTCTTTTTAGTAACAACAACCAGAGTCATTGCATGTGTGTTCTTTTCCCATACCACATATGGATCACCAGTGTCATTGCATGTGTGCTCTTTTCACAATCCACCCAGGGATCCACCAGTGTCATTGCATGTGTTGTCTTTTTAGTAACAACAACCAGAGTCATTTTGCATGTGGGTTCTTTTCACATACCACCTATGGATCCACCAGTGTCATTGCATGTGTTTTCTTTTCACAATCCACCCATGGAATCACCAGAGTGATTGCATGTGTGTTCTTTTTAGTAACAACAACTAGAGTCATTTTGCATGTGTGTTCTCTTCACATACCACCTATGGATCCACCAGTGTCATTGCATCTGTGTTCATTTCATAATCCACCTATGGATCCACCAGTGTCATTGCATGTGTGTTCTTTTTAGTAACAACAACCAGAGTCATTTTGCATGTGTGTTCTTTTCACATACCACCTATGGATCCACCAGAGTCATTTTGCATGTGTGATCTCTTCACATACCACCTATGGATCCACCAGTGTTATTGCATGTGTGTAATTTTTAGTAACAACAACCAGAGTCATTGAAATGTGTGTTCTTCTCACATACCACCTATGGATCCACCAGTGTCATTGCATGTGTGTTCATTTCTTAATCCACCTATGGATCCACCATTGTCATTACATGTGTGTTCTTTTTAGTATCAACAACCAGAGTCATTTTGCATGTGTGTTCTTTTCACATACCACCTATGGATCCACCAGTGTCATTGCATGTGTGTTCTTTTCACAATCCACCCATGGATCCACCAGTGTGATTGCATGTGTATTCTTTTTAGTAACAACAACTAGAGTCATTTTGCACGTGTGTTCTTCTCACATACCACCTATGGATCCACCAGTGTCATTGCATGTGTGTTCATTTCATAATCCACCTATGGATCCACCAGTGTCATTGCATGTGTGTTCTTTTTAGTAACAACAACCAGTCATTTTGCATGTGTGTTCTTTTCACATACCACCTATGGATCCACCAGTGTCATTGCATGTGTGTTCTTTCACAATCCACCCATGGATCCACCAGTCATTGCATGTGTGTTCTTTTTAGTAACAACAACCAGAGTCATTTTGCATGTGTGTTCTTTTCACATACCACCTATGGATCCACCAGTGTCATTGCATGTGTGTTCTTTTCACTAACAACAACCAGAGTCATTTTGCATGTGTGTTCTTCTCACATACCACCTATGGATCCACCAGTGTCATTGAAATGTGTGTTCTCTATAGAGACCACACATGGATCCACCAGTGTCATTGCATGTATGTTCTTTTCACTAAAAACAACTGGAGTCATTGCATGTGTGTTCTCTTCACAATCCACACATGGATCCACCAGTGTCATTGCATGTGTGTTCTTTTTAGTAACAACAACCAAAGTCATTGAAATATGTGTTCTTCTCACATACCACCTATGGATCCACCAGTGTCATTGCATGTGTGTTCATTTCTTAATCCACCTATGGATCCACCATTGTCATTACATGTGTGTTCTTTTTAGTATCAACAACCAGAGTCATTTTGCATGTGTGTTCTTTTCACATACCACCTATGGATCCACCAGTGTCATTGCATGTGTGTTCTTTTCACAATCCACCCATGGATCCACCAGTGTCATTGCATGTGTATTCTTTTTAGTAACAACAACTAGAGTCATTTTGCATGTGTGTTCTTCTCACATACCACCTATGGATCAACCAGTGTCATTTCATGTGTGTTCATTTCATAATCCACCTATGGATCCACCAGTGTCATTGCATGTGTGTTCTTTTTAGTAACAACAACCAGAGTCATTTTGCATGTGTCTTCTTCTCACATACCACCTATGGATCCACCAGTGTCATTGTATGTGTGTTCTTTTCACTAACAACAACCAGAGTCATTGCATGTGTGTTCTTTTCACATACCACATATGGATCCACCAGTGTCATTGAAATGTCGTTTTCACAGACCACACATGGATCCACCAGTGTCATTGCATGTGTGTTCATTTAGTAACAACAACTAGAGTCATTTTGCATGTGTGTTCTTTTCACATACCACCTATGGATCCACCAGTGTCATTGCATGTGTGTTCTTTTCACAATCCACCCATGTGATCCACCAGAGTCATTGCATGTGTGTTCTTTTTAGTAACAACAACTAGAGTAATTTTGCATGTGCGTTCTTTTCACATACCACCTATGGATCCAGCAGTGTCATTGCATGTGTGTTCTTTTCACTAACAACAACCAGAGTCATTTTGCATGTGTGTTCTTCTCACATACCACCTATGGATCCACCAGTGTCATTGAAATGTGTGTTCTCTACAGAGACCACACATGGATCCACTGGTGTCATTGCATGTATGTTCTTTTCACTAAAAACAACTGGAGTCATTGCATGTGTGTTCTCTTCACAATCCACACATGGATCCACCAGTGTCATTGCATGTGTGTTCTTTTTAGTAACAACAACCAAAGTCATTGAAATGTGTGTTCTTCTCACATACCACCTATGGATCCACCAGTGTCATTGCATGTGTGTTAATTTTAGTAACAACAACCAGAGGCATTTTGCATGTGTCTTCTTCTCACATACCACCTATGGATCCACCAGTGTCATTGTATGTGTGTTCTTTTCACTAACAACAACCAGAGTCATTGCATGTGTGTTCTTTTCACATACCACATATGGATCCACCAGTGTCATTGAAATGTGTGTTCTCTACAGAGACCACACATGGATCCACCAGAGTCATTGCATGTGTGTTCTTTTTAGTAACAACAACCAGAGTCATTTTGCATGTGTGTTCTTTTCACATACCACCTATGGATCCACCAGTGTCATTGCATGTGTGTTCTTTTCGCAATCCACCCATGGATCCACCAGAGTCATTGCATGTGTGTTCTTTTTAGTAACAACAACCAGAGTCATTTTGCATGTGTGTTGTTTTCACATACCACCTATGGATCCACCAGTGTCATTGCATGTGTGTTCTTTTCACTAACAACAACCAGAGTCATTTTGCATGTGTGTTCTTCTCACATACCACCTATGGATCCACCAGTGTCATTGAAATGTGTGTTCTCTATAGAGACCACACATGGATCCACCGGTGTCATTGCATGTATGTTCTTTTCACTAAAAACAACTGGAGTCATTGCATGTGTGTTCTCTTCACAATCCACACATGGATCCACCAGTGTCATTGCATGTGTGTTCTTTTTAGTAACAACAACCAAAGTCATTGAAATATGTGTTCTTCTCACATACCACCTATGGATCCACCAGTGTCATTGCATGTGTGTTCATTTCTTAATCCACCTATGGATCCACCATTGTCATTACATGTGTGTTCTTTTTAGTATCAACAACCAGAGTCATTTTGCATGTGTGTTCTTTTCACATACCACCTATGGATCCACCAGTGTCATTGCATGTGTGTTCTTTTCACAATCCACCCATGGATCCACCAGTGTCATTGCATGTGTATTCTTTTTAGTAACAACAACTAGAGTCATTTTGCATGTGTGTTCTTCTCACATACCACCTATGGATCCACCAGTGTCATTTCATGTGTGATCATTTCATAATCCACCTATGGATCCACCAGTGTCATTGCATGTGTGTTCTTTTTAGTAACAACAACCAGAGTCATTTTGCATGTGTCTTCTTCTCACATTCCACCTATGGATCCACCAGTGTCATTGTATGTGTGTTCTTTTCACTAACAACAACCAGAGTCATTGCATGTGTGTTCTTTTCACATACCACATATGGATCCACCAGTGTCATTGAAATGTCTGTTCTCTACAGAGACCACACATGGATCCACCAGTGTCATTGCATGTGTGTTCTTTTTAGTAACAACAACTAGAGTCATTTTGCATGTGTGTTCTTTTCACATACCACCTATGTATCCACCAGTGTCATTGCATGTGTGTTCTTCTCACAATCCACCCATGGATCCACCAGAGTCATTGCATGTGTGTTCTTTTTACTAACAACAACCAGAGTCATTTTGCATGTGCGTTCTTTTCACATACCACCTATGGATCCACCAGTGTCATTGCATGTGTGTTCTTTTCACTAACAACAACCAGAGTCATTTTGCATGTGTGTTCTTCTCACATACCACCTATGGATCCACCAGTGTCATTGAAATGTGTGTTCTCTACAGAGACCACACATGGATCCACCAGTGTCATTGCATGTATGTTCTTTTCACTAAAAACAACTGGAGTCATTGCATGTGTGTTCTCTTCACAATCCACACATGGATCCACCAGTGTCATTGCATGTGTGTTCTTTTTAGTAACAACAACCAGAGTCATTGAAATGTGTGTTCTTTTCACATACCACCTATGGATCCACCAGTGTCATTGCATGTGTGTTCTTTTCACTAACAACAACGAGAGTCATTGCATGTGTGTTCTTTTCACATACCACATATTTATCCACCAGTGTCATTGAAATGTGTGTTCTCTACAGAGACCACACATGGATCCACCAGTGTCATTGCATGTGTGTTCTTTTTAGTAACAACAACCAGAGTCATTTTGCATGTGTGTACTTTCACATACCACCTATGGTTCCACCAGTGTCATTGCATGTGTGTTCTTTTCACAATCCATCCATGGATCCACCAGTGTCATTGCATGTGTGTTCTTTTTAGTAACAACAACCAGTCATTGAAATGTGTGTTCTTCTCACATACCACCTATGGATCCGCTAGTGTCATTGCATGCGTGTTCTTTTCCACATGGATCCACCAGTGTCATTGCATGTGTGTTCTTTTTAGTAACAACAACCAGAGTCATTTTGCATGTGTGTTCTTTTCACATACCACCTATGGATCCACCAGAGTCATTTTGCATGTGTGATCTCTTCACATATCACCTATGGATCCACCAGTGTCATTGCATGTGTGTTCTTTTCACTAACAACAACCAGAGTCATTGCATGCGTGTTCTTTTCACATACCACATATGGATCCACAAGTGTCATTGCATGTGTGCTCTTTTCACAATCCGCCCATGGATCCACCAGTGTCATTGCATGTGTGTTCTTTTTACTAACAACAACCAGAGTCATTTTGCATGTGTGTTCTTTTCACATACCACATATGTCTCCACCAGTGTCATTGAAATGTGTGTTCTCTACAGAGACCACACATGGATCCACCGGTGTCATTGCATGTGTGTTCTTTTTAGTAACAACAACCAGTCATTTTGCATGTGTGTTCTTTTCACAATCCACACATGGATCCACCAGTGTCATTGCATGTGTGTTCTTTTTAGTAACAACAACCAGAGTCATTTTACATGTGTGTTCTTTTCACATACCACCTATGGATCCACCATTGTCATTGCATGTGTATTCTTTTTAGTAACAACAACTAGAGTCATTTTGCTTGTGTGTTCTTCTCACATACCACCTACTGATCCACCAGTGTCATTTCATGTGTGATCATTTCATAATCCACCTATGGATCCACCAGTGTCATTGCATGTGTGTTCTTTTTAGTAACAACAACCAGAGTCATTTTGCATGTGTCTTCTTCTCACATTCCACCTATGGATCCACCATTGTCATTGTATGTGTGTTCTTTTCACTAACAACAACCAGAGTCATTGCATGTGTGTTCTTTTCACATACCACATATGGATCCACCAGTGTCATTGAAATGTCTGTTCTCTACAGAGACCACACATGGATCCACCAGTGTCATTGCATGTGTGTTCTTTTTAGTAACAACAACTAGAGTCATTTTGCATGTGTGTTCTTTTCACATACCACCTATGTATCCACCAGTGTCATTGCTTGTGTGTTCTTTTCACAATCCACCCATGGATCCACCAGAGTCATTGCATGTGTGTTCTTTTTAGTAACAACAACCAGAGTCATTTTGCATGTGCGTTCTTTTCACATACCACCTATGGATCCACCAGTGTCATTGCATGTGTGTTCTTTTCACTAACAACAACCAGAGTCATTTTGCATGTGTGTTCTTCACAGATACCACCTATGTATCCACCAGTGTCATTGAAATGTGTGTTCTCTACAGAGACCACACATGGATCCACCAAAGGTCATTGCATGTATGTTCTTTTCACTAAAAACAACTGGAGTCATTGCATGTGTGTTCTCTTCACAATCCACACATGGATCCACCAGTGTCATTGCATGTGTGTTCTTTTTAGTAACAACAACCAGAGTCATTGAAATGTGTGTTCTTTTCACATACCACCTATGGATCCACCAGTGTCATTGCATGTGTGTTCTTTTCACTAACAACAACCAGAGTCATTGCATGTGTGTTCTTTTCACATACCACATATTTATCCACCAGTGTCATTGAAATGTGTGTTCTCTACAGAGACCACACATGGATCCACCAGTGTCATTGCATGTGTGTTCTTTTTAGTAACAACAACCAGAGTCATTTTGCATGTGTGTTCTTTTCACATACCACCTATGGTTCCACCAGTGTCATTGCATGTGTGTTCTTTTCACAATCCACCCATGGATCCACCAGTGTCATTGCATGTGTGTTCTTTTTAGTAACAACAACCAGAGTCATTGAAATGTGTGTTCTTTTCACATACCACCTATGGATCCGCTAGTGTCATTGCATGTGTGTTCTTTTCACTAACAACAACGAGAGTCATTGCATGTGTGTTCTTTTCACATACCACATATTTATCCACCAGTGTCATTGAAATGTGTGTTCTCTACAGAGACCACACATGGATCCACCAGTGTCATTGCATGTGTGTTCTTTTTAGTAACAACAACTAGAGTCATTTTGCATGTGTGTTCTTTTCACATACCACCTATGGATCCACCAGTGTCATTGCATGTGTGTTCTTTTCACAATCCACCCATGGATCCACCAGAGTCAATGCATGTGTGTTCTTTTTAGTAACAACAACCAGAGTCATTTTGCATGTGCGTTCTTTTCACATACCACCTATGGATCCACCAGTGTCATTGCATGTATGTTCTTTTCACTAACAACAACCAGAGTCATTTTGCATGTGTGTTCTTCTCACATACCACCTATGGATCCACCAGTGTCATTGAAATGTGTGTTCTCTATAGAGACCACACATGGATCCACAGGTGTCATTGCATGTATGTTCTTTTCACTAAAAACAACTGGAGTCATTGCATGTGTGTTCTCTTCACAATCCACACATGGATCCACCAGTGTCATTGCATGTGTGTTCTTTTTAGTAACAACAACCAAAGTCATTGAAATGTGTGTTCTTTTCACATACCACCTATGGTTCCACCAGTGTCATTGCATGTGTGTTATTTTCACAATCCACCCATGGATCCACCAGTGTCATTGCATGTGTGTTCTTTTTAGTAACAACAACCAGAGTCATTGAAATGTGTGTTCTTTTCACATACCACCTATGGATCCGCTAGTGTCATTGCATGTGTGTTCTTTTCACATGGATCCACCAGTGTCATTGCATGTGTGTTCTTTTTAGTAACAACAACCAGAGTCATTTTGCATGTGTGTTCTTTTCACATACCACCTATGGATCCACCAGAGTCATTTTGCATGTGTGATCTCTTCACATATCACCTATGGATCCACCAGTGTCATTGCATGTGTGTTCTTTTCACTAACAACAACCAGAGTCATTGCATGCGTGTTCTTTTCACATACCACATATGGATCCACAAGTGTCATTGCATGTGTGCTCTTTTCACAATCCGCCCATGGATCCACCAGTGTCATTGCATGTGTGTTCTTTTTACTAACAACAACCAGAGTCATTTTGCATGTGTGTTCTTTTCACATACCACATATGTCTCCACCAGTGTCATTGAAATGTGTGTTCTCTACAGAGACCACACATGGATCCACCGGTGTCATTGCATGTGTGTTCTTTTTAGTAACAACAACCAGTCATTTTGCATGTGTGTTCTTTTCACAATCCACACATGGATCCACCAGTGTCATTGCATGTGTGTTCTTTTTAGTAACAACAACCAGAGTCATTTTACATGTGTGTTCTTTTCACATACCACCTATGGATCCACCATTGTCATTGCATGTGTATTATTTTTAGTAACAACAACTAGAGTCATTTTGCATGTGTGTTCTTCTCACATACCACCTACTGATCCACCAGTGTCATTTCATGTGTGATCATTTCATAATCCACCTATGGATCCACCAGTGTCATTGCATGTGTGTTCTTTTTAGTAACAACAACCAGAGTCATTTTGCATGTGTCTTCTTCTCACATTCCACCTATGGATCCACCATTGTCATTGTATGTGTGTTCTTTTCACTAACAACAACCAGAGTCATTGCATGTGTGTTCTTTTCACATACCACATATGGATCCACCAGTGTCATTGAAATGTACATTTTCTCTGAGACCACACATGGATCCACCAGTGTCATTGCATGTGTGTTCTTTTTAGTAACAACAACTAGAGTCATTTTGCATGTGTGTTCTTTTCACATACCACCTATGTATCCACCAGTGTCATTGCTTGTGTGTTCTTTTCACAATCCACCCATGGATCCACCAGAGTCATTGCATGTGTGTTCTTTTTAGTAACAACAACCAGAGTCATTTTGCATGTGCGTTCTTTTCACATACCACCTATGGATCCACCAGTGTCATTGCATGTGTGTTCTTTTCACTAACAACAACCAGAGTCATTTTGCATGTGTGTTCTTCTCACATACCACCTATGGATCCACCAGTGTCATTGAAATGTGTGTTCTCTACAGAGACCACACATGGATCCACCGGTGTCATTGCATGTATGTTCTTTTCACTAAAAACAACTGGAGTCATTGCATGTGTGTTCTCTTCACAATCCACACATGGATCCACCAGTGTCATTGCATGTGTGTTCTTTTTAGTAACAACAACCAGAGTCATTGAAATGTGTGTTCTTTTCACATACCACCTATGGATCCACCAGTGTCATTGCATGTGTGTTCTTTTCACTAACAACAACGAGAGTCATTGCATGTGTGTTCTTTTCACATACCACATATTTATCCACCAGTGTCATTGAAATGTGTGTTCTCTACAGAGACCACACATGGATCCACCAGTGTCATTGCATGTGTGTTCTTTTTAGTAACAACAACCAGAGTCATTTTGCATGTGTGTTCTTTTCACATACCACCTATGGTTCCACCAGTGTCATTGCATGTGTGTTCTTTTCACAATCCACCCATGGATCCACCAGTGTCATTGCATGTGTGTTCTTTTTAGTAACAACAACCAGAGTCATTGAAATGTGTGTTCTTTTCACATACCACCTATGGATCCGCTAGTGTCATTGCATGTGTGTTCTTTTCACATGGATCCACCAGTGTCATTGCATGTGTGTTCTTTTTAGTAACAACAACCAGAGTCATTTTGCATGTGTGTTCTTTTCACATACCACCTATGGATCCACCAGAGTCATTTTGCATGTGTGATCTCTTCACATATCACCTATGGATCCACCAGTGTCATTGCATGTGTGTTCTTTTCACTAACAACAACCAGAGTCATTGCATGCGTGTTCTTTTCACATACCATATATGGATCCACAAGTGTCATTGCATGTGTGCTCTTTTCACAATCCGCCCATGGATCCACCAGTGTCATTGCATGTGTGTTCTTTTTACTAACAACAACCAGAGTCATTTTGCATGTGTGTTCTTTTCACATACCACATATGTCTCCACCAGTGTCATTGAAATGTGTGTTCTCTACAGAGACCACACATGGATCCACCGGTGTCATTGCATGTGTGTTCTTTTTAGTAACAACAACCAGTCATTTTGCATGTGTGTTCTTTTCACAATCCACACATGGATCCACCAGTGTCATTGCATGTGTGTTCTTTTTAGTAACAACAACCAGAGTCATTTTACATGTGTGTTCTTTTCACATACCACCTATGGATCCACCAGTGTCATTGCATGTGTGTTCTTTTCACATGGATCCACCAGTGTCATTGCATGTGTGTTCTTTTTAGTAACAACAACCAGAGTCATTTTGCATGTGTGTTCTTTTTACATACCACCTATGGATCCACCAGAGTTATTTTGCATGTGTGATCTCTTCACATACCACCTATGGATCCACCAGTGTCATTGCATGTGTGTTCTTTTTAGTAACAACAACCAGAGTCATTGAAATGTGTGTTCTTCTCACATACCACCTATGGATCCACAAGTGTCATTTCATGTGTGTTCATTTCATAATCCACCTATGGATCCACCAGTGTCATTTCATGTGTGTTCATTTCATAATCCACCTATGGATCCACCAGTGTCATTGCATGTGTGTTCTTTTTAGTAACAACAACCAGAGTCATTTTGGATGTGTCTTCTTCTCACATACCACCTATGGATCCACCAGTGTCATTGTATGTGTGTTCTTTTCACTAACAACAACCAGAGTCATTGCATGTGTGTTCTTTTCTCATACCACATATGGATCCACCATTGTCATTGAAATGTGTGTTCTCTACAGAGACCACACATGGATCCACCAGTGTCATTGCATGTGTGTTCATTTAGTAACAACTAGAGTCATTTTGCATGTGTGTTCTTTTCACATACCACCTATGGATCCACCAGTGTCATTGCATGTGTGTTCTTTTCACAATCCACCCATGGATCCACCAGAGTCATTGCATGTGTGTTCTTTTTAGTAACAACAACCAGAGTAATTTTGCATGTGCGTTCTTTTCACATACCACCTATGGATCCACCAGTGTCATTGCATGTGTGTTCTTTTCACTAACAACAACCAGAGTCATTTTGCATGTGTGTTCTTCTCACATACCACCTATGGATCCACCAGTGTCATTGAAATGTGTGTTCTCTACAGAGACCACACATGGATCCACCGGTGTCATTGCATGTATGTTCTTTTCACTAAAAACAACTGGAGTCATTGCATGTGTGTTCTCTTCACAATCCACACATGGATCCACCAGTGTCATTGCATGTGTGTTCTTTTTAGTAACAACAACCAAAGTCATTGAAATGTGTGTTCTTCTCACATACCACCTATGGACCCACCAGTGTCATTGCATGTGTGTTAATTTTAGTAACAACAACCAGAGGCATTTTGCATGTGTCTTCTTCTCACATACCACCTATGGATCCACCAGTGTCATTGTATGTGTGTTCTTTTCACTAACAACAACCAGAGTCATTGCATGTGTGTTCTTTTCACATACCACATATGGATCCACCAGTGTCATTGAAATGTGTGTTCTCTACAGAGACCACACATGGATCCACCAGTGTCATTGCATGTGTGTTCTTTTTAGTAACAACAACCAGAGTCATTTTGCATGTGTGTTCTTTTCACATACCACCTATGGATCCACCAGTGTCATTGCATGTGTGTTCTTTTCGCAATCCACCCATGGATCCACCAGAGTCATTGCATGTGTGTTCTTTTTAGTAACAACAACTAGAGTCATTTTGCATGTGTGTTGTTTTCACATACCACCTATGGATCCACCAGTGTCATTGCATGTGTGTTCTTTTCACTAACAACAACCAGAGTCATTTTGCATGTGTGTTCTTCTCA
This sequence comes from Avena insularis, assembly GCA_023614405.1. Classification (NCBI taxonomy): domain Eukaryota; kingdom Viridiplantae; phylum Streptophyta; class Magnoliopsida; order Poales; family Poaceae; genus Avena; species Avena insularis. The sequence continues at coordinate 345,091,557 of CM042688.1, read as the reverse complement.
CATACCACCTATGGATCCACCAGTGTCATTGAAATGTGTGTTCTTTATAGAGACCACACATGGATCCACCGGTGTCATTGCATGTATGTTCTTTTCACTAAAAACAACTGGAGTCATTGCATGTGTGTTCTCTTCACAATCCACACATGGATCCACCAGTGTCATTGCATGTCTGTTCTTTTTAGTAACAACAACCAAAGTCATTGAAATATGTGTTATTCTCACATACCACCTATGGATCCACCAGTGTCATTGCATGTTTGTTCATTTCTTAATCCACCTATGGATCCACCATTGTCATTACATGTGTGTTCTTTTTAGTATCAACAACTAGAGTCATTTTGCATGTGTGTTCTTTTCACATACCACCTATGGATCCACCAGTGTCATTGCATGTGTGTTCTTTTCACAATCCACCCATGGATCCACCAGTGTCATTGCATGTGTATTCTTTTTAGTAACAACAACTAGAGTCATTTTGCATGTGTGTTCTTCTCACATACCACCTATGGATCCACCAGTGTCATTTCATGTGTGTTCATTTCATAATCCACCTATGGATCCACCAGTGTCATTGCATGTGTGTTCTTTTTAGTAACAACAACCAGAGTCATTTTGCATGTGTCTTCTTCTCACATACCACCTATGGATCCACCAGTGTCATTGTATGTGTGTTCTTTTCACTAACAACAACCAGAGTCATTGCATGTGTGTTCTTTTCACATACCACATATGGATCCACCAGTGTCATTGAAATGTGTGTTCTCTGAGAGACCACACATCGATCCACCCGTGTCATTGCATGTGTGTTCTTTTTAGTAACAACAACCAGAGTCATTTTGCATGTGTGTTCTTTTCACATACCACCTATGGATCCACCAGTGTCATTGCATGTGTGTTCTTTTCGCAATCCACCCATGGATCCACCAGAGTCATTGCATGTGTGTTCTTTTTAGTAACAACAACTAGAGTCATTTTGCATGTGTGTTGTTTTCACATACCACCTATGGATCCACCAGTGTCATTGCATGTGTGTTCTTTTCACTAACAACAACCAGAGTCATTTTGCATGTGTGTTCTTCTCACATACCACCTATGGATCCACCAGTGTCATTGAAATGTGTGTTCTTTATAGAGACCACACATGGATCCACCGGTGTCATTGCATGTATGTTCTTTTCACTAAAAACAACTGGAGTCATTGCATATGTGTTCTCTTCACAATACACACATGGATCCACCCTTGTCATTGCATGTCGGTTATTTTTAGTAACAACAACCAACGTCATTGAAATATGTGTTATTCTCACATACCACCTATGGATCCACCAGTGTCATTGCATGTTTGTTCATTTCTTAATCCACCTATGGATCCACCATTGTCATTACATGTGTGTTCTTTTTAGTATCAACAACTAGAGTCATTTTGCATGTGTGTTCTTTTCACATACCACCTATGGATCCACCAGTGTCATTGCATGTGTGTTCTTTTCACAATCCACCCATGGATCCACCAGTGTCATTGTATGTGTATTCTTTTTAGTAACAACAACTAGAGTCATTTTGCATGTGTGTTCTTCTCACATACCACCTATGGATCCACCAGTGTCATTTCATGTGTGTTCATTTCATAATCCACCTATGGATCCACCAGTGTCATTGCATGTGTGTTCTTTTTAGTAACAACAACCAGAGTTATTTTGCATGTGTCTTCTTCTCACATACCACCTATGGATCCACCAGTGTCATTGTATGTGTGTTCTTTTCACTAACAACAACCAGAGTCATTGCATGTGTGTTCTTTTCACATACCACATATGGATCCACCAGTGTCATTGAAATGTCTGTTCTCTACAGAGACCACACATGGATCCACCAGTGTCATTGCATGTGTGTTCTTTTTAGTAACAACAACCAGAGTCATTTTGCATGTGTGTTCTTTTCACATACCACCTATGGATCCACCAGTGTCATTGCATGTGTGTTCTTTTCAGAATCCACCCATGGATCCACCAGACTCATTGCATGTGTGTTCTTTTTAGCAACAACAACTAGAGTCATTTTGCAAGTGTGTTCTTTTCACATACCACCTATGGATCCACCAGTGTCATTGCATGTGTGTTCTTTTCACTAACAACAACCAGAGTCATTTTGCATGTGTGTTCTTCTCACATACCACCTATGGATCCACCAGTGTCATTGAAATGTGTGTTCTTTATAGAGACCACACATGGATCCACCGGTGTCATTGCATGTATGTTCTTTTCACTAAAAACAACTGGAGTCATTGCATGTGTGTTCTCTTCACAATCCACACATGGATCCACCAGTGTCATTGCATGTCTGTTCTTTTTAGTAACAACAACCAAAGTCATTGAAATATGTGTTATTCTCACATACCACCTATGGATCCACCAGTGTCATTGCATGTTTGTTCATTTCTTAATCCACCTATGGATCCACCATTGTCATTACATGTGTGTTCTTTTTAGTATCAACAACTAGAGTCATTTTGCATGTGTGTTCTTTTCACATACCACCTATGGATCCACCAGTGTCATTGCATGTGTGTTCTTTTCACAATCCACCCATGGATCCACCAGTGTCATTGCATGTGTATTCTTTTTAGTAACAACAACTAGAGTCATTTTGCATGTGTGTTCTTCTCACATACCACCTATGGATCCACCAGTGTCATTTCATGTGTGTTCATTTCATAATCCACCTATGGATCCACCAGTGTCATTGCATGTGTGTTCTTTTTAGTAACAACAACCAGAGTCATTTTGCATGTGTCTTCTTCTCACATACCACCTATGGATCCACCAGTGTCATTGTATGTGTGTTCTTTTCACTAACAACAACCAGAGTCATTGCATGTGTGTTCTTTTCACATACCACATATGGATCCACCAGTGTCATTGAAATGTCTGTTCTCTACAGAGACCACACATGGATCCACCAGTGTCATTGCATGTGTGTTCTTTTTAGTAACAACAACTAGAGTCATTTTGCATGTGTGTTCTTTTCACATACCACCTATGGATCCACCAGTGTCATTGCATGTGTGTTCTTTTCGCAATCCACCCATGGATCCACCAGAGTCATTGCATGTGTGTTCTTTTTAGTAACAACAACCAGAGTCATTTTGCATGTGTGTTGTTTTCACATACCACCTATGGATCCACCAGTGTCATTGCATGTGTGTTCTTTTCACTAACAACAACCAGAGTCATTTTGCATGTGTGTTCTTCTCACATACCACCTATGGATCCACCAGTGTCATTGAAATGTGTTTTCTCTATAGAGACCACACATGGATCCACCGGTGTCATTGCATGTATGTTCTTTTCACTAAAAACAACTGGAGTCATTGCATGTGTGTTCTCTTCACAATCCACACATGGATCCACCAGTGTCATTGCATGCGTGTTCTTTTTAGTAACAACAACCAAAGTCATTGAAATATGTGTTCTTCTCACATACCACCTATGGATCCACCAGTGTCATTGCATGTTTGTTCATTTCTTAATCCACCTATGGATCCACCATTGTCATTACATGTGTGTTCTTTTTAGTATCAACAACCAGAGTCATTTTGCATGTGTGTTCTTTTCACATACCACCTATGGATCCACCAGTGTCATTGCATGTGTGTTCTTTTCACAATCCACCCATGGATCCACCAGTGTCATTGCATGTGTATTCTTTTTAGTAACAACAACTAGAGTCATTTTGCATGTGTGTTCTTCTCACATACCACCTATGGATCCACCTGTGTCATTTCATGTGTGTTCATTTCATAATCCACCTATGGATCCACCAGTGTCATTGCATGTGTGTTCTTTTTAGTAACAACAACCAGAGTCATTTTGCATGTGTCTTCTTCTCACATACCACCTATGGATCCACCAGTGTCATTGTATGTGTGTTCTTTTCACTAACAACAACCAGAGTCATTGCATGTGTGTTCTTTTCACATACCACATATGGATCCACTAGTGTCATTGAAATGTGTTTCTCACAGACCACACATGGATCCACCAGTGTCATTGCATGTGTGTTCTTTTTAGTAACAACAACTAGAGTCATTTTGCATGTGTGTTCTTTTCACATACCACCTATGTATCCACCAGTGCCATTGCATGTGTGTTCTTTTCACAATCCACCCATGGATCCACCAGAGTCATTGCATGTGTGTTCTTTTTAGTAACAACAACCAGAGTCATTTTGCATGTGCGTTCTTTTCACATACCACCTATGGATCCACCAGTGTCATTGCATGTGTATTCTTTTCACTAACAACAACCAGAGTCATTTTGCATGTGTGTTCTTCTCACATACCACCTATGGATCCACCAGTGTCATTGAAATGTGTGTTCTCTATAGAGACCACACATGGATCCACCAGTGTCATTGCATGTATGTTCTTTTCACTAAAAACAACTGGAGTCATTGCATGTGTGTTCTCTTCACAATCCACACATGGATCCACCAGTGTCATTGCATGTGTGTTCTTTTTAGTAACAACAACCAGAGTCATTGAAATGTGTGTTCTTTTCACATACCACCTATGGATCCACCAGTGTCATTGCATGTGTGTTCTTTTCACTAACAACAACGAGAGTCATTGCATGTGTGTTCTTTTCACATACCACATATTTATCCACCAGTGTCATTGAAATGTTTTTTCTCTACAGAGACCACACATGGATCCACCAGTGTCATTGCATGTGTGTTCTTTTTAGTAACAACAACCAGAGTCATTTTGCATGTGTGTTCTTTTCACATACCACCTATGGTTCCACCAGTGTCATTGCATGTGTGTTCTTTTCACAATCCACCCATGGATCCACCAGTGTCATTGCATGTGTGTTCTTTTTAGTAACAACAACCAGAGTCATTGAAATGTGTGTTCTTTTCACATACCACCTATGGATCCGCTAGTGTCATTGCATGTGTGTTCTTTTCACATGGATCCACCAGTGTCATTGCATGTGTGTTCTTTTTAGTAACAACAACCAGAGTCATTTTGCATGTGTGTTCTTTTCACATACCACCTATGGATCCACCAGAGTCATTTTGCATGTGTGATCTCTTCACATATCACCTATGGATCCACCAGTGTCATTGCATGTGTGTTCTTTTCACTAACAACAACCAGAGTCATTGCATGCGTGTTCTTTTCACATACCACATATGGATCCACAAGTGTCATTGCATGTGTGCTCTTTTCACAATCCGCCCATGGATCCACCAGTGTCATTGCATGTGTGTTCTTTTTAGTAACAACAACCAGAGTCATTTTGCATGTGTGTTCTTTTCACATACCACATATGTCTCCACCAGTGTCATTGAAATGTGTGTTCTCTACAGAGACCACACATGGATCCACCGGTGTCATTGCATGTGTGTTCTTTTTAGTAACAACAACCAGTCATTTTGCATGTGTTCTTTTCACAATCCACACATGGATCCACCAGTCTCATTGCATGTGTGTTCTTTTTAGTAACAACAACCAGAGTCATTTTACATGTGTGTTCTTTTCACATACCACCTATGGATCCACCAGTGTCATTGCATGTGTGTTCTTTTCACATGGATCCACCAGTGTCATTGCATGTGTGTTCTTTTTAGTAACAACAACCAGAGTCATTTTGCATGTGTGTTCTTTTCACATACCACCTATGGATCCACCAGAGTTATTTTGCATGTGTGATCTCTTCACATACCACCTATGGATCCACCAGTGTCATTGCATGTGTGTTCTTTTTAGTAACAACAACCAGAGTCATTGAAATGTGTGTTCTTCTCACATACCACCTATGGATCCACAAGTGTCATTTCATGTGTGTTCATTTCATAATCCACCTATGGATCCACCAGTGTCATTTCATGTGTGTTCATTTCATAATCCACCTATGGATCCACCAGTGTCATTGCATGTGTGTTCTTTTTAGTAACAACAACCAGAGTCATTTTGCATGTGTCTTCTTCTCACATACCACCTATGGATCCACCAGTGTCATTGTATGTGTGTTCTTTTCACTAACAACAACCAGAGTCATTGCATGTGTGTTCTTTTCTCATACCACATATGGATCCACCATTGTCATTGAAATGTGTGTTCTCTACAGAGACCACACATGGATCCACCAGTGTCATTGCATGTGTGTTATTTTTAGTAACAACAACCAGAGTCATTTTGCATGTGTGTTCTTTTCACATACCACCTATGGATCCACCAGTGTCATTGCATGTGTGTTCTTTTCACAATCCACCCATGGATCCACCAGAGTCATTGCATGTGTGTTCTTTTTAGTAACAACAACCAGAATCATTTTGCATGTGCGTTCTTTTCACATACCACCTATGGATCCACCAGTGTCATTGCATGTGTGTTCTTTTCACTAACAACTACCAGAGTCATTTTGCATGTGTGTTCTTCTCACATACCACCTATGGATCCACCAGTGTCATTGAAATGTGTGTTCTCTACAGAGACCACACATGGATCCACCGGTGTCATTGCATGTATGTTCTTTTCACTAAAAACAACTGGAGTCATTGCATGTGTGTTCTATTCACAATCCACACATGGATCCACCAGTGTCATTGCATGTGTGTTCTTTTTAGTAACAACAACCAGAGTCATTGAAATGTGTGTTCTTTTCACATACCACCTATGGATCCACCAGTGTCATTGCATGTGTGTTCTTTTCACTAACAACAACCAGAGTCATTGCATGTGTGTTCTTTTCACATACCACATATTTATCCACCAGTGTCATTGAAATGTGTGTTCTCTACAGAGACCACACATGGATCCACCAGTGTCATTGCATGTGTGTTCTTTTTAGTAATAACAACCAGAGTCATTTTGCATGTGTGTTCTTTTCACATACCACCTATGGTTCCACCAGTATCATTGCATGTGTGTTCTTTTCACAATCCACCCATGGATCCACCAGTGTCATTGCATGTGTGTTCTTTTTAGTAACAACAACCAGAGTCATTGAAATGTGTGTTCTTTTCACATACCACCTATGGATCCGCCAGTGTCATTGCATGTGTGTTCTTTTCACATGGATCCACCAGTGTCATTGCATGTGTGTTCTTTTTAGTAACAACAACCAGAGTCATTTTGCATGTGTGTTCTTTTTAGTAACAACAACCAGAGTCATTTTGCATGTGTGTTCTTTTCACATACCACCTATGGATCCACCAGAGTCATTTTGCATGTGTGATCTCTTCACATATCACCTATGGATCCACCAGTGTCATTGCATGTGTGTTCTTTTCACTAACAACAACCAGAGTCATTGCATGCGTGTTCTTTTCACAAACCACATATGGATCCACAAGTGTCATTGCATGTGTGCTCTTTTCACAATCCGCCCATGGATCCACCAGTGTCATTGCATGTGTGTTCTTTTTAGTAACAACAACCAGAGTCATTTTGCATGTGTGTTCTTTTCACATACCACATATGTCTCCACCAGTGTCATTGAAATGTGTGTTCTCTACAGAGACCACACATGGATCCACCGGTGTCATTCCATGTGTGTTCTTTTTAGTAACAACAACCAGTCATTTTGCATGTGTGTTCTTTTCACAATCCACACATGGATCCACCAGTGTCATTGCATGTGTGTTCTTTTTAGAAACAACAACCAGAGTCATTTTGCATGTGTGTTCTTCTCACATACCACCTATGGATCCACCAGTGTCATTGAAATGTGTGTTCTCTATAGAGACCACACATGGATCCACCGGTGTCATTGCATGTATGTTCTTTTCACTAAAAACAACTGGAGTCATTGCATGTGTGTTCTCTTCACAATCCACACATGGATCCACCAGTGTCATTGCATGTGTGTTCTTTTTAGTAACAACAACCAGAGTCATTGAAATGTGTGTTCTTTTCACATACCACCTATGGATCCACCAGTGTCATTGCATGTGTGTTCTTTTCACTAACAACAACCAGAGTCATTGCATGTGTGTTCTTTTCACATACCACATATTTATCCACCAGTGTCATTGAAATGTGTGTTCTCTACAGAGACCACACATGGATCCACCAGTGTCATTGCATGTGTGTTCTTTTTAGTAACAACCAGAGTCATTTTGCATGTGTGTTCTTTTCACATACCACCTATGGTTCCACCAGTGTCATTGCATGTGTGTTCTTTTCACAATCCACCCATGGATCCACCAGTGTCATTGCATGTGTGTTCTTTTTAGTAACAACAACCAGAGTCATTGAAATGTGTGTTCTTTTCACATACCACCTATGGATCCACAGTGTCATTGCATGTGTGTTCTTTTCACATGGATCCACCAGTGTCATTGCATGTGTGTTCTTTTTAGTAACAACAACCAGAGTCATTTTGCATGTGTGTTCTTTTCACATACCACCTATGGATCCACCAGAGTCATTTTGCATGTGTGATCTCTTCACATATCACCTATGGATCCACCAGTGTCATTGCATGTGTGTTCTTTTCACTAACAACAACCAGAGTCATTGCATGCGTGTTCTTTTCACATACCACATATGGATCCACAAGTGTCATTGCATGTGTGCTCTTTTCACAATCCGCCCATGGATCCACCAGTGTCATTGCATGTGTGTTCTTTTTAGTAACAACAACCAGAGTCATTTTGCATGTGTGTTCTTTTCACATACCACATATGTCTCCACCAGTGTCATTGAAATGTGTGTTCTCTACAGATACCACACATGGATCCACCGGTGTCATTGCATGTGCGTTCTTTTTAGTAACAACAACCAGTCATTTTGCATGTGTGTTCTTTTCACAATCCACACATGGATCCACCAGTGTCATTGCATGTGTGTTCTTTTTAGAAACAACAACCAGAGTCATTTTGCATGTGTGTTCTTCTCACATACCACCTATGGATCCAACAGTGTCATTGAAATGTGTGTTCTCTATAGAGACCACACATGGATCCACCGGTGTCATTGCATGTATGTTCTTTTCACTAAAAACAACTGGAGTCATTGCATGTGTGTTCTCTTCACAATCCACACATGGATCCACCAGTGTCATTGCATGTGTGTTCTTTTTAGTAACAACAACCAAAGTCATTGAAATATGTGTTCTTCTCACATACCACCTATGGATCCACCAGTGTCATTGCATGTGTGTTCATTTCTTAATCCACCTATGGATCCAACATTGTCATTACATGTGTGTTTTTTTAGTATCAACAACCAGAGTCATTTGCATGTGTGTTCTTTTCACATACCACCTATGGATCCACCAGTGTCATTGCATGTGTGTTCTTTTCACAATCCACCCATGGATCCACCAGTGTCATTGCATGTGTATTCTTTTTAGTAACAACAACTAGAGTCATTTTGCATGTGTGTTCTTCTCACATACCACCTATGGATCCACCAGTGTCATTTCATGTGTGTTCATTTCATAATCCACCTATGGATCCATCAGTGTCATTGCATGTGTGTTCTTTTTAGTAACAACAACCAGAGTCATTTTGCATGTGTCTTCTTCTCACATACCACCTATGGATCCACCAGTGTCATTGTATGTGTGTTCTTTTCACTAACAACAACCAGAGTCATTGCAGGTGTGTTCTTTTCACATACCACATATGGATCCACCAGTGTCATTGAAATGTCTGTTCTGTACAGAGACCACACATGGATCCACCAGTGTCATTGCATGTGTGTTCTTTTTAGTAACAACAACTAGAGTCATTTTGCATGTGTGTTCTTTTCACATACCACCTATGGATCCACCAGTGTCATTGTATGTGTGTTCTTTTCACAATCCACCCATGGATCCACCAGAGTCATTGCATGTGTGTTCTTTTTAGTAACAACAACCAGAGTCATTTTGCATGTGCGTTCTTTTCACATACCACCTATGGATCAACCAGTGTCATTGCATGTGTGTTCTTTTCACTAACAACAACCAGAGTCATTTTGCATGTGTGTTCTTCTCACATACCACCTATGGATCCACCAGTGTCATTGAAATGTGTGTTCTCTACAGAGACCACACATGGATCCACTAGTGTCATTGCATGTATGTTCTTTTCACTAAAAACAACTGGAGTCATTGCATGTGTGTTCTCTTCACAATCCACACATGGATCCACCAGTGTCATTGCATGTGTGTTCTTTTTAGTAACAACAACTAGAGTCATTGAAATGTGTGTTCTTTTCACATACCACCTATGGATCCACCAGTGTCATTGCATGTGTGTTATTTTCACTAACAACAACGAGAGTCATTGCATGTGTGTTCTTTTCACATACCACATATTTATCCACCAGTGTCATTGAAATATGTGTTCTCTACAGAGACCACACATGGATCCACCAGTGTCATTGCATGTGTGTTATTTTTAGTAACAACAACCAGAGTCATTTTGCATGTGTGTTCTTTTCACATACCACCTATGGTTCCACCAGTGTCATAGCATGTGTGTTCTTTTCACAATCCACCCATGGATCCACCAGTGTCATTGCATGTGTGTTCTTTTTAGTAACAACAACCAGAGTCATTGAAATGTGTGTTCTTTTCACATACCACCTATGGATCCGCTAGTGTCATTGCATGTGTGTTCTTTTCACATGGATCCACCAGTGTCATTGCATGTGTGTTCTTTTTAGTAACAACAACCAGAGTCATTTTGCATGTGTGTTCTTTTCACATACCACCTATGGATCCACCAGAGTCATTTTGCATGTGTGATCTCTTCACATATCACCTATGGATCCACCAGTGTCATTGCATGTGTGTTCTTTTCACTAACAACAACCAGAGTCATTGCATGCGTGTTCTTTTCACATACCACATATGGATCCACAAGTGTCATTGCATGTGTGCTCTTTTCACAATCCACCCATGGATCCACCAGTGTCATTGCATGTGTGTTCTATTTAGTAACAACAACCAGAGTCATTTTGCATGTTTGTTCTTTTCACATACCACATATGTCTCCACCAGTGTCATTGAAATGTGTGTTCTCTACAGAGACCACACATGGATCCACCGGTGTCATTGCATGTGTGTTCTTTTTAGTAACAACAACCAGTCATTTTGCATGTGTGTTCTTTTCACAATCCACACATGGATCCACCAGTGTCATTGCATGTGTGTTCTTTTTAGTAACAACAACCAGAGTCATTTTACATGTGTGTTCTTTTCACATACCACCTATGGATCCACCAGTGTCATTGCATGGGTGTTCTTTTCACATGGATCCACCAGTGTCATTGCATGTGTGTTCTTTTTAGTAACAACAACCAGAGTCATTTTGCATGTGTGTTCTTTTCACATACCACCTATGGATCCACCAGAGTTATTTTGCATGTGTGATCTCTTCACATACCACCTATGGATCCACCAGTGTCATTGCATGTGTGTTATTTTTAGTAACAACAACCAGAGTCATTGAAATGTGTGTTCTTCTCACATACCACCTATGGATCCACAAGTGTAATTTCATGTGTATTCATTTCATAATCCACCTATGGATCCACCAGTGTCATTTCATGTGTGTTCATTTCATAATCCACCTATGGATCCACCAGTGTCATTGCATGTGTGTTCTTTTTAATAACAACAACCATAGTCATTTTGCATGTGTCTTCTTCTCACATACCACCTATGGATCCACCAGTGTCATTGTATGTGTGTTCTTTTCACTAACAACAACCAGAGTCATTGCATGTGTGTTCTTTTCACATACCACATATGGATCCACCAGTGTCATTGAAATGTGTGTTCTTTACAGAGACCACACATGGATCCACCAGTGTCATTGCATGTGTGTTCTTTTTAGTAACAACAACCAGAGTCATTTTGCATGTGTGTTCTTTTCACATACCACCTATGGATCCACCAGTGTCATTGCATGTGTGTTCTTTTCACAATCCACCCATGGATCCACCAGAGTCATTGCATGTGTGTTCTTTTTAGTAACAACAACCAGAGTCATTTTGCATGTGTGTTCTTTTCACATACCACCTATGGATCCACCAGTGTCATTGCATGTGTGTTCTTTTCACTAACAACAACCAGAGTCATTTTGCATGTGTGTTCTTCTCACATACCACCTATGGATCCACAAGTGTCATTGAAATGTGTGTTCTCTACAGAGACCACACATGGATCCACCGGTGTCATTGCATGTATGTTCTTTTCACTAAAAACAACTGGAGTCATTGCATGTGTGTTCTCTTCACAATCCACACATGGATCCACCAGTGTCATTGCATGTGTTCTTTTTAGTAACAACAACCAGAGTCATTGAAATGTGTGTTCTTTTCACATACCACCTATGGATCCACCAGTGTCATTGCATGTGTGTTCTTTTCACTAACAACAACCAGAGTCATTGCATGTGTGTTCTTTTCACATACCACATATTTATCCACCAGTGTCATTGAAATGTGTGTTCTCTACAGAGACCACACATGGATCCACCAGTGTCATTGCATGTGTGTTCTTTTTAGTAATAACAACCAGAGTCATTTTGCATGTGTGTTCTTTTCACATAACACCTATGGTTCCACCAGTATCATTGCATGTGTGTTCTTTTCACAATCCACCCATGGATCCACCAGTGTCATTGCATGTGTGTTCCTTTTAGTAACAACAACCAGAGTCATTGAAATGTGTGTTCTTTTCACATACCACCTATGGATCCGCCAGTGTCATTGCATGTGTGTTCTTCTCACATGGATCCACCAGTGTCATTGCATGTGTGTTCTTTTTAGTAACAACAACCAGAGTCATTTTGCATGTGTGTTCTTTTCACATACCACCTATGGATCCACCAGAGTCATTTTGCATGTGTGATCTCTTCACATATTCACCTATGGATCCACCAGTGTCATTGCATGTGTGTTCTTTTCACTAACAACAACCAGAGTCATTGCATGCGTGTTCTTTTCACATACCACATATGGATCCACAAGTGTCATTGCATGTGTGCTCTTTTCACAATCCGCCCATGGATCCACCAGTGTCATTGCATGTGTGTTCTTTTTAGTAACAACAACCAGTCATTTTGCATGTGTGTTCTTTTCACATACCACATATGGATCCACCAGTGTCATTGAAATGTGTGTTCTCTACAGAGACCACACATGGATCCACCAGTGTCATTGCATGTGTGTTCTTTTTAGTAACAACCAGTCATTTTGCATGTGTGTTATTTTCACAATCCACACATGGATCCACCAGTGTCATTGCATGTGTGTTCTTTTTAGAAACAACAACCAGAGTCATTTTGCATGTGTGTTCTTTTCACATACCACATATGGATCCACCAGTGTCATTGAAATGTGTGTTCTCTACAGAGACCACACATGGATCCACCGGTGTCATTGCATGTGTGTTCTTTTTAGTAACAACAACCAGTCATTTTGCATGTGTGTTCTTTTCACAATCCACACATGGATCCACCAGTGTCATTGCATGTGTGTTCTTTTTAGTAACAACAACCAGAGTCATTTTGCATGTGTGTTCTTTTCACATACCACCTATGGATCCACCAGTGTCATTGCATGTGTGTTCTTTTCACATGGATCCACCAGTGTCATTGCATGTGTGTTCTTTTTAGTAACAACAACCAGAGTCATTTTGCATGTGTGTTCTTTTCACATACCACCTATGGATCCACCAGAGTTATTTTGCATGTGTGATCTCTTCACATACCACCTATGGATCCACCAGTGTCATTGCATGTGTGTTATTTTTAGTAACAACAACCAGAGTCATTGAAATGTGTGTTCTTCTCACATACCACCTATGGATCCACAAGTGTCATTTCATGTGTATTCATTTCATAATCCACCTATGGATCCACCAGTGTCATTTCATGTGTGTTCATTTCATAATCCACCTATGGATCCACCAGTGTCATTGCATGTGTGTTCTTTTTAGTAACAACAACCAGAGTCATTTTGCATGTGTGTTCTTTTCACATACCACCTATGGATCCACCAGTGTCATTATATGTGGGTTCTTTTCACTAACAACAACCAGAGTCATTGCATGTGTGTTCTTTTCACATACCACATATGGATCCACCATTGTCATTGAAATGTGTGTTCTCTACAGAGACCACACATGGATCCACCAGTGTCATTGCATGTGTGTTCTTTTTAGTAACAACAACCAGAGTCATTTTGCATGTGTGTTCTTTTCACATACCACCTATGGATCCACCAGTGTCATTGCATGTGTGTTCTTTTCACAATCCACCCATGGATCCACCAGTGTCATTGCATGTGTGTTCTTTTTAGTAACAACAACCAGAGTCATTTTGCATGTGTTCTTTTCACATACCACCTATGGATCCACCAGTGTCATTGCATGTGTGTTCTTTTCACTAACAACAACCAGAGTCATTTTGCATGTGTGTTCTTCTCACATACCACCTATGGATCCACCAGTGTCATTGAAATGTGTGTTCTCTACAGAGACCACACATGGATCCACCGGTGTCATTGCATGTATGTTATTTCCACTCAAAACAACTGGAGTCATTGAATGTGTGTTCTCTTCACAATCCACACATGGATCCACCAGTGTCATTGCATGTGTGTTCTTTTTAGTAACAACAACTAGAGTCATTGAAATGTGTGTTCTTTTCACATACCACCTATGGATCCACCAGTGTCATTGCATGTGTGTTCTTTTCACTAACAACAACCAGAGTCATTGCATGTGTGTTCTTTTCACATACCACATATTTATCCACCAGTGTCATTGAAATGTGTGTTCTTCAGAGACCACACATGGATCCACCAGTGTCATTGCATGTGTGTTCTATTTAGTAACAACCAGAGTCATTTTGCATGTGTGTTCTTTTCACATACCACCTATGGTTCCACCATTATCATTGCATGTGTGTTCTTTTCACAATCCACCCATGGATCCACCAGTGTCATTGCATGTGTGTTCTTTTTAGTAACAACAACCATAGTCATTTTGCATGTGTGTTCTTTTCACATACCACCTATGGATCCACCAGTGTCATTGCATGTGTGTTCTTTTCACAATCCACCCATGGATCCACTAGTGTCATTGCATGTGTGTTCTTTTTAGTAACAACAACCAGAGTCATTTTGCATGTGCGTTCTTTTCACATACCACCTATGGATCCACCAGTGTCATTGCATGTGTGTTCTTTTCACTAACAACAACCAGAGTCATTTTGCATGTGTGTTCTTTTCACATACCACCTATGGATCCACCAGTGTCATTGAAATGTGTGTTCTCTATAGAGACCACACATGGATCCACCGGTGTCATTGCATGTATGTTCTTTTCACTAACAACAACTGGAGTCATTGCATGTGTGTTCTCTTCACAATCCACACATGGATCCACCAGTGTCATTGCATGTGTGTTCTTTTAAGTAACAACAACCAGAGTCATTTTGAATGTGTGTTCTTTTCACATACCACCTATGGATCCACCAGTGTCATTGCATGTGTGTTCTTTTCACTAACAACAACCAGAGTCATTGCATGTGTGTTCTTTTCACATACCACATATTTATCCACCAGTGTCATTGAAATGTGTTCTTTCAGAGACCACACATGGATCCACCAGTGTCATTGCATGTGTGTTCTTTTTAGTAATAACAACCAGAGTCATTTTGCATGTGTGTTCTTTTCACATACCACCTATGGATCCACCAGTGTCATTGCATGTGTGTTCTTTTCACAATCCACCCATGGATCCACCAGTGTCATTGCATGTGTGTTCTTTTTAGTAACAACAAACAGAGTCATTGCATGTGTGTTCTTTCCACATACCACATATGGATCCACCAGTGTCATTGCATGTGTGTTCTTCATAGACCACACATGGATCCACTAGTGTCATTGCATGTTTGTTCTTTTCAGTAACAACCACGAGTGTCTTTGCATGTGTGTTCTTTTCACATACCACCTATGGATCCACCAGTGTCATTGCATGTGTGTTCTTTTCACTAACAACAACCAGAGTCATTTTGCATGTGTTTTCTTCTCACATACCACCTATGGATCCACCAGTGTCATTGAAATGTGTGTTCTCTACAGAGACCACACATGGATCCACCGGTGTCATTGCATGTATGTTCTTTTCACTAAAACAACTGGAGTCATTGCATGTGTGTTCTTTTCACAATCCACAGATGGATCCACCAGTGTCATTGCATGTATGTTCTTTTTAGTAAGTCATTGAAATGTGTGTTCTTTTCACATACCACCTATGGATCCACCAGTGTCATTGCATGTGTGTTCTTTTCACTAACAACAACCAGAGTCATTGCATGTGTGTTCTTTTCACATACCACATATGGATCCACCAAAGTGTCATTGCATGTGTGTTCTCATAGACCACACATGGATCCACCAGTGTCATTGCATGTGTGTTCTTTTTAGTAACAACAACCAGAGTCATTTTGCATGTGTGTTCTTTTCCCATACCACCTATGGATCCACCAGTGTCATTGCATGTGTGTTCTTTTCACAATCCACCCATGGATCCACTAGTGCATTACATGTGTGTTCTTTTTAGTAACAACAACTAGAGTCATTGAAATGTGTGTTCTTTTCACATACCACCTATGGATCCACCAGTGTCATTGCATGTGTGTTCTTCATAATCCACCTATGGATCCACTAGTGTCATTACATGTGTGTTCTTTTAGTAACAACAACCAGACTCAGTTTGCATGTGTGTTCTTTTCACATACCACCTATGGATCCAATGGATCCACCGTGTCATTGCATGTGTGTTCTTTTCACTAACAACAACCAGTCATTGCATGTGTGTTCTTTTCACATACCACATATGGATCCACAAGTGTCATTGAAATGTGTGTTTATTTCTCATTCCACACATGGATCCACCAGTGTCATTGCATGTGTGTTCTTTTTAGTAACAACTACCAGAGTCATTTTGCATGTGTGTTCTTTTCACATACCACCTATGGATCCACCAGTGTCATTGCATGTGTGTTCTTTTCACAATCCACCCATGGATCCACCAGAGTGATTGCATGTGTGTTCTTTTTAGTAACAACAACCACAGTCATTTTGCATGTGTGTTCTTTTCACATACCACCTATGGATCCACCAGTGTCCTTGCATGTGTGTTCTTTTTACTAACAACAACCAGAGTCATTTTGCATGTGTGTTCTTCTCACATACCACCTATGGATCCACCAGTGTCATTGAAATGTGTGTTCTCTACAGAGACCACACATGCATCCACCGGTGTCATTGCATGTATGTTCTTTTCACTTAAAACAACTGGAGTCATTGCATGTGTGTTCTCTTCACAATCCACACATGGATCCACTAGTGTCATTGCTTGTGTGTTCTTTTTAGTAACAACAACCAGAGTCATTGAAATGTGTGTTCTTTTCACATACCTCCTATGGATCCACCAGTGTCATTGCATGTGTGTTCTTTTTACTAACAACAACCAGAATCATTGCATGTGTGTTCTTTTCACATACCACATATTTACCCACCAGTGTCATTGAAATGTGTGTTCTTTACAGAGACCACACATGGATCCACTAGTGTCATTGCATGTGTGTTCTTTTTAGTAACAACAACCAGAGTCATTTTGCATGTGTGTTCTTTTCACATACCACCTATGGATCCACCATTGTCATTGCATGTGTGTTCTTTTCACAATCCACCCATGGATCCACCAGTGTCATTGCATGTGTGTTCTTTTTAGTAACAACAACTAGGGTCATTTTGCATGTGTGTTCTTTTCACATATCACCTATGGATCCGCCAGTGTCATTGCATGTGTGTTCTTTTCACATGGATCCACCAGTGTCATTGCATGTGTGTTCTTTTTAGTAACAACAACCAGAGTCATTTTGCATGTGTGTTCTTTTCACATACCACCTATGGATCCACCAGTGTCATTTTGCATGTATGATCTCTTCACATACCACCTATGGATCCACCAGTGTCATTGCATGTGTGTTCTTTTTAGTAACAACAACCAGAGTCATTGAAATGTCTGGTCTTATCACATACCACCTATGGATCCACCAGTGTCATTGCATGTGTGTTCATTTCATAATCCACCTATGGATCCACCAGCGTCATTGCATGTGTGTTCTTTTTAGTATCAACAACAAGAGTCATTTTGCATGTGTGTTCTTTTCACATACCACCTATGGATCCATCAGTGTCATTGCATGTGTGTTCTTTTCACAATCCACCCATGGATCCACCAGAGTGATTGCATGTGTGTTCTTTTTAGTAACAACAACCAGAGTCATTTTGCATGTGTGTTCTTTTCACATACCACCTATGGATCCACCAGTGTCATTGCATGTGTGTTCTTTTCACAATCCACCCATGGATCCACCAGTGTCATTGCATGTGTTTTCTGTTTAGTAACAACAACAAGAGTCATTGAAATGTGTGTTGTTTTCACATATCACCTATGGATCCGCCAGTGTCATTGCATGTGTGTTCTTTTCACATGGATCCACCAGTGTCATTGCATGTGTGTTCTTTTTAGTAACAACAACCAGAGTCATTTTGCATGTGTGTTCTTTTCACATACCACCTATAGATCCACCAGAGTCATTTTGCATGTGTGATCTCTTCACATACGACCTATGGATCCACCAGTGTCATTGCATGTGTGTTCTTTTTAGTAACAACAACTAGAGTCATTGAAATGTTTGTTCTTCTCACATACCACCTTTGGATCCACCAGTGTCACTGCATGTGTGTTCATTTCATAGTCCACCTATGGATCCACCAGTGTCATTGCATGTGTGTTCTTTTTAGTATCAACAACCAGAGTCATTTTGCATGTGTGTTCTTTTCACATACCACCTATGGATCCACCAGTGTCATTGCATGTGTGTTCTTTTCACAATCCACCCATGGATCGACTAGTGTCATTGCATGTGTGTTCTTTTTAGTAACAACAACTAGAGTCATTTTGCATGTGTGTTCTTCTCACATACAACCTGTGGATCCACCAGTGTCATTGCATGTGTGTTCATTTCATAATCCACCTATGGATCCACTAGTGTCATTACATGTGTGTTCTTTTTAGTAACAACAACCAGAGTTATTTTGCATGTGTGTTCTTCTCACATACCACCTATGGATCCATCAGTGTCATTGTATGTGTGTTCTTTTCACTAACAACAACCAGAGTCATTGCATGTGTGTTCTTTTCACATACCACATATGGATCCACCAGTGTCATTGAAATGTGTGTTCTCTACAGAGACCACACATGGATGCACCAGTGTCATTGCATGTGTGTTCTTTTTAGTAACAACTACCAGAGTCATTTTGCATGTGTGTTCTTTTCACATACCACCTATGGATCCACCAGTGTCATTGCATGTGTTTTCTTTTCACAATCCACCCATGGATCCACCAGAGTGATTGCATGTGTGTTCTTTTTAGTAACAACAACCACAGTCATTTTGCATGTGTGTTCTTTTCACATACCACCTATGGATCCACCAGTGTCATTGCATGTGTGTTCTTTTCACAATCCACCCATGGATCCACCAGTGTCATTGCATGTGTTTTATGTTTAGTAACAACAACAAGAGTCATTGAAATGTGTGTTGTTTTCACATATCACCTATGGATCCGCCAGTGTCATTGCATGTGTGTTCTTTTCACATGGATCCACCAGTGTCATTGCATGTGTGTTCTTTTTAGTAACAACAACCAGAGTCATTTTGCATGTGTGTTCTTTTCACATACCACCTATGGATCCACCAGAGTCATTTTGCATGTGTGATCTCTTCACATACCACCTATGGATCCACCAGTGTCATTGCATGTGTGTTCTTTTTAGTAACAACAACCAGAGTCATTGAAATGTGTGTTCTTTTCACATACCACCTATGGATCCACCAGTGTCATTGCATGTGTGTTCATTTCATAATCCACCTATGGATCCACCAGTGTCATTGCATGTGTGTTCTTTTTAGTATCAACAACCAGAGTCATTTTGCATGTGTGTTCTTTTCACATACCACCTATGGATCCACCAGTGTCATTGCATGTGTGTTCTTTTCACAATCCACCCATGGATCGACTAGTGTCATTGCATGTGTGTTCTTTTTAGTAACAACAACTAGAGTCATTTTGCATGTGTGTTCTTCTCACATACAACCTGTGGATCCACCAGTGTCATTGCATGTGTGTTCATTTCATAATCCACCTATGGATCCACTAGTGTCATTACATGTGTGTTCTTTTTAGTAACAACAACCAGAGTCATTTTGCATGTGTGTTCTTCTCACATACCACCTATGGATCCACCAGTGTCATTGTATGTGTGTTCTTTTCACTAACAACAACCAGAGTCATTGCATGTGTGTTCTTTTCACATACCACATATGGATCCACCAGTGTCATTGAAATGTGTGTTCTCTATAGAGACCACACATGGATCCACCAGTGTCATTGCATGTGTGTTCTTTTTAGTAACAACTACCAGAGTCATTTTGCATGTGTGTTCTTTTCACATACCACCTATGGATCCACCAGTGTCATTGCATGTGTGTTCTTTTCACAATCCACCCATGGATCCACCAGAGTGATTGCATGTGTGTTCTTTTTAGTAACAACAAAAACAGTCATTTTGCATGTGTGTTCTTTTCACATACCACCTATGGATCCACCAGTGTCCTTGCATGTGTGTTCTTTTCACTAACAACAACCAGAGTCATTTTGCATGTGTGTTCTTCTCACATACCACCTATGGATCCACCAGTGTCATTGAAATGTGTGTTCTCTACAAAGACCACACATGGATCCACCGGTGTCATTGCATGTATGTTCTTTTCACTAAAAACATCTGGAGTCATTGCATGTGTGTTCTCTTCACAATCCACACATCGATCCACTAGTGTCATTGCATGTGTGTTCTTTTTAGTAACAACAACCAGAGTCATTTTGCATGTGTGTTCTTTTCACATACCACCTATGGATCCAGCAGTGTCATGCATGTGTGTTCTTTTCAGAATCCACCCATGGATCCACCAGAGTCATTGCATGTGTGTTCTTTTTAGTAACAACAACCAGAGTCATTTTGCATGTGTGTTCTTTTCACATACCACCTATGGATCCACCAGTGTCATTGCATGTGTTTTATGTTTAGTAACAACAACAAGAGTCATTGAAATGTGTGTTGTTTTCACATATCACCTATGGATCCGCCAGTGTCATTGCATGTGTGTTCTTTTCACATGGATCCACCAGTGTCATTGCATGTGTGTTCTTTTTAGTAACAACAACCAGAGTCATTTTGCATGTGTGTTCTTTTCACATACCACCTATGGATCCACCAGAGTCATTTTGCATGTGTGATCTCTTCACATACCACCTATGGATCCACCAGTGTCATTGCATGTGTGTTCTTTTTAGTAACAACAACCAGAGTCATTGAAATGTTTGTTCTTCTCACATACCACCTATGGATCCACCAGTGTCACTGCATGTGTGTTCATTTCATAGTCCACCTATGGATCCACCAGTGTCATTGCATGTGTGTTCTTTTTAGTATCAACAACCAGAGTCATTTTGCATGTGTGTTCTTTTCACATACCACCTATGGATCCACCAGTGTCATTGCATGTGTGTTCTTTTCACAATCCACCCATGGATCGACTAGTGTCATTGCATGTGTGTTCTTTTTAGTAACAACAACTAGAGTCATTTTGCATGTGTGTTCTTCTCACATACAACCTGTGGATCCACCAGTGTCATTGCATGTGTGTTCATTTCATAATCCACCTATGGATCCACTAGTGTCATTACATGTGTGTTCTTTTTAGTAACAACAACCAGAGTTATTTTGCATGTGTGTTCTTCTCACATACCACCTATGGATCCATCAGTGTCATTGTATGTGTGTTCTTTTCACTAACAACAACCAGAGTCATTGCATGTGTGTTCTTTTCACATACCACATATGGATCCACCAGTGTCATTGAAATGTGTGTTCTCTACAGAGACCACACATGGATGCACCAGGGTCATTGCATGTGTGTTCTTTTTAGTAACAACTACCAGAGTCATTTTGCATGTGTGTTCTTTTCACATACCACCTATGGATCCACCAGTGTCATTGCATGTGTTTTCTTTTCACAATCCACCCATGGATCCACCAGAGTGATTGCATGTGTGTTCTTTTTAGTAACAACAACCACAGTCATTTTGCATGTGTGTTCTTTTCACATACCACCTATGGATCCACCAGTGTCCTTGCATGTGTGTTCTTTTCACTAACAACAACCAGAGTCATTTTGCATGTGTGTTCTTCTCACATACCACCTATGGATCCACCAGTGTCATTGAAATGTGTGTTCTCTCCAAAGACCACACATGGATCCACCGGTGTCATTGCATGTATGTTCTTTTCACTAAAAACATCTGGAGTCATTGCATGTGTGTTCTCTTCACAATCCACACATCGATCCACTAGTGTCATTGCATGTGTGTTCTTTTTAGTAACAACAACCAGAGTCATTGAAATGTGTGTTCTTTTCACATACCAACTATGGATCCACCAGTGTGATTGCATGTGTGTTCTTTTCACAATCCACCCATGGGTCCACCAGTGTCATTGCATGTGTGTTCTGTTTAGTAACAACAACTAGAGGCATTGAAATGTGTGTTCTTTTCACATATCACCTATGGATCCGCCAGTGTCATTGCATGTGTGTTCTTTTCACATGGATCCACCAGTGTCATTGCATGTGTGTTCTTTTTAGTAACAACAACCAGAGTCATTTTGCATGTGGTTTCTTTTCACATACCACCTCTGGATCCACCAGAGTCATTTTGCATGTGTGATCTCTTCACATATCACCTATGGATCCACCAGTGTCATTGCATGTGTGTTCTTTTCACAATCCACCCATGGATCCACTAGTGTCATTGCATGTGTGTTCTTTTTAGTAACAACAACTAGAGTCATTTTGCATGGATCCACCAATGTCATTGCATGTGTGTTCTTTTCACAATCCACCCATGGATCCACTAGTGTCATTGCATGTGTGTTCTTTTTAGTAACAACAACTAGAGTCATTTTGCATGTGTGTTCTTCTCACATACCACCTGTGGATCCACCAGTGTCATTGCATGTGTGTTCATTTCATAATCCACCTATGGATCCACTAGTGTCATTACATGTGTGTTCTTTTTAGTAACAACAACCAGAGTTATTTTGCATGTGTGTTCTTCTCACATACCACCTATGGATCCATCAGTGTCATTGTATGTGTGTTCTTTTCACTAACAACAACCAGAGTCATTGCATGTGTGTTCTTTTCACATACCACATATGGATCCACCAGTGTCATTGAAATGTGTGTTCTCTACAGAGACCACACATGGATCCACCAGTGTCATTGCATGTGTGTTCTTTTTAGTAACAACTACCAGAGTCATTTTGCATGTGTGTTCTTTTCACATACCACCTATGGATCCACCAGTGTCATTGCATGTGTGTTCTTTTCACAATCCACCCATGGATCCACCAGTGTCATTGCATGTGTGTTCTTTTTAGTAACAACAACCACAGTCATTTTGCATGTGTGTTCTTTTCACATACCACCTATGGATCCACCAGTGTCATTGCATGTGTGTTCTTTTCACAATCCACCCATGGATCCACCAGTGTCATTGCATGTGTTTTCTGTTTAGTAACAACAACAAGAGTCATTGAAATGTGTGTTGTTTTCACATATCACCTATGGATCCGCCAGTGTCATTGCATGTGTGTTCTTTTCACATGGATCCACCAGTGTCATTGCATGTGTGTTCTTTTTAGTAACAACAACCAGAGTCATTTTGCATGTGTGTTCTTTTCACATACCACCTATGGATCCACCAGAGTCATTTTGCATGTGTGATCTCTTCACATACCACCTATGGATCCACCAGTGTCATTGCATGTGTGTTCTTTTTAGTAACAACAACCAGAGTCATTGAAATGTTTGTTCTTCTCACATACCACCTATGGATCCACCAGTGTCACTGCATGTGTGTTCATTTCATAGTCCACCTATGGATCCACCAGTGTCATTGCATGTGTGTTCTTTTTAGTATCAACAACCAGAGTCATTTTGCATGTGTGTTCTTTTCACATACCACCTATGGATCCACCAGTGTCATTGCATGTGTGTTCTTTTCACAATCCACCCATGGATCCACTAGTGTCATTGCATGTGTGTTCTTTTTAGTAACAACAACTAGGGTCATTTTGCATGTGTGTCCTTCTCACATACTACCTATGGATCCACCAGTGTCATTGCATGTGTGTTCATTTCATAATCCACCTATGGATCCACTAGTGTCATTACTTGTGTGTTCTTTTTAGTAACAACAACCAGAGTCATTTTGCATGTGTGTTCTTCTCACATACCACCTATGGATCCACCAGTGTCATTGCATGTGTGTTCTTTTCACTAACAACAACCAGAGTCATTGCATGTGTGTTCTTTTCACATACCACATATGGATCCACCAGTGTCATTGAAATGTGTGTTCTCTACAGAGACCACACATGGATCCACCAGTGTCATTGCATGTGTGTTCTTTTTAGTAACAACTACCAGAGTCATTTTGCATGTGTGTTCTTTTCACATACCACCTATGGATCCACCAGTGTCATTGCATGTGTTGTCTTTTCACAATCCACCCATGGATCCACCAGTGTCATTGCATGTGTGTTCTTTTTAGTAACAACAACTAGAGTCATTTTGCATGTGTGTTCTTTTCACATACCACCTATGGATCCACCAGTGTCATTGCATGTGTGTTCTTTTCACTAACAACAACCAGAGTCATTTTGCATGTGTGTTCTTCTCACATACCACCTATGGATCCACCAGTGTCATTGAAATGTGTGTTCTCTACAAAGACCACACATGGATCCACCGGTGTCATTGCATGTATGTTCTTTTCACTAAAAACATCTGGAGTCATTGCATGTGTGTTCTCTTCACAATCCACACATCGATCCACTAGTGTCATTGCATGTGTGTTCTTTTTAGTAACAACAACTAGAGTCATTGAAATGTGTGATCTTTTCACATACCAACTATGGATCCACCAGTGTCATTGCATGTGTGTTCTTTTCACAATCCACCCATGGATCCACTAGTGTCATTGCATGTGTGTTCTTTTTAGTAACAACAACGAGAGTCATTTTGCATGTGTGTTCTTTTCACATACCACCTATGGATCCACCAGTGTCATTGCATGTGTGTTCTTTTCACAATCCACCCATGGATCCACTAGTGTCATTGCATGTGTGTTCTTTTAGTCACATTTGCATGGATCCACCAGTGTCATTGCATGTGTGTTCTTTTCACAATCCACCCATGGATCCACTAGTGTCATTGCATGTGTGTTCTTTTTAGTAACAACAACTAGAGTCATTTTGCATGTGTGTTCTTCTCACATACCACCTGTGGATCCACCAGTGTCATTGCATGTGTGTTCTTTTTAGTAACAACAACCAGAGTCATTTTGCATGTGTGTTCTTCTCACATACCACCTATGGATCCACCAGTGTCATTGTATGTGTGTTCTTTTCACTAACAACAACCAGAGTCATTGCATGTGTGTTATATTCACATACCACATATGAATCCACTAGTGTCATTGAAATGTGTGTTCTCTACAGAGACCACACATGGATCCACCAGTGTCATTGCATGTGTGTTCTTTTTAGTAACAACTACTAGAGTCATTTTGCATGTGTGTTCTTTTCACATAAGACCTATGGATCCACCAGTGTCATTGCATGTGTGTTCTTTTCACAATCCACCCATGGATCCACCAGAGTCATTGCATGTGTGTTCTCTTCACAATGCACACATGGATCCACTAGTGTCATTGCATGTGTGTTCTTTTTAGTAACAACAACTAGAGTCATTGAAATGTGTGTTCTTTTCACATACCACCTATGGATCCACTAGTGTCATTGCATGTGTGTTCTTTTCACTAACAACAACTAGAGTCATTGCATGTGTCTTCTTTTCACATACCACATATTTATCCACCAGTGTCATTGAAATGTGTGTTCTCTACAGAGACCACACATGGATCCACCAGTGTCATTGCATGTGTGTTCTTTTTAGTAACAACAACGAGAGTCATTTTGCATGTGTGTTCTTTTCACATACCACCTATGGATCCACCAGTGTCATTGCATGTGTGTTCTTTTCACCCTCCACCCATGGATCCACCAGTGTCATTGCATGTGTGTTATGTTTAGTAACAACAACCAGAGTCATTGAAATGTGTGTTCTTTTCACATATCACCTATGGATCCGCCAGTGTCATTGCATGTGTGTTCTTTTCACATGGATCCACCAGTGTCATTGCATGTGTGTTCTTTTTAGTAACAACAACCAGTCATTTTGCATGTGTGTTCTTTTCACATACCACCTCTGGATCCACCAGAGTCATTTTGCATGTGTGATCTCTTCACATATCACCTATGGATCCACCAGTGTCATTGCATGTGTGTTCTTTTCACAATCCACCCATGGATCCACTAGTGTCATTGCATGTCTGTTCTTTTTAGTAACAACAACTAGAGTCATTTTGCATGTGTGTTCTTCTCACATACCACCTGTGGATCCACCGGTGTCATTGCATGTGTGTTCTTTTTAGTAACAACTACCAGAGTCATTTTGCATGTGTGTTCTTTTCACGTACCACCTATGGATCCACCAGTGTCATTGCATGTGTGTTCTTTTAACAATCCACCCATGGATCCACCAGAGTGATTCATGTGTGTTCTTTTTAGTAACAACAACCACAGTCATTTTGCATGTGTGTTCTTTTCACATACCACCTATGGATCCACCAGTGTCCTTGCATGTGTGTTCTTTTCACTAACAACAACCAGAGTCATTTTGCATGTGTGTTCTTCTCACATACCACCTATGGATCCACCAGTGTCATTGAAATGTGTGTTCTCTACAAAGACCACACATGGATCCGTCATTGCATGTATGTTCTTTTCACTAAAACATCTGAGTCATTGATCCACTAGTGTCATTGCAGGTGTGTTCTTTTTAGTAACAACAACCAGAGTCATTGCATGTGTGTTCTTTTCACATACCACCTATGGATCCACCAGTGTCATTGCATGTGTGATCTTTTCACAATCCACCCATGGATCCACCAGTGTCATTGCATGTGTGTTCTTTTTAGTAACAACAACTAGAGTCATTGAAATGTGTGTTCTTTTCACATACCACCTATGGATCCACCAGTGTCATTGCATGTGTGTTCTTTTCACATGGATCCACCAGTGTCATTGCATGTGTGTTCTTTTTAGTAACAACAACCAGAGTCATTTTGCATGTGGTTTCTTTTCACATACCACCTCTGGATCCACCAGAGTCATTTTGCATGTGTGATCTCTTCACATATCACCTATGGATCCACCAGTGTCATTGCATGTGTGTTCTTTTCACAATCCACCCATGGATCCACTAGTGTCATTGCATGTGTGTTCTTTTTAGTAACAACAACTAGAGTCATTTTGCATGGATCCACCAGTGTCATTGCATGTGTGTTCTTTTCACAATCCACCCATGGATCCACTAGTGTCATTGCATGTGTGTTCTTTTTAGTAACAACAACTAGAGTCATTTTGCATGTGTGTTCTTCTCACATACCACCTGTGGATCCACCAGTGTCATTGCATGTGTGTTGATTTCATAATCCACCTATGGAGCCACCAGTGTGATTACATGTATGTTCTTTTTAGTAACAACAACCAGAGTCATTTTACATGTGTGTTCTTCTCACATACCACCTATGGATCCACCAGTGTCATTGTATGTGTGTTCTTTTCACTAACAACAACCAGAGTCATTGCATGTGTGTTATATTCACATACCACATATGAATCCACTAGTGTCATTGAAATGTGTGTTCACATGGATCCACCAAGTCATTGCATGTGTGTTCTTTTTAGTAACAACTACTAGTGTCATTTTGCATGTGTGTTCTTTTAACATACCACCTATGGATCCACCAGTGTCATTGCATGTGTGTTCTTTTCACATGGATCCACCAGTGTCATTGCATGTGTGTTCTTTTTAGTAACAACAACCAGATTCATTTTGCATGTGTGTTCTTTTCACATACCACCTATGGATCCACCAGAGTCATTTTGCATGTGTGATCTCTTCACATAACACCTATGGATCCACCAGTGTCATTGCATGTGTGTTCTTTTTAGTAACAACAACCAGAGTCATTGAAATGTGTGTTCTTCTCACATACCACCTGTGGATCCACAAGTGTCATTGCATGTGTGTTCATTTCATAATCCACCTATGGATCCACCAGTCACATACCACATATGGATCCACCAGTGTCATTGAAATGTGTGTTCTCTATAGAGACCACACATGGATCCACCGGTGTCATTGCATGTGTGTTCTTTTTAGTAACAACAACCAGTCATTTTGCATGTGTGTTCTTTTCACAATCCACACGTGGATCCACCAGTGTCATTGCATGTGTGTTCTTTTTAGTAACAACAACCAGAGTCATTTTGCATGTGTGTTCTTTTAACATACCACCTATGGATCCACCAGTGTCATTGCATGTGTGTTCTTTTCACATGGATCCACCAGTGTCATTGCATGTGTGTTCTTTTTAGTAACAACAACCAGATTCATTTTGCATGTGTGTTCTTTTCACATACCACCTATGGATCCACCAGAGTCATTTTGCATGTGTGATCTCTTCACATAACACCTATGGATCCACCAGTGTCATTGCATGTGTGTTCTTTTTAGTAACAACAACCAGAGTCATTGAAATGTGTGTTCTTCTCACATACCACCTGTGGATCCACAAGTGTCATTGCATGTGTGTTCATTTCATAATCCACCTATGGATCCACCAGTCTCATTGCATGTGTTTTTTTTTCACTAACAACAACCAGAGTCATTTTGCATGTGTGTTCTTTTCACATACCACCTATGGATCCACCAGTGTCATTGCATGTGTGTTCTTTTCACAATCCACCCATGGATCCACCAGTGTCATTGCATGTGTGTTCTTTTTAGTAACAACAACCAGAGTCATTTTGCATGTGTGTACTTCTGACATACCACCTATGGATCCACCAGTTTCATTGCATGTGTGTTGTTTTCACAATCCACCCATGGATCCACCAGTGTCATTGCATGTGTGTTCTTTTTAGTAACAACAACCAGAGTCATTTTGCATGTGTCTTCTTCTCACATACCACCTCTGGATCCACCAGAGTCATTTTGCATGTGTGATCTCTTCACATATCACCTATGGATCCACCAGTGTCATTGCATGTGTGTTCTTTTCACTAACAACAACGAGTCATTGCATGTGTTCTTTTCACATACCACATATGGATCCACCAGTGTCATTGCATGTGTGCTCTTTTCACAATCCACCCATGGATCCACTAGTGTCACTGCATGTGTGTTCTTTTTAGTAACAACAACCAGAGTCATGTTGCATGTGTGTTCTTTTCACATACCACATATGGATCCACCAGTGTCATTGAAATGTGTGTTCTCTATAGAGACCACACATGGATCCACCGGTGTCATTGCATGTGTGTTCTTTTCAGTAATAACAACCAGTCATTTTGCATGTGTGTTCTTTTCACAATCCACACATGGATGCACCAGTGTCATTGCATGTGTGTTCTTGTTAGTAACACCAACCAGAGTCATTTTGCATGTGTGTTCTTTTCACATACCACCTATGGATCCACTAGTGTCATTGCATGTGTGTTCTTTTCACATGGATCCACCAGCGTCATTGCATGTGTGTTCTTTTTAGTAACAACAACCAGAGTCATTTTGCATGTGTGTTCTTTTCACATACCACCTATGGATCCACTCGAGTCATTTTGCATGTGTGATCTCTTCACATACCACCTATGGATCCACCAGTGTCATTGCATGTGTGTTCTTTTCACTAACAACAACCAGAGTCATTGCATGCGTGTTCTTTTCACATACCACATATGGATCCACCAGTGTCATTGAAATGTGTGTTCTCTACAGAGACCACACATGGATCCACCAGTGTCATTGCATGTGTGTTCTTTTTAGTAACAACATCCAGAGTCATTTTGCATGTGTGTTCTTTTCACATACCACCTATGGATCCACCAAAGTCATTTTGCATGTGTGATCTCTTCACATACCACCTATGGATCCACCAGTGTCATTGCATGTGTTTTCTTTTTAGTAACAACAACGAGAGTCATTTTGCATGTGTGTACTTCTGACATACCACCTATGGATCCACCAGTTTCATTGCATGTGTGTTGTTTTCACAATCCACCCATGGATCCACCAGTGTCATTGCATGTGTGTTCTTTTTAGTAACAACAACCAGAGTCATTTTGCATGTGTCTTCTTCTCACATACCACCTCTGGATCCATCAGAGTCATTTTGCATGTGTGATCTCTTCACATATCACCTATGGATCCACCAGTGTCATTGCATGTGT
This sequence comes from Avena insularis, assembly GCA_023614405.1. NCBI lineage: Eukaryota > Viridiplantae > Streptophyta > Magnoliopsida > Poales > Poaceae > Avena > Avena insularis. The sequence continues at coordinate 345,060,976 of CM042688.1, read as the reverse complement.
GTTCTTTTCACTAACAACAACCAGAGTCATTGCATGCGTGTTCTTTTCACATACCACATATGGATCCACCAGTGTCATTGCATGTGTGCTCTTTTCACAATCCACCCATGGATCCACTAGTGTCACTGCATGTGTGTTCTTTTTAGTAACAACAACCAGAGTCATTTTGCATGTGTGTTCTTTTCACATACCACATATGGATCCACCAGTGTCATTGAAATGTGTGTTCTCTATAGAGACCACACATGGATCCACCGGTGTCATTGCATGTGTGTTCTTTTTAGTAATAACAACCAGTCATTTTGCATGTGTGTTCTTTTCACAATCCACACATGGATGCACCAGTGTCATTGCATGTGTGTTCTTGTTAGTAACACCAACCAGAGTCATTTTGCATGTGTGTTCTTTTCACATACCACCTATGGATCCACTAGTGTCATTGCATGTGTGTTCTTTTCACATGGATCCACCAGCGTCATTGCATGTGTGTTCTTTTTAGTAACAACAACCAGTCATTTGCATGTGTGTTCTTTTCACATACCACCTATGGATCCACTAGAGTCATTTTGCATGTGTGATCTCTTCACATACCACCTATGGATCCACCAGTGTCATTGCATGTGTGTTCTTTTCACTAACAACAACCAGAGTCATTGCATGCGTGTTCTTTTCACATACCACATATGGATCCACCAGTGTCATTGAAATGTGTGTTCTCTACAGAGACCACACATGGATCCACCAGTGTCATTGCATGTGTGTTCTTTTTAGTAACAACATCCAGAGTCATTTTGCATGTGTGTTCTTTTCACATACCACCTATGGATCCACCAAAGTCATTTTGCATGTGTGATCTCTTCACATACCACCTATGGATCCACCAGTGTCATTGCATGTGTTTTCTTTTTAGTAACAACAACGAGAGTCATTTTGCATGTGTGTTCTGTTCACATACCAGCTATGGATCCACCAGTGTCATTGCATGTGTGTTCTTTTCACTAACAACAACCAGAGTCATTTTGCATGTGTGTTCTTTTCACATACCACATATGGATCCACCAGTGTCATTGAAATGTGTGTTCTCTATAGAGACCACACATGGATCCACCGGTGTCATTGCATGTGTGTTCTTTTTAGTAACAACAACCAGTCATTTTGCATGTGTGTTCTTTTCACAATCCACACGTGGATCCACCAGTGTCATTGCATGTGTGTTCTTTTTAGTAACAACAACCAGAGTTATTTTGCATGTGTGTTATTTTAACATACCACCTATGGATCCACCAGTGTCATTGCATGTGTGTTCTTTTCACATGGATCCACCAGTGTCATTGCATGTGTGTTCTTTTTAGTAACAACAACCAGATTCATTTTGCATGTGTGTTCTTTTCACATACCACCTATGGATCCACCAGAGTCATTTTGCATGTGTGATCTCTTCACATAACACCTATGGATCCACCAGTGTCATTGCATGTGTGTTCTTTTTAGTAACAACAACCAGAGTCATTGAAATGTGTGTTCTTCTCACATACCACCTGTGGATCCACAAGTGTCATTGCATGTGTGTTCATTTCATAATCCACCTATGGATCCACCAGTGTCATTGCATGTGTGTTTTTATCACTAACAACAACCAGAGTCATTTTGCATGTGTGTTCTTTTCACATACCACCTATGGATCCACCAGTGTCATTGCATGTGTGTTCTTTTCACAATCCACCCATGGATCCACCAGTGTCATTGCATGTGTGTTCTTTTTAGTAACAACAACCAGAGTCATTTTGCCTGTGTGTACTTCTGACATACCACCTATGGATCCACCAGTTTCATTGCATGTGTGTTGTTTTCACAATCCACCCATGGATCCACCAGTGTCATTGCATGTGTGTTATTTTTAGTAACAACAACCAGAGTCATTTTGCATGTGTCTTCTTCTCACATACCACCTCTGGATCCACCAGAGTCATTTTGCATGTGTGATCTCTTCACATATCACCTATGGATCCACCAGTGTCATTGCATGTGTGTTCTTTTCACTAACAACAACCAGAGTCATTGCATGTGTGTTCTTTTCACATACCACATATGGATCCACCAGTGTCATTACATGTGTGCTCTTTTCACAATCCACCCATGGATCCACTAGTGTCACTTCATGTGTGTTCTTTTTAGTAACAACAACCAGAGTCATTTTGCATGTGTGTTCTTTTCACATACCACATATGGATCCACCAGTGTCATTGAAATGTGTGTTCTCTATAGAGACCACACATGGATCCACCGGTGTCATTGCATGTGTGTTCTTTTTAGTAACAACAACCAGTCATTTTGCATGTGTGTTCTTTTCACAATCAACACATGGATGACCCAGAGTGATTGCATGTGTGTTCTTGTTAGTAACACCAACCAGAGTCATTTTGCATGTGTGTTCTTTTCACATACCACATATGGATCCACCAGTGTCATTACATGTGTGCTCTTTTCACAATCCACCCATGGATCCACTAGTGTCACTGCATGTGTGTTCTTTTTAGTAACAACAACCAGAGTCATTTTGCATGTGTGTTCTTTTCACATACCACATATGGATCCACCAGTGTCATTGAAATGTGTGTTCTCTATAGAGACCACACATGGATCCACCGGTGTCATTGCATGTGTGTTCTTTTTAGTAATAACAACCAGTCATTTTGCATGTGTGTTCTTTTCACAATCCACACATGGATGCACCAGTGTCATTGCATGTGTGTTCTTGTTAGTAACACCAACCAGAGTCATTTTGCATGTGTGTTCTTTTCACATACCACCTATGGATCCACTAGTGTCATTGCATGTGTGTTCTTTTCACATGGATCCACCAGCGTCATTGCATGTGTGTTCTTTTTAGTAACAACAACCAGAGTCATTTTGCATGTGTGTTCTTTTCACATACCACCTATGGATCCACTAGAGTCATTTTGCATATGTGATCTCTTCACATACCACCTATGGATCCACCAGTGTCATTGCATGTGTGTTCTTTTCACTAACAACAACGAGAGTCATTGCATGCGTGTTCTTTTCACATACCACATATGGATCCACCAGTGTCATTGAAATGTGTGTTCTCTACAGAGACCACACATGGATCCACCAGTGTCATTGCATGTGTGTTCTTTTTAGTAACAACATCCAGAGTCATTTTGCGTGTGTGTTCTTTTCACATACCACCTATGGATCCACCAAAGTCATTTTGCATGTGTGATCTCTTCACATACCACCTATGGATCCACCAGTGTCATTGCATGTGTTTTCTTTTTAGTAACAACAACGAGAGTCATTTTACATGTGTGTTCTTTTCACATACCACCTATGGATCCACAAGTGTCATTGCATGTGTGTTCTTTTCACTAACAACAACCAGAGTCATTTTGCATGTGTGTTCTTTTCACATACCACCTATGGATCCACCAGTGTCATTGAAATGTGTGTTCTCTACAGAGACCACACATGGATATACCGGTGTCATTGCATGAATGTTTTTTTCACTAAAAACAACTGGAGTCATTGCATGTGTGTTCTCTTCACAATCCACACATGGATCCACCAGTGTCATTGCATCTGTGTTCTTTTTAGTAAAAACAACCAGAGTCATTGAAATGTGTGTTCTTTTCACATACCACATGGATCCACCAGTGTCATTGCATGTGTGTTCTTTTCACTAACAACAACCAGAGTCATTGCATGTGTGTTCTTTTCACATACCACATATTTATCCACCCGTGTCATTGAAATGTGTGTTCTCTATGGAGACCACATATGAATCCACCAGTGTCATTGCATGTGTGTTCTTTTTAGTAACAACAACCAGAGTCATTTTGCATGTGTTTTTTTTTCACAATCCACCCATGGATCCACCAGTGTCATTGCATCTGTGTTCTTTTTAGTAAAAACAACTAGAGTCATTGAAATATGTGTTCTTTTCACATACCACCTATGGATCCACCAGTGTCATTGCATGTGTGTTCTTTTCACTAACAACAACCAGAGTCATTGCATGTGTGTTCTTTTCACATACCACATATTTATCCACCCATGTCATTGAAATATGTGTTCTCTACGGAGACCACATATGAATCCACCAGTGTCATTGCATGTGTGTTCTTTTTAGTAACAACAACCAGAGTCATTTTGCATGTGTGTTCTTTTCACATACCACCTATGGATCCACCAGTGTCATTGCATGTGTGTTTTTTTCACAATCCACCCATGGATCCACCAGTGTCTTTGCATTTGTTTTCTTTTTAGTAACAACAACTAGAGTCATTGAAATATGTGTTCTTTTCACATACCACCTATGGATCCACCAATGTCATTGCATGTGTGTTCTTTTCACATGGATCCACCAGTGTCATTGCATGTGTGTTCTTTTTAGTAACAACAACCAGAGTTATTTTGCATGTGTGTTATTTTAACATACCACCTATGGATCCACCAGTGTCATTGCATGTGTGTTCTTTTCACATGGATCCACCAGTGTCATTGCATGTGTGTTCTTTTTAGTAACAACAACCAGATTCATTTTGCATGTGTGTTCTTTTCACATACCACCTATGGATCCACCAGAGTCATTTTGCATGTGTGATCTCTTCACATAACACCTATGGATCCACCAGTGTCATTGCATGTGTGTTCTTTTTAGTAACAACAACCAGAGTCATTGAAATGCGTGTTCTTCTCACATACCACCTGTGGATCCACAAGTGTCATTGCATGTGTGTTCATTTCATAATCCACCTATGGATCCACCAGTGTCATTGCATGTGTGTTTTTTTCACTAACAACAACCAGAGTCATTTTGCATGTGTGTTCTTTTCACATACCACCTATGGATCCACCAGTGTCATTGCATGTGTGTTCTTTTCACAATCCACCCATGGATCCACCAGTGTCATTGCATGTGTGTTCTTTTTAGTAACAACAACCAGAGTCATTTTGCCTGTGTGTACTTCTGACATACCACCTATGGATCCACCAGTTTCATTGCATGTGTGTTGTTTTCACAATCCACCCATGGATCCACCAGTGTCATTGCATGTGTGTTATTTTTAGTAACAACAACCAGAGTCATTTTGCATGTGTCTTCTTCTCACATACCACCTCTGGATCCACCAGAGTCATTTTGCATGTGTGATCTCTTCACATATCACCTATGGATCCACCAGTGTCATTGCATGTGTGTTCTTTTCACTAACAACAACCAGAGTCATTGCATGTGTGTTCTTTTCACATACCACATATGGATCCACCAGTGTCATTACATGTGTGCTCTTTTCACAATCCACCCATGGATCCACTAGTGTCACTGCATGTGTGTTCTTTTTAGTAACAACAACCAGAGTCATTTTGCATGTGTGTTCTTTTCACATACCACATATGGATCCACCAGTGTCATTGAAATGTGTGTTCTCTATAGAGACCACACATGGATCCACCGGTGTCATTGCATGTGTGTTCTTTTTAGTAACAACAACCAGTCATTTTGCATGTGTGTTCTTTTCACAATCCACACATGGATGCACCAGTGTCATTGCATGTGTGTTCTTGTTAGTAACACCAACCAGAGTCATTTTGCATGTGTGTTCTTTTCACATACCACCTATGGATCCACTAGTGTCATTGCATGTGTGTTCTTTTCACATGGATCCACCAGCGTCATTGCATGTGTGTTCTTTTTAGTAACAACAACCAGAGTCATTTTGCATGTGTGTTCTTTTCACATACCACCTATGGATCCACTAGAGTCATTTTGCTTGTGTGATCTCTTCACATACCACCTATGGATCCACCAGTGTCATTGCATGTGTGTTCTTTTCACTAACAACAACCAGAGTCATTGCATGCGTGTTCTTTTCACATACCACATATGGATCCACCAGTGTCATTGAAATGTGTGTTCTCTACAGAGACCACACATGGATCCACCAGTGTCATTGCATGTGTGTTCTTTTTAGTAACAACATCCAGAGTCATTTTGCGTGTGTGTTCTTTTCACATACCACCTATGGATCCACCAAAGTCATTTTGCATGTGTGATCTCTTCACATACCACCTATGGATCCACCAGTGTCATTGCATGTGTTTTCTTTTTAGTAACAACAACGAGAGTCATTTTACATGTGTGTTCTTTTCACATACCACCTATGGATCCACAAGTGTCATTGCATGTGTGTTCTTTTCACTAACAACAACCAGAGTCATTTTGCATGTGTGTTCTTTTCACATACCACCTATGGATCCACCAATGTCATTGAAATGTGTGTTCTCTACAGAGACCACACATGGATATACCGGTGTCATTGCATGAATGTTTTTTTCACTAAAAACAACTGGAGTCATTGCATGTGTGTTCTTTTTAGTAACAACAACCAGAGTCATTTTGCATGTGTGTTCTTCTTGCATACCACCTATGGCAACCACACTTGGATCCACAGGTGTCATTGCATGTGTGTTCTTTTTAGTAACAACAACCAGTCATCTTGCATGTGTGTTCTTTTCATAATCCACACATGGATCCACCAGTGTCATTGCATCTGTGTTCTTTTTAGTAAAAACAACCAGAGTCATTGAAATGTGTGTTCTTTTCACATACCACATGGATCCACCAGTGTCATTGCATGTGTGTTCTTTTCACTAACAACAACCAGAGTCATTGCATGTGTGTTCTTTTCACATACCACATATTTATCCACCCGTGTCATTGAAATGTGTGTTCTCTATGGAGACCACATATGAATCCACCAGTGTCATTGCATGTGTGTTCTTTTTAGTAACAACAACCAGAGTCATTTTGCATGTGTTTTTTTTTCACAATCCACCCATGGATCCACCAGTGTCATTGCATCTGTGTTCTTTTTAGTAAAAACAACTAGAGTCATTGAAATATGTGTTCTTTTCACATACCACCTATGGATCCACCAGTGTCATTGCATGTGTGTTCTTTTCACTAACAACAACCAGAGTCATTGCATGTGTGTTCTTTTCACATACCACATATTTATCCACCCATGTCATTGAAATATGTGTTCTCTACGGAGACCACATATGAATCCACCAGTGTCATTGCATGTGTGTTCTTTTTAGTAACAACAACCAGAGTCATTTTGCATGTGTGTTCTTTTCACATACCACCTATGGATCCACCAGTGTCATTGCATGTGTGTTTTTTTCACAATCCACCCATGGATCCACCAGTGTCTTTGCATTTGTTTTCTTTTTAGTAACAACAACTAGAGTCATTGAAATATGTGTTCTTTTCACATACCACCTATGGATCCACCAATGTCATTGCATGTGTGTTCTTTTCACATGGATCCACCAGTGTCATTGCATGTGTGTTCTTTTTAGTAACAACAACCAGAGTCATTTTGCATGTGTGTTCTTCTCACATACCACCTCTGGATCCACCAGAGTCATTTTGCATGTGTGATCTCTTCACATATCACCTATGGATCCACCAGTGTCATTGCATGTGTGTTCTTTTCACTAACAACAACCAGAGTCATTGCATGCGTGTTCTTTTCACATACCACATATGGATCCACCAGTGTCATTGCATGTGTGCTCTTTTCACATTCCACCCATGGATCCACCAGTGTCACTACATGTGTGTTCTTTTTAGTAACAACAACCAGAGTCATTTTGCATGTGTGTTCTTTTCACATACCACATATAGATCCACCAGTGTCATTGAAATGTGTGTTCTCTACAGAGACCACACATGGATCCACCGGTGTCATTGCATGTGTGTTCTTTTTAGTAACAACAACCAGTCATTTTGCATGTGTGTTCTTTTCACAATCCACACATGGATCCACCAGTGTCATTGCATGTGTGTTCTTTTTAGTAACAACAACCAGAGTCATTTTTCATGTGTGTTCTTTTGACATACCACCTATGGATCCACTAGGGTCATTGCATGTGTGTTCTTTTCACATGGATCCACCAGCGTCATTGCATGTGTGTTCTTTTTAGTAACAACAACCAGAGTCATTTTGCATGTGTTTTCTTTTCACATACCACCTATGGATCCACCAGAGTCATTTTGCATGTGTGATCTCTTCACATACCACCTATGGATCCACCAGTGTCATTGCATGTGTGTTCTTTTGACTAACAACAACCAGAGTCATTGCATGTGTGTTCTTTTCACATACCACATATGGATACACCAGTGTCATTGAAATGTGTGTTCTCTACAGAGACCACACATGGATCCACCAGTGTCATTGCATGTGTGTTCTTTTTAGTAACAACCAGAGTCATTTTGCATGTGTGTTCTTTTCACATACCACCTATGGATCCACCATTGTCATTGCATGTGTGTTCTTCTCACAATCCACCCATTGATCCACCAGAGTCATTGCATGTGTGTTATTTTTAGTAACAACAACCAGAGTCATTTTGCATGTGTGTTCTTTTCACATACCACCTATGGATCCACCAGTGTCATTGCATGTGTGTTCTTTTCACTAACAACAACCAGAGTCATTTTGCATGTGTGTTCTTTTCACATACCACCTATGGATCCACTAGTGTCATTGAAATGTGTGTTCTCTACAGAGACCACACATGGATACACCGGTGTCATTGCATGTATGTTCTTTTCACTAAAAACAACTGGAGTCATTGCATGTGTGTTCTCTTCACAATCCACACATGGATCCACCAGTGTCATTGCATGTGTGTTCTTCTTAGTAACAACAACCAGAGTCATTGAAATATGTGTTGTTTTCACAAACCACCTGTCACATCCCAAGATTTTCCAAATCTTGTTATGAGAAAAATAAATTAAACAAAATAATTTTTTTTTTGAAAATCAGGGTGAAAAGAAACTTTTGTTTCTAAAAGGAAAACTTTAGCCAAAGTTTGTTAAAGATGGGATTCTAAAGTTTGAATTCAACAAAAATCCAAATCAAGGGAAATGCATTCCTCAATGAATGTATCTGGAAATTTGAACATTTGGAAAGTAATCCAAAACCCTAAACCCTAATGGAAGGAAATTATTTTCCAAAGTTACCCCAATCTATGGATTTGATCCATACCAAAGTTGATCAACAAATATTCTCAAAGGATCAAGAAAAGACCTTAGAGATTGGTTTCACTTAGTTTGGAACCATAGACAAAATCTTGTGAATAATATAAGATTAGGAAATTGAATTTCCAAAGCCAATAAAGCCCTTACCAAAAGCCATACCAATTGGAGATCAAAAAAAATCCTAAAGGGATTTATAAAGATAAAACATTTATCAAAGGAAAATAAATTGTTTTGGAAATACTAATTTAGATCTTTTAATAAAAGACTTTGGTTTCAAATGAAAAGATAAGCCAAATTAATTTTGGCCAAACTTTTGAAATAAAATATTTTGTTTTGATAAAATGAGTAAAGGTTTATTAAATAAAATAAAGGATTTAAATATCCAATTTTATTTAAGTAAAAGCTTTTCCATTTAAATGAACACCAAGTAGTTTATTACTACTTTGAAATCTTTTATTAAAAGGTTTTGCTTTGATTAAATTGAGTAAAGTATTATTTAAATAAAATAATAAAGTATTTAAATATCCAATTTATTTTAAGAAAAGGATTTCCAATTTTATTAAAAAAACAAAACTTATTTATTTATTTAAATAAGTTTCCAAGTATTCTTTATTCTTCAAATTAAACCTTGGTTTGGTTTTGAAAATGATTGGATTTCAAATGGAAATTTTATTAAATAAATCAAAACCCTATTTTATTAAATAAAGATCCATTTTATTTAATTATTAAATGGATCCTAAAATAAATAAAAATATTAATTTATCTTGGATTTGGATTATGTTGTTTAACAGAACCAAATTCAAATGAAAAGTTTGTTGTTTGTTTGAATTGATTTGAACCTTGTTTGATTGCTTGAATATTTGTTTGAAATTCAAAACAGAAAAAGAATTAGAAAAAAGAAAAAGATTTAGACAGAAAAAAAAAATAGAGGCCCAACAATGACCCAGATCAGCCAGTCTTTTCCCGAAGAAACCTTTTCTCACCCGATTCCTACCCGCATAGTCAATGAAAACCAGGACCCTCCTCCCTCACTCACCGTTAGATGACCCCACCTCTCTCTCCCAAGCCCCCGAACCGTTTTCTTACCGCGGACTGAACCCACGCAGCCAATGACTGGTGGACCTCCTCCTCTCTCCTTTTCCCACTGACCGTTGGACCCCACTGCTCCTGTTCTCCTTCCCCACCACACGACCAGTTCTTCTCCTCGTTTCACCGTTGATTCCTCCATTCAATTCACCTTAATGACGAGAGTAATACCTGCAGTGATCACGCAGATGTTAACGCCTCACTCTCCTCTATAAATCCTTCGACGCCTCGACACGCTTTTAGATCGCCCCAATTCGAGCTCAAGCTCCACTGCTCCGACGATGTTCCGGTGACAATTCCGACGAAACCAGACCTCCCCTTACCTCGCCGACCTAGCACCCTTACTCCACGCATCCAGACGCATCTATCCATACCACCCATTCATCCGCGGGCACCCCAGAGCAACGCCTGCATCAAGCTCTGAGCAACACCGCCGTCCGCTCAACTCCGCGAACTCCACGTAGCTTCCAGCCCTCTACTTTTCGATGATGCGCCTAAGACCGGTGACTTTTTCCGCAACTAACGCCCATCGTTCTCGTGACCTAGTTTCGACAGTAGCGTCGCCTCCATTGTCGACAGTGAGCGCCGCCATCTGCTTCTTCTCCGACGAGTTTCCCCGGTAAGCCTCGACCGCCCCGACCCCTCTCGTTCACGCACACGACTCCGTCTCGATCGTGCGCATCTAACCATATAGCCATTTCGCTTTGAGGTGATCCACAGCACTCTCTTCGACCATGGATGAGCCAATCGCCGCTTCCCAACTCCGGCGAGCAATCGCGGCTGAACCAGAGCGCCCGTCGTCGAGCCATCAGCACGTCGAGCTTCACCGCAACCTCCTGAGCTCGGTGAGCATGCCCTCTTCTCTCTCGCTCGTATCGCGGCACCTTCATCGACCGACGACTCCGCCGTTAGCCACCGCAGCGCGCCAGTTGTTGGTTTGATTGTTAGCACCGCTCGATCTATATCCAGCGCCACGATTAGTTCACTTAGTCGCGAAGAGGTATGACCTCTGGACCACTCGATCTAAATAGATCCAACGTTCCACAGAGCCGATCCGGCCGAACCGGTATCGACCAGTAAGATCACGCCGCGTGGCCAGTGTTTATTTAAAAACAGAATTAGAAAATAGAAACTTTAGCCATTTTCAAACCCATGTATCTTTTGATCCACACGTCCAAATTTTACAAACTTTATGTCGTTGGAATCAGCAAGACAAGCTCTAGCCAACCCTGCCCTTAGTTTAGCAAATAGTATTTGTTAGCTTGTTTGATTTTGCAGATTCTTTTGTGTACTTTCTAACATTAGAAAAATCATTTAAAAATGATTTTTAGGTGAAAACCTTTGCAAATTAGTTTGTTGTGACCTTACTAACCCTAGGAACCAACCCATAGTTTGGAAAATGATTTTGGAAAAGAATAGGATGGATTAATTAGTTTAGTCCATTTCTAGCTAACTAAAACTATTTGTTTTGTTTATGAAAATGCTTTCATAAAGAAAACTTTGGAGAAAATGTTTTGAACCAAACCTACTGACCCAAAACACCAAGTTTTGCAATAGCAACTCATTTGGTGAAACCTATAGGTTAATACCCTAGTAGAAATGTTTCTACACCCCATAGAATGACACTTTGTTTTGCAAATTGTTTTATAGTGAAACCTTTTTGCAAATGACTTAGCCACTTCACAAAATGACCATTAGATGTACCCAAATGTCTATGACCCATTAGGAACCCCTTTTTCAAACAAATCAAAGCTTGGCATGCTTGCATGCATTACTTGAACTTGCCACTTTGGTAAATGACCAATTTGGATCTTACAAAGTTTAGGAATCTAATAGAAACCCTTTTGCAAATGACTTTGCCATTTTGGTAAATGACCAATTTGGAACCTACAAAGTTTAGAAGCCTAGTGAAGACCATCCCTACAATAGAACCAACCTTTGCATGCTTATGCATGACTTAGATCCCATTACTTTGTGTGTGAAAAATTGTTTGTTTGACTTTGTTATTTTATGTGTGTAGTTTTGCTTGATTGGTAGATTAAGTTTGTGCCTTGCTTGATTGAATTGTAGTGACTTGAAGAGTGTGAGTGTTGCAAGGACAAGGAGTAAGCCTATACCCTCTACCAAAAGGCAAGTGATACTTCATACTATCCATCCCATTATTTTCAATATGCATTAGTGTTTTTGCTAAGTAAAACTTGCATGGTTTTATTTTGCTGAGTATAGACCCTGCTATAGGAAAACTAGTAGAATGAATCCTTAGAAGGATTTACCTAAGTTAAGAATCCTATTACTATCAAGCTTAGCCTAGCTAATAGAAAACCTGGGTGGGATATATATTCATGCTATGAAAAATTTCTCAGTCTATGGACTTGTGTTTTATTTAACAAAACAACTAAGTAATGAATCACCTGGGTGGAATGGAAGGAATGGTTTATGTTGAGTGGTTCACAAGGCCATGGACTTGGCTTGTGTATCTCACTTGTGGATGGCCACCCAGAAACAAAGAGATTTGAGATGTCAAATGTTGAGAAGTTTCAAGTGCAACCACTTGGCAATATGGGCTCTGCCATGATCTTAGGATGTGGAACTTAGTCACTTGGACAGTGGGTGGTAGTGTATGTTAGGTTGGAGCGTCCATTTGACTAAGGAAAGGCTACTGAAGGATCATGTCTTGGGAAACCAAGGCTTGTGGGAAAGTGCACCACCTCTGCAGTGTAAAACCTAAGTACTTAGCCATGTCCCTGGTAAAGGACAATTTGAGCATCAAGACATGGAAGCAATCAAGAATCTCATCACTCCAATTTCCAAATAAAATTTGTGGGTGAACAAGGGTTGTGTGAAATTCTTCAATCTTTGATGGAGAGATGGCTTGGTACAAGGATCTCAAAATCTTAGATTGGGAAATTGTTTTTGCCAAGAAAATCTTCAATCTTTGATTGGAAGATGCCTTGAGAGGATCTTCAGTCTTGTTGATAGATGCCTTGGTGGTTTTTGTCAAAATAAAACTTAGTATTTTCAAAATGATAGGGAAAAATCTATTTTGAGCAATGCAAGCCTCAACTCCACTTAGCCAAAATGCATATAGATGATAGACTCCACTATACTACCAAAGTATCACTTGCCAATACAATTCAAATGTATTGACCCTTGTGGCTGTAACCTGTAATGTTGCAGGTTTGATTGATTTTAGTGAAGATTGATTGATTAGGATTACAAAGTCTACAACCAACATCTGCCTGTGGCACTTTGAAGATGAAGGACCCATGACTATAGTTATTCCGCTGCAATGTAATGTAATAGCCAAATGAGCTATGTTTGATGTAATAAAATTATGTTATCCCAGGTTATAAAATTGTATTATGACCCTTGTTTCTTGATATTACATCTGAACTGTGGATGCTAGCTATTGATCCAGGGACTAGCATTGTAAACACAGGGGACTCAATCTTATTAAAGGTTGGGGACGCCATGAGAATGGTATCGAGCATTGTGTTGCCTGTAGGATTTGTAACCCTAGGAATGGACAAAACCCTTAGACAATAGGAGTTGTCTTATTCCAAAACTTATTTACAAAACAATCTTGTAAACTATTTCCTCAACCATTTTGGTTTCAACTCTACTTCTTCTACTTCAAAACTTGATGGAAAAGCCTACCCCATGACCAAAGACTACACCATGTGCAAAGGACTTCTTCAACTTCATCAACTCTAATGACTTCAACTTCTTCAACATCTTCAACATGTACACCAAGGACTTCAACTTGGATATCACTAAAGACTCAAGTCTTGAGTAACATTTCACTTGAAGACTAGGGAAACACAACTTAGAAGAAGCCATCACCACCTTTAAAGATTTGTGAACAAAAGACAAGAATTCTCCAAGGATACAAAGATCTCATTCAAGAAGAATCAACCAAGAAGAATGGAAAGATCACAAGTGAACCATATAGATGGACCACCATATTTTAGTTAAGTCAAACCCACCAACTTATGTGGTGTAACAAAAATATTTTGTTGCCTAAGTATGTGCCTGAAACTGTTGTTTGAGTGGAGTGTTTGTTTGTGATTGCTTGCACATTGCTTGTGTGAAATGTGAAGTGTGTGAATAGAATTGACTTCTTAGAAAATCTCTTGCCTATTCTAATCCCCCTTCAACCCCAAACAGATGACTTCTCCAAAAGACTCCAGCATCAAGGATGATGACAACAACAACAACCAAGAGGACAACATGAGAGAACTCCTAGCAACCCAACACCAGTTGAACCAACTAACAACTCAGTTCATAGCCAACAATAGTGATAAAGACCCTACCTTGCAAAAGTTTTTGGAAGAACAATCCCAACTGATGCTTAAGGTGACTAATCAAATGATCAGCATGGAAGAAAACTATCCCAAAAGAGTGTATGACAACAAGGATGACAAGAATATTATTCTAGATGGAGCCCCAGCTTGCATTATTTGTGGAGACAAGGATCACACTTCCAAGGAGCATGAAGATCAATGCCCCAGTTGTGAAGAGGAACATCTAGTTGGCCAATGCCCCACATCTCAAGTTACTTGTTACCTTTGTGAAGGAAACGACCATGTACCTACTCAATACCCCATCTATGCCATTGTTGAACAAAGGAAACAAGAAGGATCCAAGTATGCCAAGAATGTTGATGACAAAGGAAAAGGACCACTTATACCTCCAAACAAGACAACCCAATTCAAAGGATCAAAGAAGCCCAAGAAACCAAAGCAAGACATGAGCCTTGTGCAATGTCGTAAATGTAAGGAAATGGGACACTACCCCAGTGGATGCCCAGAGAACCCAAAGAATAAAGAGATCGGCCAAGTAGTGTGCAACAACTGCAAAGAGCTAGGCCACTATGTAGCCACTTGTCCACAAGAGCAACGTAAAGAACTCCAAGATATCCACTGTTTCAATTGCAAGGAACCAGGACACTATGTAAGCAACTGCCCAGAAAAGATGAAGAACAAGATAAACAAGTCTATGGAGAAACCCAACCTTAGCCCATGAGTCAAGCATGGAAACAAAGGACACTGAGCAGAAGTTTTCCAAGAAGAAGTTTTCCAAGATCCAAGCAAGCCAAGATGTAGTTTAGTTGGAAAAATTTTAAGGGTGGTAGTACCCTAGCTGTTTGAGCCGACTTGTAACCCTAGCCTCCCCAAATCTCGGGACGAGATTTATTTTAAGGGTGGTAGCCTGTCACATCCCAAGATTTTCCAAATCTTGTAATGAGAAAAATAAATTAAACAAAATAAATTTTTTGTGAAAATCAGGGTGAAAAGAAACTTTTGTTTCTAAAAGGAAAACTTTAGCCAAAGTTTGTTAAAGATGGGATTCTAAAGTTTGAATTCAACAAAAATCCAAATCAAGGGAAATGCATTCCTCAATGAATGTATCTGGAAATTTGAACATTTGGAAAGTAATCCAAAACCCTAAACCCTAATGGAAGGAAATTATTTTCCAAAGTTACCCCAATCTATGGATTTGATCCATACCAAAGTTGATCAACAAATATTCTCAAAGGATCAAGAAAAGACCTTAGAGATTGGTTTCACTTAGTTTGGAACCATAGACAAAATCTTGTGAATAATATAAGATTAGGAAATTGAATTTCCAAAGCCAATAAAGCCCTTACCAAAAGCCATACCAATTGGAGATCAAAAAAATCCTAAAGGGATTTATAAAGATAAAACATTTATCAAAGGAAAATAAATTGTTTTGGAAATACTAATTTAGATCTTTTAATAAAAGACTTTGGTTTCAAATGAAAAGATAAGCCAAATTAATTTTGGCCAAACTTTTGAAATAAAATATTTTGTTTTGATAAAATGAGTAAAGTTTTATTAAATAAAATAAAGGATTTAAATATCCAATTTTATTTAAGTAAAGTTTTTCCCATTTTAAATGAACACCAAGTATTTTATTACTACTTTGAAATCTTTTATTAAAAGGTTTTGCTTTGATTAAAATGAGTAAAGGATTATTTAAATAAAATAATAAAGGATTTAAATATCCAATTTTATTTAAGTAAAGGCTTTCCCATTTTAATTAAAACACCAAAACTTATTTATTTATTTAAATAAGTTTCCAAGTATTCTTTTATTCTTCAAATTAAACCTTCTGGTTTGGTTTTGAAAATGATTGGATTTCAAATGGAAATTTTATTAAATAAATCAAAACCCTATTTTATTAAATAAAGATCCATTTTATTTAATTATTAAATGGATCCTAAAATAAATAAAAATATTAATTTATCTTGGATTTGGATTATGTTGTTTAACAGAACCAAATTCAAATGAAAAGTTTGTTGTTTGTTTGAATTGATTTGAACCTTGTTTGATTGCTTGAATATTTGTTTGAAATTCAAAACAGAAAAAGAATTAGAAAAAGAAAAAGATTTAGATGTAAAAAAAAATAGAGGCCCAACAAAGAGCCAAGATCAGCCCAGTCTTTTTTCCCAAGAAACCTTTTCTCACCCAGATTCCTACCCAGATAGTCAATGAAAACCAGGACCCACTCTCCTCCCTCACTTTTCGACGAGATGACCCCACCTCTCTCTCCCAAGCCCCAACTGCTTTCTTACATGGTGAACCCATGACGCAATGGTGGACCTCCTCCTCTCTCCTTTTCCCACTGACCGTTGGACCCCACTGCTCCTGTTCTCCTTCCCCACCCGCGCGACCAGTTCTTCTCCTCGTTCTACCGTTGATTCCTCCAGTTCAATTCACCTTAATGACGCGAGTAAAACCTGCAGTGATCACGCAGATGGTAACGCCTCCCTCTCCTCTATAAATCCCCTCTGACGCCTCGCGCTGACACGCTTTAGACTGCCCCAATTTCGAGCTCAAGCTCCACTGCTCCGACGATGTTCCGGTGACAATTCCGACGAAACCAGACCTCCCCTTACCTCGCCGACCTAGCACCCTTACTCCACGCATCCAGACGCATCTATCCATACCACCCATTCATCCGCGGGCACCCCAGAGCAACGCCTGCATCAAGCTCTGAGCAACACCGCCGTCCGCTCCAACTCCGGCGAACTCCACAGGTAGCTTCTAGCCGCCCCTCTACTTTTCGATGATGTGCCTAAGACCAGTGACTTTTTCCGCAACTAACGCCATCGTTCTCGTGACCTAGCTCAGACCGTGGCGTCGCCTCCATTGTCGGCGTGGCGCGCCCCGTATGCTTTTTTCTCCGACGAAGTTTCCCGGTTAGCCTCGACCGCCCCGACCCCTCTCGTTAACGCACACGACTCCGTCTCGATCCTGCGCATCTAACCGATAGCCATTTCGCTTTGAGGTGATCCACAAGACTCTCTTTGACCGTGGATGAGCCAACCGCGCCGTTCCCAACTCCGGCGAGCAATCGCGTGAACCAGGCGCCCGTCGTCGAGCCATCAAGACGCCGAGCTTCACGCAACCTCCCCGAGCTCGGTGAGCATGCCCTCTTTCTCTCGCTTCTGTATCGCGGCACCTTCATCGATCGACGACTCGCCGCCGTTAGCCACCGCAGGGCCGCCATTGTTGGTTTGATCATAGCCGTTCGATCTATATCCAGCTCACGATTAGTTCACTTAGTCGAAGAGGTATGACCTCTGGACCACTCGATCTAAATAGATCCAACGTTCCACGAGCCGATCCGGCGAACCGTGTCGACCAGTAAGATCACGCCGCGTGGCCAGTGTTTGTTTAAAAACAGAATTAGAAAATAGAAACTTTAGCCATTTTCAAACCCATGTATCTTTTGATCCACACGTCCAAATTTTACAAACTTTATGTCGTTGGAATCAGCAAGACAAGCTCTAGCCAACCCTGCCCTTAGTTTAGCAAATAGTATTTGTTAGCTTGTTTGATTTTGCAGATTCTTTTGTGTACTTTCTAACATTAGAAAAATCATTTAAAAATGATTTTTAGGTGAAAACCTTTGCAAATTAGTTTGTTGTGACCTTACTAACCCTAGGAACCAACCCATAGTTTGGAAAATGATTTTGGAAAAGAATAGGATGGATTAATTAGTTTAGTCCATTTTTAGCTAACTAAAACTATTTGTTTTGTTTATGAAAATGCTTTCATAAAGAAAACTTTGGAGAAAATGTTTTGAACCAAACCTACTGACCCAAAACACCAAGTTTTGCAATAGCAACTCATTTGGTGAAACCTATAGGTTAATACCCTAGTAGAAATGTTTCTACACCCCATAGAATGACACTTTGTTTTGCAAATGGTTTTATAGTGAAACCTTTTTGCAAATGACTTAGCCACTTCACAAAATGACCATTAGATGTACCCAAATGTCTATGACCCATTAGGAACCCTTTTCAAACAAATCAAAGCTTGGCATGCTTGCATGCATTACTTGAACTTGCCACTTTGGTAAATGACCAATTTGGATCTTACAAAGTTTAGGAATCTAATAGAAACCCTTTTGCAAATGACTTTGCCATTTTGGTAAATGACCAATTTGGAACCTACAAAGTTTAGAAGCCTAGTGAAGACCATCCCTACAATAGAACCAACCTTTGCATGCTTATGCATGACTTAGATCCCATTACTTTGTGTGAAAAATTGTTTGTTTGACTTTGTTATTTTATGTGTAGTTTTGCTTGATTGGTAGATTAAGTTTGTGCCTTGCTTGATTGAATTGTAGTGACTTGAAGAGTGTGAGTGTTGCAAGGACAAGGAGTAAGCCTATACCCTCTACCAAAAAGGCAAGTGATACTTCATACTATCCATCCCATTATTTTCAATATGCATTAGTGTTTTTGCTAAGTAAAACTTGCATGGTTTTTATTTTGCTAAGTATAGACCTTGCTATAGGAAAACTAGTAGAATGAATCCTTAGAAGGATTTACCTAAGTTAAGAATCCTATTACTATCAAGCTTAGCCTAGCTAATAGAAAACCTGGTGGGATATATATTCATGCTATGAAAAATTTCTCAGTCTATGGACTTGTGTTTTATTTAACAAAACAACTAAGTAATGAATCACCTGGGTGGAATGGAAGGAATGGTTTATGTTGAGTGGTTCACAAGGCCATGGACTTGGCTTGTGTATCTCACTTGTGGATGGCCACCCAGGAACAAAGAGATTTGAGATGTCAAATGTTGAGAAGTTTCAAGTGCAACCACTTGGCAATATGGGCTCTGCCATGATCTTAGGATGCTGGAACTTAGTCACTTGGACAGTGGGTGGTAGTGTATGTTAGGTTGGACCACGTCCATTTGACTAAGGAAAGGCTACTGAAGGATCATGTCTTGGGAAACCAAGGCTTGTGGGGAAAGTGCACCACCTCTGCAGAGTGTAAAACCTAAGTACTTAGCCATGTCCCTGGTAAAGGACAATTTGAGCATCAAGACATGGAAGCAATCAAGAATCTCATCACTCCAATTTCCGAATAAAATTTGTGGGTGAACAAGGGTTGTGTGAAATTCTTCAATCTTTGATGGAGAGATGGCTTGGTACAAGGATCTCAAAATCTTAGATTGGGAAATTGTTTTTGCCAAGAAAATCTTCAATCTTTGATTGGAAGATGCCTTGAGAGGATCTTCAGTCTTGTTGATAGATGCCTTGGTGGTTTTTGTCAAAATAAAACTTAGTATTTTCAAAATGATAGGAAAAATCTATTTTGAGCAATGCAAGCCTCAACTCCACTTAGCCAAAATGCATATAGATGATAGACTCCACTATACTACCAAAGTATCACTTGCCAATACAATTCAAATGTACTGAACCTTGTGGCTGTAACCTGTAATGTTGCAGGTTTGATTGATTTTAGTGAAGATTGATTGATTAGGATTACAAAGTCTACAACCAACATCTGCCTGTGGCACTTTGAAGATGAAGGACCCATGACTATAGTTATTCCGCTGCAATGTAATGTAATAGCCAAATGAGCTATGTTTGATGTAATAAAATTATGTTATTCCAGGTTATAAAATTGTATTATGACCCTTGTTTCTTGATATTACATCTGAACTGTGGATGCTAGCTATTGATCCAGGGACTAGCATTGTAAACACAGGGGACTCAATCTTATTAAAGGTTGGGGACGCTACAGAATGGTATCAGAGCATTGTGTTGCCTGTAGGATTTGTAACCCTAGGAATGGACAAAAACCCTTAGACAATAGGAGTTGTCTTATTCCAAAACTTATTTACAAAACAATCTTGTAAACTATTTCCTCAACCATTTTGGTTTCAACTCTACTTCTCTTCTACTTCAAAACTTGATGGAAAAGCCTACCCCATGACCAAAGACTACACCATGTGCAAAGGACTTCTTCAACTTCATCAACTCTAATGACTTCAACTTCTTCAACATCTTCAACATGTACACCAAGGACTTCAACTTGGATATCACTAAAGACTCAAGTCTTGAGTAACATTTCACTTGAAGACTAGGGAAACACAACTTAGAAGAAGCCATCACCACCTTTGAAGATTTGTGAACAAAAGACAAGAATTCTCCAAGGATACAAAGATCTCATTCAAGAAGAATCAACCAAGAAGAATGGAAAGATCACAAGTGAACCATATAGATGGACCACCATATTTTAGTTAAGTCAAACCCACCAACTTATGTGGTGTAACAAAATATTTTGTTGCCTAAGTATGTGCCTGAAACTGTTGTTTGAGTGGAGTGTTTGTTTGTGATTGCTTGCACATTGCTTGTGTGAAATGTGAAGTGTGTGAATAGAATTGACTTCTTAGAAAATCTCTTGCCTATTCTAATCCCCCTTCAACCCCAAACAGATGACTTCTCCAAAAGACTCCAGCATCAAGGATGATGACAACAACAACCAAGAGGACAACATGAGAGAACTCCTAGCAACCCAACACCAGTTGAACCAACTAACAACTCAGTTCATAGCCAACAATAGTGATAAAGACCCTACCTTGCAAAAGTTTTTGGAAGAACAATCCCAACTGATGCTTAAGGTGACTAATCAAATGATCAGCATGGAAGAAAACTATCCCAAAAGACTGTATGACAACAAGGATGACAAGAATATTATTCTAGATGGAGCCCCAGCTTGCATTATTTGTGGAGACAAGGATCACACTTCCAAGGAGCATGAAGATCAATGCCCCAGTTGTGAAGAGGAACATCCAGTTGGCCAATGCCCCACATCTCAAGTTACTTGTTACCTTTGTGAAGGAAACGACCATGTACCTACTCAATGCCCCATCTATGCCATTGTTGAACAAAGGAAACAAGAAGGATCCAAGTATGCCAAGAATGTTGATGACAAAGGAAAAGGACCACTTATACCTCCAAACAAGACAACCCAATTCAAAGGATCAAAGAAGCCCAAGAAACCAAAGCAAGACATGGGCCTTGTGCAATGTCGTAAATGTAAGGAAATGGGACACTACCCCAGTGGATGCCCAGAGAACCCAAAGAATAAAGAAATCGGCCAAGTAGTGTGCAACAACTGCAAAGAGCTAGGCCACTATGTAGCCACTTGTCCACAAGAGCAACGTAAAGAACTCCAAGATATCCACTGTTTCAATTGCAAGGAACCAGGACACTATGTAAGCAACGCCGTAAAAGATGAAGAACAAGATAAACAAGTCTATGGAGAAACCCAACCTTAGCCCATGAGTCAAGCATGGAAACAAAGGACACTGAGCAGAAGTTTTCCAAGAAGAAGTTTTCCAAGATCCAAGCAAGCCAAGATGTAGTTTAGTTGGAAAATTTTTAAGGGTGGTAGTACCCTAGCTGTTTGAGCCGACTTGTAACCCTAGCCTCCCCAAATCTCGGGACGAGATTTATTTTAAGGGTGGTAGCCTGTCACATCCCAAGATTTTCCAAATCTTGTTATGAGAAAAATAAATTAAACAAAATAAATTTTTTTGTGAAATTCAGGGTGAAAAGAAACTTTTGTTTCTAAAAGGAAAACTTTAGCCAAAGTTTGTTAAAGATGGGATTCTAAAGTTTGAATTCAACAAAAATCCAAATCAAGGGAAATGCATTCCTCAATGAATGTATCTGGAAATTTGAACATTTGGAAAGTAATCCAAAACCCTAAACCCTAATGGAAGGAAATTATTTTCCAAAGTTACCCCAATCTATGGATTTGATCCATACCAAAGTTGATCAACAAATATTCTCAAAGTATCAAGAAAAGACCTTAGAGATTGGTTTCACTTAGTTTGGAACCATAGACAAAATCTTGTGAATAATATAAGATTAGGAAATTGAATTTCCAAAGCCAATAAAGCCCTTACCAAAAGCCATACCAATTGGAGATCAAAAAAAAATCCTAAAGGGATTTATAAAGATAAAACATTTATCAAAGGAAAATAAATTGTTTTGGAAATACTAATTTAGATCTTTTAATAAAAGACTTTGGTTTGAAATGAAAAGATAAGCCAAATTAATTTTGGCCAAACTTTTGAAATAAAATATTTTGTTTTGATAAAATGAGTAAAGGTTTATTAAATAAAATAAAGGATTTAAATATCCAATTTTATTTAAGTAAAAGCTTTTCCCATTTTAAATGAACACCAAGTATTTTATTACTACTTTGAAATCTTTTATTAAAAGGTTTTGCTTTGATTAAAATGAGTAAAGGATTATTTAAATAAAATAATAAAGGATTTAAATATCCAATTTTATTTAAGTAAAGGCTTTCCCATTTTAATTAAAACACCAAAACTTATTTATTTATTTAAATAAGTTTCCAAGTATTCTTTTATTCTTCAAATTAAACCTTCTGGTTTGGTTTTGAAAATGATTGGATTTCAAATGGAAATTTTATTAAATAAATCAAAACCCTATTTTATTAAATAAAGATCCATTTTATTTAATTATTAAATGGATCCTAAAATAAATAAAAATATTAATTTATCTTGGATTTGGATTATGTTGTTTAACATAACCAAATTCAAATGAAAAGTTTGTTGTTTGTTTGAATTGATTTGAACCTTGTTTGATTGCTTGAATATTTGTTTGAAATTCAAAACAGAAAAAGAATTAGAAAAAGAAAAAGATTTAGACAGAAAAAAAAATAGAGGCCCAACAGCAGCCCAATACCAGCCCAGTCTTTTCCCCCCGAAGAAACCTTTTCTCACCCAGATTCCTACCGCATAGTCAATGAAAACCAGGACCCACTCCTCCTCCCTCACTCACGACGAGATAACCCCACCTCTCTCTCCCAAGCCCCAACTGCTTTTCTTATCATGGACTGAACCCACGCAGCCAATGTGGTGGACCTCCTCCTCTCCTTTCCCACCGACCGTTGGACCCCATCGCTCCTGTTCTCCTTCCCCACCAGCGACCAGTTCTTCTCCTCGTTCTACCATTGATTCCTCCATTCAATTCACCTTAATGACGCGAGTAAAACCTGCAGTGATCACGCAGATGGTAACGCCTCCCTCTCCTCTATAAATCCCCTCTGACGCCTCGCGCTGACACGGTTTAGACTGCCCCAATTTCGAGCTCAAGCTCCATCCCGACGATGTTCCGGTGACAATTCGACGAAACCAGACCTCCCTTACCTCGCCGACCTAGCACCTTACTCCACGCATCCACGCATCTATCCATACCACCCATTCATCCGCGGCGCCCGAGCAACGCCGCATCAAGCTCGAGCAACACCGCCGTCCGCTCCAACTCCGCGAACTCACAGTAGCTTCAGCCGCCCCTCTACTTTTCGATGATGCGCCTAAGACCAGTGACTTTTGCGCAATTAACGCCATCGTTCTCGTGACCTAGCTTCGCACCAGAAGGCCGCCTCCATTGTCGACATGTGAGCGCCGTCCGCTTCTTCTCCGACGAGTTTCCCGGTAAGCCTCGACCGCCCGACCCTCTCGTTCACGCACACGACTCGTCTCGATCTTGCGCATCTAACCGATAGCCATTTCGCTTTGAGGTGATCCACAGACTCTCTTCGACCGTGGGATGAGCCAACCGCGCCGTTCCCAACTCCGGCGAGCAATCGGCTGAACCAGGCGCGCCGTCGTCGAGCCATCAAGACGTCGAGCTTCACAAGAACCTCCTGAGCTCGGTGAGCATGCCCTCTTTCTCTCTCGCTTCCTATATCGCCGGCACCTTCATCGACCGACGACTCCGCCGCCGTTAGCCACCGCAGCGCCGCCAGTTGTTGGTTTGATTGTTAGCAGCCGTTCGATCTATATCCAGTGCTCACGATTAGTTCACTTAGTCGCGAAGAGGTATGACCTCTAGACCACTCGATCTAAATAGATCCAACGTTCCACAGAGCCGATCCGGCCGAACCGGTATCGACCCAAGAAGATCACGCCGTGGCGGTGTTTGTTTAAAAACAGAATTAGAAAACAGAAACTTTAGCCATTTTCAAACCCATGTACCTTTTGATCCACACGTCCAAATTTTACAAACTTTATGTCGTTGGAATCAGCAAGACAAGATCTAGCCAACCTTGCCCTTAGTTTAGCAAATAGTATTTGTTAGCCTGTTTGATTTTGCAGATTCTTTTGTGTACTTGCTAACATTAGAAAAATCATTTAAAAATTATTTTTAGGTGAAAACCTTTGCAAATTAGTTTGTTGTGACCTTACTAACCCTAGGAACCAACCCATAGTTTGGAAAATGATTTTGGAAAAGAATAGGATGGATTAATTAGTTTAGTCCATTTCTAGCTAACTAAAACTATTTGTTTTGTTTATGAAAATGCTTTCATAAAGAAAACTTTGGAGAAAATGTTTTGAACCAAACCTACTGACCCAAAACACCAAGTTTTGCAATAGCAACTCATTTGGTGAAACCTATAGGTTAATACCCTAGTAGAAATGTTTCTACACCCCATAGAATGACACTTTGTTTTGCAAATTGTTTTATAGTGAAACCTTTTTGCAAATGACTTAGCCACTTCACAAAATGACCATTAGATGTACCCAAATGTCTATGACCCATTAGGAACCCCTTTTTCAAACAAATCAAAGCTTGGCATGCTTGCATGCATTACTTGAACTTGCCACTTTGGTAAATGACCAATTTGGATCTTACAAAGTTTAGGAATCTAATAGAAACCCTTTTGCAAATGACTTTGCCATTTTGGTAAATGACCAATTTGGAACCTACAAAGTTTAGAAGCCTAGTGAAGACCATCCCTACAATAGAACCAACCTTTGCATGCTTATGCATGACTTAGATCCCATTACTTGTGTGTGAAAAATTGTTTGTTTGACTTTGTTATTTTATGTGTGTAGTTTTGCTTGATTGGTAGATTAAGTTTGTGCCTTGCTTGATTGAATTGTAGTGACTTGAAGAGTGTGAGTGTTGCAAGGACAAGGAGTAAGCCTATACCCTCTACCAAAAAGGCAAGTGATACTTCATACTATCCATCCCATTATTTTCAATATGCATTAGTGTTTTGCTAAGTAAAACTTGCATGGTTTTTATTTTGCTAAGTATAGACCTTGCTATAGGAAAACTAGTAGAATGAATCCTTAGAAGGATTTACCTAAGTTAAGAATCCTATTACTATCAAGCTTAGCCTAGCTAATAGAAAACCTGGTGGGATATATATTCATGCTATGAAAATTTCTCAGTCTATGGACTTGTGTTTTATTTAACAAAACAACTAAGTAATGAATCACCTGGGTGGAATGGAAGGAATGGTTTATGTTGAGTGGTTCCCAAGGCCATGGACTTGGCTTGTATCTCACTTGTGGATGGCCACCCAGAAACAAAGAGATTTGAGATGTCAAATGTTGAGAAGTTTCAAGTGCAACCACTTGGCAATATGGGCTCTGCCATGATCTTAGGATGCTGGAACTTAGTCACTTGGACATGGGTGGTAGTGTATGTTAGGTTGGAGCGTCCATTTGACTAAGGAAAGGCTATCAAGGATCATGTCTTGGGAAACCAAGGCTTGTGGGGAAAGTGCACCACCTCAGAGTGTAAAACCTAAGTACTTAGCCATGTCCCCTGTAAAGGACAATTTGAGCATCAAGACATGGAAGCAATCAAGAATCTCATCACTCCAATTTCCAAATAAAATTTGTGGGTGAACAAGGGTTGTGTGAAATTCTTCAATCTTTGATGGAGAGATGGCTTGGTACAAGGATCTCAAAATCTTAGATTGGGAAATTGTTTTTGCCAATAAAATCTTCAATCTTTGATTGGAAGATGCCTTGAGAGGATCTTCAGTCTTGTTGATAGATGCCTTGGTGGTTTTTGTCAAAATAAAACTTAGTATTTTCAAAATGATAGGGAAAAATCTATTTTGAGCAATGCAAGCCTCAACTCCACTTAGCCAAAATGCATATAGATGATAGACTCCACTATACTACCAAAGTATCACTTGCCAATACAATTCAAATGTATTGACCCTTGTGGTCAGAACTGTAATGTTGCAGGTTTGATTGATTTTAGTGAAGATTGATTGATTAGGATTACAAAGTCTACAACCAACATCTGCCTGTGGCACTTTGAAGATGAAGGACCCATGACTATAGTTATTCCGCTGCAATGTAATGTAATAGCCAAATGAGCTATGTTTGATGTAATAAAATTATGTTATTCCAGGTTATAAAATTGTATTATGACCCTTGTTTCTTGATATTACATCTGAACTGTGGATGCTAGCTATTGATCCAGGGACTAGCATTGTAAACACAGGGGACTCAATCTTATTAAAGGTTGGGGACGCTACACGACCTATGGATCCACCAGTGTCATTGCATGTGTGTTCTTTTCACTAACAACAACCAGAGTCTTTGCATGTGTGTTCTTTTCACATACCACATATTTATCCACCCGTGTCATTTAAATGTGTGTTCTCTACAGAGACCACATATGGATCCACCAGTGTCATTGCAAGTGTGTTCTTTTTAGTAACAACAACCAGAGTCATTTTGCATGTGTGTTCTTTTCACATACCACCTATGGATCCACCAGTGTCATTGCATGTGTTTTTTTTCATAATCCACCCATGGATCCACTAGTGTCTTTGCATGTGTGTTCTTTTTAGTAACAACAACCAGAGTCATTGAAATATGTGTTCTTTTCACAAACCACCTATGGATCCACCAGTGTCATTGCATGTGTGTTCTTTTCACATGGATCCACCACTGTCATTGCATGTGTGTTCTTTTTAGTAACAACAACCAGAGTCATTTTGCATGTGTGTTCTTTTCACATACCACATATGGATCCACCAGTGTCATTGAAATGTGTGTTCTCTACAGAGACCACACATGGATCCACCGGTGTCATTGCATGTGTTTTCTTTTTAGTAACAACAACCAGTCATTTTGCATGTGTGTTCTTTTCACAATCCACACATGGATCCACCAGTGTCATTGCATGTGTGTTCTTTTTAGTAACAACAACCAGAGTCATTTTGCATGTGTGTTCTTTTCACATACCACCTATGGATCCACCAGTGTCATTGCATGTGTGTTCTTTTCACATGGATCCACCAGTGTCATTGCATGTGTGTTCTTTTTAGTAACAACAACTAGAGTCATTTTGCATGTGTGTTCTTTTCACATACCACCTATGGATCCACCAGAGTCATTTTGCATGTGTGATCTCTTCACATACCACCTATGGATCCACCAGTGTCATTGCATGTGTGTTCTTCTCACATACCACCTATGGATCCACAAGTGTCATTGCATGTGTGTTCATTTCATAATCCACCTATGGATCCACCAGTGTCATTGCATGTGTGTTCTTTTTAGTATCAACAACCAGAGTCATTTTGCATGTGTGTTCTTTTCACATACCACCTATGGATCCACCAGTGTCATTGCATGTGTGTTCTTTTCAGAATCCACCCATGGATCCACCAGTGTCATTGCATGTGTGTTCTTTTTTGTAACAACAACTAGAGTCATTGAAATGTGTGTTCTTCTCACATACCACCTATGGATCAACCAGTGTCATTGCATGTGTGTTCATTTCATAATCCACCTATGGATCCACCAGTGTCATTGCATGTGTGTTCTTTTTAGTATCAACAACCAGAGTCATTTTGCATGTGTGTTCTTTTCAAATACCACCTATGGATCCACCAGTGTCATTGCATGTGTGTTCTTTTCACAATCCACCCATGGATCCACGAGTGTTATTGTGTGTTCTTTTTTGTAACAACAACCAGAGTCATTTTGCATGTGTGTTCTTCTCACATACCACCTATGGATCCACCATTGTCATTGCATGTGTGTTCATTTCATAATCCACTTATGGATCCACCAGTGTCATTGCATGTGTGTTCTTTTTAGTAACAACAACCAGAGTCATTTTGCATGTGTGTTTTTCTCACATACCACCTATGGATCCACCAGTGTCATTGCATGTGTGTTCTTTTCACTAACAGCAACCAGAGTCATTGCATGTGTGTTCTTTTCACATACCACATATGGATCTACCAGTGTCATTGAAATGTGTGTTCTCTACAGAGATCACACATGGATCCACCAGTGTCATTGCATGTGTGTTATTTTTAGTAACAACAACCAGAGTCATTTTGCATGTGTGTTCTTTTCACATACCACGTATGGATCCACCAGTGTCATTGTATGTGTGTTCCTTATAGTAACAAGAACCAGAGTCATTTTGCATGTGTGTTCTTTTCACATACCACCTATGGATCCACCAGTGTCATTGCATGTGTGTTCTTTTCACATGGATCCACCAGTGTCATTGCATGTGTGTTCTTTTTAGTAACAACAATCAGAGTCATTTTGCATGTGTGTTATTTCCACATACCACCTATGGATCCACCAGAGTCATTTTGCATGTGTGATCTCTTCACATACCACCTATGGATCCACCAGTGTTGTTGCATTTGTGTTCTTTTTAGTAACAACAACCAGAGTCATTGAAATGTGTGTTCTTCTCACATACCACCTATGGATCCACAAGTGTCATTACATGTGTGTTCATTTCATAATCCACCTATGGATCCACCAGTGTCATTGCATGTGTGTTCTTTTTAGTATCAACAACCAGAGTCATTTTGCATGTGTGTTCTTTTCACATACCACCTATGGATCCACCAGTGTCATTGCATGTGTGTTCTTTTCACAATCCACCCATGGATCCACCAGTGTCATTGCGTGTGTGTTCTTTTTAGTAACAACAACCAGAGTCATTTTGCATGTGTGTTTTTCTCACATACCACCTATGGATCCACCAGTGTCATTGCATGTGTGTTCTTTTCATAATCCACCCATGGATCCACCAGAGTCATTGTATGTGTGTTCTTTTTAGTAACAACAACCAGAGTCATTTTGCATGTGTGTTCTTTTCACATACCACCTATGGATCCACCAGTGTCATTGCATGTGTGTTATTTTCACTAACAACAACCAGAGTCATTTTGCATGTGTGTTCTTTTCACATGCCACATATGGATCCACCAGTGTCATTGAAATATGTGTTCTCTACAGAGACCACACATGGATCCACCGGTGTCATTGCATGTGTGTTCTTTTTAGTAACAACAACGAGTCATTTTGCATGTGTGTTCTTTTCACAATCCACACACGGATCCACCAGTGTCATTGCATGTGTGTTCTTTTTAGTAACAACAACCAGAGTCATTTTGCATGTGTTTTCTTTTCACATACCACCTATGGATCCACCAGAGTCATTTTGCATGTGTGATCTCTTCACATACCACCTATGGATCCACCAGTGTCATTGCATGTGTGTTCTTTTCACTAACAACAACCAGAGTCATTGCATGTGTGTTCTTTTCACATACCACATATGGATCCACCAGTGTCATTGAAATGTGTGTTCTCTACAGAGACCACACATGGATCCACCAGTGTCATTGCATGTGTGTTCTTTTTAGTAACAACAACTAGAGTCATTTTGCATGTGTGTTCTTTTCACATACCACCTATGGATCCACCAGTGTCATTGCATGTGTGTTCTTTTCACAATCCACCAATGTTTCCACTAGAGTCATTGCATGTGTGTTCTTTTTAGTAACAACAACCAGAGTCATTTTGCATGTGTGTTCTTTTCAGATACCACCTATGGATCCTCCAGTGTCATTGCATGTGTGTTCTTTTCACTAACAACAACCAGAGTCATTTTGCATGTGTGTTCTTTTCACATACCACCTATGGATCCACCAATGTCATTGAAATGTGTGTTCTCTACAGAGACCACACATGGATACACCGGTGTCATTGCATGTATGTTCTTTTCAATAAAAACAACTAGAGTCATTGCATGTGTGTTCTCTTCACAATCCACACATGGATCCACCAATGTCATTGCATGTGTGTTCTTTTTAGTAACAACAACTATAGTCATTGAAATGTGTGTTTTTTTCACATACCACCTATGGATCCACCAGTGTCATTGCATGTGTGTTCTTTTCACTAACAACAACCAGAGTCATTGCATGTGTGTTCTTTTAACATACCACATATTTATCCACCAGTGTCATTGAAATGTGTGTTCTCTATAGAGACAACACATGGATCCACCAGTGTCATTGCATGTGTGTTCTTTTTAGTAACAAGAACCAGAGTCATTTTGCATGTGTGTTCTTTTCACATACCACCTATGGATCCACCAGTGTCATTGCATGTGTGTTCTTTTCACATGGATCCACCAGTGTCATTGCATGTGCGTTCTTTTTAGTAACAACAACCAGAGTCATTGAAATATGTGTTCTTTTCACAAACCACCTATGGATCCACCAGTGTCATTGCATGTGTGTTCTTTTCACATGGATCCACCACTGTCATTGCATGTGTGTTCTTTTTAGTAACAACAACCAGAGTCATTTTGCATGTGTGTTCTTTTCACATACCACATATGGATCCACCAGTGTCATTGAAATGTGTGTTCTCTACAGATACCACACATGGATCCACCGGTGTCATTGTATGTGTGTTCTTTTTAGTAACAACAACCAGTCATTTTGCATGTGTGTTCTTTTCACAATCCACACATGGATCCACCAGTGTCATTGCATGTGTGTTCTTTTTAGTAACAACAACGAGAGTCATTTTACATGTGTGTTCTTTTCACATACCACCTATTGATCCACAAGTGTCATTGCATGTGTGTTCTTTTCACTAACAACAACCAGAGTCATTTTGCATGTGTGTTCTTTTCACATACCACCTATGGATCCACCAGTGTCATTGAAATGTGTGTTCTCTACAGAAACCACACATGGATATACCGGTGTCATTGCATGAATGTTCTTTTCACTAAAAACAACTGGAGTCATTGCATGTGTGTTCTCTTCACAATCCACACATGGTTCCACCAGTGTCATTGCATCTGTGTTCTTTTTAGTAAAAACAACCAGAGTCATTGAAATGTGTGTTCTTTTCACATACCACCTATGGATCCACCAGTGTCATTGCATGTGTGTTCTTTTCACTAACAACAACCAGAGTCATTGCATGTGTGTTCTTTTCACATACCACATATTTATCCACCCGTGTCATCGAAATGTGTGTTCTCTACGGAGACCACATATGGATCCACCAGTGTCATTGCATGTGTGTTCTTTTTAGTAACAACAACCAGAGTCATTTTGCATGTGTGTTCTTTTCACATACCACCTATGGATCCACCAGTGTCATTGCATGTGTTTTTTTTTCGCAATCCACCCATGGATCCACCAGTGTCTTTGCATGTGTTTTCTTTTTAGTAACAACAACCAGAGTCATTGAAATATGTGTTCTTTTCACATACCACCTATGGATCCACCAATGTCATTGCATGTGTGTTCTTTTCACATGGATCCACCAGTGTCATTGCATGTGTGTTCTTTTTAGTAACAACAACCAGAGTCATTTTGCATGTGTGTTCTTCTCACATACCACCTCTGGATCCACCAGAGTCATTTTGCATGTGTGATCTGTTCACATATCACCTATGGATCCACCAGTGTCATTGCATGTGTGTTCTTTTCACTAACAACAACCAGAGTCATTGCATGCGTGTTCTTTTCACATACCACATATGGATCCACCAGTGTCATTGCATGTGTGCTATTTTCACATTCCACCCATGGATCCACCAGTGTCACTGCATGTGTGTTCTTTTTAGTAACGACAACCAGAGTCATTTTGCATGTCTGTTCTTTTCACATACCACCTATGGATCCAAGAGAGTCATTTTTCATGTGTGATCTCTTCAGATACCACCTATGGATCCACCAGTGTCATTGCATGTGTGTTCTTTTCACTAACAACAACCAGAGTCATTGCATGTGTGTTCTTTTCACATACCACATATGGATCCACTAGTGTCATTGAAATGTGTGTTCTCTACAGAGACCACACATGGATCCACCAGTGTCATTGCATGTGTTTTCTTTTTAGTAACAACCAGAGTCATTTTGCATGTGTGTTCTTTTCACATACCACCTATGGATCCACCATTGTCATTGCATGTGTGTTCTTCTCACAATCCACCCATGGATCCACTAGAGTCATTGCATGTGTGTTCTTTTTAGTAACAACAACCAGAGTCATTTTGCATGTGTGTTCTTTTCACATACCACCTATGGATCCACCAGTGTCATTGCATGTGTGTTCTTTTCACTAACAACAACCAGAGTCATTTTGCATGTGTGTTCTTTTCACATACCACCTATGGATCCACCAGTGTCATTGAAATGTGTGTTCTCTACAGAGACCACACATGGATACACCGGTGTCATTGCATGTATGTTCTTTTCACTAAAAACAACTGGAGTCATTGCATGTGTGTTCTCTTCACAATCCAGTGTCATTGAAATGTGTGTTCTCTACAGAGACCACACATGGATACACCGGTGTCATTGCATGTATGTTCTTTTCACTAAAAACAACTAGAGTCATTGCATGTGTGTTCTCTTCACAATCCACACATGGATCCACCAGTGTCATTGCATGTGTGTTCTTCTTAGTAACAACAACCAGAGTCATTGAAATGTGTGTTCTTTTCACATACCACCTATGGATCCACCAGTGTCATTGCATGTGTGTTCTTTTCACTAACAACAACCAGAGTCATTGCATGTGTGTTCTTTTCACATACCACATATTTATCCACCCGTGTCATTTAAATGTGTGTTCTCTACAGAGACTACATATGGATCCACCAGTGTCATTGCATGTGTGTTCTTTTTAGTAACAACAACCAGAGTCATTTTGCATGTGTGTTCTTTTCACATACCACCTATGGATCCACCAGTGTCATTGCATGTGTTTTTTTTTCATAATCCACCCATGGATCCACTAGTGTCTTTGCATGTGTGTTCTTTTTAGTAACAACAACCAGAGTCATTGAAATATGTGTTCTTTTCACAAACCACCTATGGATCCACGAGTGTCATTGCATGTGTGTTCTTTTCACATGGATCCACCACTGTCATTGCATGTGTGTTCTTTTTAGTAACAACAACCAGAGTCATTTTGCATGTGTGTTCTTTTCACATACCACATATGGATCCACCAGTGTCATTGAAATGTGTGTTCTCTACAGACACCACACATGGATCCACCGGTGTCATTGCATGTGTGTTCTTTTTAGTAACAACAACTAGTCATTTTGCATGTGTGTTCTTTTCACAATCCACACATGGATCCACCAGTGTCATTGCATGTGTGTTCTTTTTAGTAACAACAACCAGAGTCATTTTGCATGTGTGTTCTTTTCACATACCACCTATGGATCCACCAGTGTCATTGCATGTGTGTTCTTTTCACATGGATCCACCAGTGTCATTGCATGTGTGTTCTTTTTAGTAACAACAACCAGAGTCATTTTGCATGTGTGTTCTTTTCACATACCACCTATGGATCCACCAGAGTCATTTTGCATGTGTGATCTCTTCACATACCACCTATGGATCCACCAGTGTCATTGCATGTGTGTTCTTCTCACATACCACCTATGGATCCACAAGTGTCATTGCATGTGTGTTCATTTCATAATCCACCTATGGATCCACCAGTGTCATTGCATGTGTGTTCTTTTTAGTATCAACAACCAGAGTCATTTTGCATGTGTGTTCTTTTCACATACCACCTATGGATCCACCAGAGTCATTGCATGTGTGTTCTTTTCACAATCCACCCATGGATCCACCAGTGTCATTGCATGTGTGTTCTTTTTTGTAACAACAACCAGAGTCATTGAAATGTGTGTTCTTCTCACATACCACCTATGGATCAACCAGTGTCATTGCATGTGTGTTCATTTCATAATCCACCTATGGATCCACCAGTGTCATTGCATGTGTGTTCTTTTTAGTATCAACAACCAGAGTCATTTTGCATGTGTGTTGTTTTCACATACCACCTATGGATCCACCAGTGTCATTGCATGTGTGTTCTTTTCACAATCCACCCATGGATCCACCAGTGTCATTGCATGTGTGTTCTTTTTTGTAACAACAACCAGAGTCATTTTGCATGTGTGTTCTTCTCACATACCACCTATGGATCCACCAGTGTCATTGCATGTGTGTTCATTTCATAATCCACTTATGGATCCACCAGTGTCATTGCATGTGTGATCTTTTTAGTAACAACAACCAGAGTCATTTTGCATGTGTGTTTTTCTCACATACCACCTATGGATCCACCAGTGTCATTGCATGTGTGTTCTTTTCACTAACAACAACCAGAGTCATTGCATGTGTGTTCTTTTCACATACCACATATGGATCCACCAGTGTCATTGAAATGTGTGTTCTCTACAGAGACCACACATGGATCCACCAGTGTCATTGCATGTGTGTTATTTTTAGTAACAACAACCAGAGTCATTTTGCATGTGTGTTCTTTTCACATACCAGCTATGGATCCACCAATGTCATTGCATGTGTGTTCTTTTCACAATCCAGCCATGGATCCACCAGAGTCATTGCACGTGTGTTCTTTTTAGTAACAACAACCAGAGTCATTTTGCATGTGTGTTCTTTTCACATACCAGCTATGGATCCACCAGTGTCATTGCATGTGTGTTCTTTTCACTAACCACAACCAGAGTCATTTTGCATGTGTGTTCTTTTCACATACCACATCTGGATCCACCAGCGTCATTGAAATGTGTGTTCTCTACAGAGACCACACATGGATCCACCGGTGTCATTGCATGTGTGTTCTTTTTAGTAACAACAACCAGTCATTTTGCATGTGTGTTCTTTTCACAATCCACACATGGATCCACCAGTGTCATTGCATGTGTGTTCTTTTTAGTAACAACAACCAGAGTCATTTTGCATGTGTGTTCTTTTCACATACCACCTATGGATCCACCAGTGTCATTGCATGTGTGTTCTTTTCACATGGATCCACCAGTGTCATTGCATGTGTGTTTTTTTAGTAACAACAATCAGAGTCATTTTGCATGTGTGTTATTTCCACATACCACCTATGGATCCACTAGAGTCATTTTGCATGTATGATCTCTTCACATACCACCTATGGATCCACCAGTGTCGTTGCATGTGTGTTCTTTTTAGTAACAACAACCAGAGTCATTGAAATGTGTGTTCTTCTCACATACCACCTATGGATCCACAAGTGTCATTGCATGTGTGTTCATTTCATAATCCACCTATGGATCCACCAGTGTCATTGCATGTGTGTTCTTTTTAGTATCAACAACCAGAGTCATTTTGCATGTGTGTTCTTTTCACATACCACCTATGGATCCACCAGTGTCATTGCATGTGTGTTCTTTTCACAATCCACCCATGGATCCACCAGTGTTATTGCGTGTGTGTTCTTTTTAGTAAAAACAACCAGAGTCATTTTGCATGTGTGTTCTTCTCACATACCACCTATGGATCCACCAGTGTCATTGCATGTGTGTTCTTTTCACAATCCACCCATGGATCCACCAGAGTCATTGTATGTGTGTTCTTTTTAGTAACAACAACCAGAGTCATTTTGCATGTGTGTTCTTTTCACATACCACCTATGGATCCACCAGTGTCATTGCATGTGTGTTCTTTTCACAATCCACCAATGTTTCCACCAGAGTCATTGCATGTGTGTTCTTTTTAGTAACAACAACCAGAGTCATTTTGCATGTGTGTTCTTTTCAGATACCACCTATGGATCCTCCAGTGTCATTGCATGTGTGCTCTTTTCACTAACAACAACCAGAGTCATTTTGCATGTGTGTTCTTTTCACATACCACCTATGGATCCACCAATGTCATTGAAATGTGTGTTCTCTACAGAGACCACCCATGGATACACCGGTGTCATTGCATGTATGTTCTTTTCAATAAAAACAACTAGAGTCATTGCATGTGTGTTCTCTTCACAATCCACACATGGATCCACCACTGTCATTGCATGTGTGTTCTTTTTAGTAACAACAACTAGAGTCATTGAAATGTGTGTTGTTTTCACATACCACCTATGGATCCACCAGTGTCATTGCATGTGTGTTCTTTTCACTAACAACAACCAGAGTCATTGCATGTGTGTTCTTTTAACATACCACATATTTATCCACCAGTGTCATTGAAATGTGTGTTCTCTACAGAGACCACACATGGATCCACCAGTGTCATTGCATGTGTGTTCTTTTTAGTAACAAGAACCAGAGTCATTTTGCATGTGTGTTCTTTTCACATACCACCTATGGATCCACCAGTGTCATTGCATGTGTGTTCTTTTCACATGGATCCACCAGTGTCATTGCATGTGTGTTCTTTTTAGTAACAACAATCAGAGTCATTTTGCATGTGTGTTATTTCCACATACCACCTATGGATCCACCAGAGTCATTTTGCATGTGTGATCTCTTCACATACCACCTATGGATCCACCAGTGTCGTTGCATTTGTGTTCTTTTTAGTAACAACAACCAGAGTCATTGAAATGTGTGTTCTTCTCACATACCACCTATGGATCCACAAGTGTCATTGCATGTGTGTTCATTTCATAATCCACCTATGGATCCACCAGTTTCATTGCATGTGTGTTCTTTTTAGTAACAACAACCAGAGTCATTTTGCATGTGTGTTCTTCTCACATACCACCTATGGATCCACCAGTGTCATTGCATGTGTGTTCTTTTCACAATCCACCCATGGATCCACCAGAGTCATTGTATGTGTGTTCTTTTTAGTAACAACAACCAGAGTCATTTTGCATGTGTGTTCTTTTCACATACCACCTATGGATCCACGAGTGTCATTGCATGTGTGTTCTTTTCACTAACAACAACCAGTGTCATTTTGCATGTGTGTTCTTTTTTACATACCACATATGGATCCACCAGTGTCATTGAACTATGTGTTCTCTATAGAGACCACACATGGATCCACCGGTGTCATTGCATGTGTGTTCTTTTTAGTAACAACAACCAGTCATTTTGCATGTGTGTTATTTTCACAATCCACACATGGATCCACCAGTGTCATTGCATGTGTGTTCTTTTTAGCAACAACAACCAGAGTCATTTTGCATGTGTGTTCTTTTCACATACCACCTATGGATCCACAGTGTCATTGCATGTGTGTTCTTTTTAGTAACAACAACTAGAGTCATTTTGCATGTGTGTTCTTTTCACATACCTCCTATGGATCCACCAGAGTCATTTTGCATGTGTGATCTCTTCACATACCACCTATGGATCCACCAGTGTCGTTGCATGTGTGTTCTTTTTAGTAACAACAACCAGAGTCATTGAAATGTGTGTTCTTCTCACATACCACCTATGGATCTACAAGTGTCATTGCATGTGTGTTCATTTCATAATCCACCTATGGATCCACCAGTGTCATTGCATGTGTGTTCTTTTTAGTATCAACAACCAGAGTCATTTTGCATGTGTGTTCTTTTCACATACCACCTATGGATCCACCAGTGTCATTGCATGTGTGTTATTTTCACAATCCACCGATGGATCCACCAGAGTCATTGTATGTGTGTTCTTTTTAGTAACAACAACCAGAGTCATTTGGCATTTGCGTTATTTTCACATACCACCTATGGACCCACCAGTGTCATTGCATGTGTGTTCTTTTCACAATCCACCCATGGATCCACCAGTGTCATTGCATGTGTGTTCTTTTTAGAAACAACAACCAGAGTCATTTTGCATGTGTGTTCTTTTCACATACCACCTATGGATCCACCAGTGTCATTGCATGTGTGTTCTTTTCATAATCCACCGATGGATCCACCAGAGTCATTGTATGTGTGTTGTTTTTAGTAACAACAACCAGAGTCATTTTGCATGTGCGTTGTTTTCACATACCACCTATGGACCCACCAGTGTCATTGCATGTGTGTTCTTTTCACTAACAACAACCAGAGTTATTTTGCATGTGTGTTCTTTTCACATACCACATATGGATCCACCAGTGTCATTGAAATGTGTGTTCTCTATAGAGACCACACATGGATCCACCAGTGTCATTGCATGTGTGTTCTTTTTAGTAACAACAACTAGAGTCATTTTGGATGTGTGTTATTTTCACATACCACCTATGGATCCACCAGTGTCATTGCATGTGTGTTCTTTTCACAATCCACCCATGTTTCCACCAGAGTCATTGCATGTGTGTTCTTTTTAGTAACAACCAGAGTCATTTTGCATGTGTGTTCTTTTCAGATACCACCTATGGATCCTCCAGTGTCATTGCATGTGTGTTCTTTTCACTAACAACAACCAGAGTCATTTTGCATGTGTGTTCTTTTCACATACCACCTATGGATCCACCAATGTCATTGAAATGTGTGTTCTCTAGAGAGGCCACACATGGATACACCGGTGTCATCTCATGTATGTTCTTTTCACTAAAAACAACTAGAGTCATTGCATGTGTGTTCTCTTCACAATCCACACATGGATCCACCAGTGTCATTTCATGTGTGTTCTTTTTAGTAACAACAACTAGAGTCATTGAAATGTGTGATCTTTTCACATACCACCTATGGATCCACCAGTGTCATTGCATGTGTGTTCTTTTCACTAACAACAACCAGAGTCATTGCATGTGTGTTCTTTGAACATACCTCATATTTATCCACCAGT
The DNA here is from genome assembly GCA_023614405.1 of Avena insularis. Lineage (NCBI taxonomy): Eukaryota > Viridiplantae > Streptophyta > Magnoliopsida > Poales > Poaceae > Avena > Avena insularis. The sequence continues at coordinate 345,021,819 of CM042688.1, read as the reverse complement.
GTCATTGAAATGTGTGTTCTCTATAGAAACCACACATGGATCCACCAATGTCATTGCATGTGTCTTAATTTTAGTAACAACAACCAGAGTCATTTTGCATGTGTGTTCTTTTCACATACCACCTATGGATCCACCAGTGTCATTGCATGTGTGTTCTTTTCACAATCCACCCATGGATCCACCAGTGTCATTGCATGTGTGTTCTTTTTAGTAAAAACAACAAGAGTCATTGAAATGTGTGTTCTTTTCACATACCACCTATGGATCCACCAGTGTCATTGTATGTGTGTTCTTTTCACTAACAACAACCAGAGTCATTTTGCATGTGTGTTCTTTTTAGTAACAACAACCAGAGTCATTTTGCATGTGTGTTCTTTTCACATACCACCTATGGATCCACCAGAGTCATTTTGCATGTGTGATCTCTTCACATACCACCTATGGATCCACTAGTGTCATTGCATGTGTGTTCTTTTCACTAACAACAACCAGAGTCATTGCATGCGTGTTCTTTCCACATCCACGTATGGATCCACCAATGTCATTGCATGTGTGCTCCTATCACAATCCACCCATGGATCCACCAGTGTTATTGCATGTGTGTTCTTTTTAGTAACAACAACCAGAGTCATTTTGCATGTGTGTTCTTTTCACACACCACATATGCATCCACCAGTGTCATTGAAATATGTGTTCTCTACAGAGACCACACATGGATCCACCGGTGTCATTGCATGTGTGTTCCTTTTAGTAACAACAACCAGTCAGTTTGCATGTGTGTTCTTTTCACAATCCACACATGGATCCACCAGTGTCATTAGATGTGTGTTCTTTTTAGTAACAACAACTAGAGTCATTTTGCATGTGTGTTCTTTTCACATACCACCTATGGATCCACCAGTGTCATTGCATGTTTGTTCTTTTCACATACCACCTATGGATCCACCAGAGTAATTTTGCATGTGTGATCTCTTCACATAGCACCTATGGATCCACCAGTGTCATTCCATGTGTGTTCTTTTTAGTAATAACAACCAGAGTCATTTTGCATGGGTGTTGTTTTCACACACCACATATGGATCCACCAGTGTCATTGAAATGTGTGTTCTCTACAGAGACCACACATGGATCCACCGGTGTCATTGCATGTGTGTTCTTTTTAGTAACAACAACCAGTCAGTTTGCATGTGTGTTCTTTTCACAATCCACACATGGATCCACCAGTGTCATTGCATGTGTGTTCTTTTTAGTAACAACAACCAGAGTCATTTTGCATGTGTGTTCTTTTCACATACCACGTATGGATCCACCAGTGTCATTGGATGTGTGTTCTTTTTAGTAACAACAACCAGAGTTATATTGCATGTGTGTTCTCTTCACAATCCACACATGGATCAACAAGTGTCATTGCATGTGTGTTCTTTTTAGTAACAACAACCAGTGTCATTGCATGGGTGCTCTCTTCAAAGACCACACATGGATCCACCAGTGTCATTGCATGTGTTTCCTTTTTACTAACAACAACAAGAGTCATTGAAATGTGTGCTCTCTTCAGAGACCACACATGGATCCACTAGTGTCATTGCATGTGTGTTCTTTTCACTAACAACAACTAGAGTCATTGCATGTGTGTTCTTTTTACATACCAAATATGGATCACCAGTTTCATTGCATGTGTGCTCTTTTCACAATCCACCCATGGATCCACCAGTGTCATTGCATGTGTGTTCTTTTTAGTAACAACAACCAGAGTCATTTTGCATGTGTGTTCTTTTCACATACCACCTATGGATCCACCAGAGTCATTTTGCATGTGTGATCTCTTCACATACCACCCATGGATACACCAGTGTCATTGCATGTGTGTTATTTTTAGTAACAACAACCAGTGTCATTGAAATGTGTGTTCTTCTCACATACCACCTATGGATCCACCAGTGTCATTGCATGTGTGTTCATTTCATAATCCACCTATGGATCCACCAGTGTCATTGCATGTGTGTTCTTTTTAGTAACAACAACCAGAGTCATTTTGCATCTGTGTTCTTTTCACATACCACCTATGGATCCACCAGTGTCATTGCATGTGTGTTCTTTTCACAATCCACCCATGGATCCACCAGTGTCATTGCATGTGTGTTCTTTTTAGTAACAACAACCAGTGTCATTGCATGGGTGCTCTCTTCAGAGACCACACATGGATCCACCAGTGTCATTGCATGTGTTTCCTTTTTACTAACAACAACAAGAGTCATTGAAATGTGTGCTCTCTTTAGAGACCACACATGGATCTACTACTGTCATTGCATGTGTGTTCTTTTCACTAACAACAATAGAGTCATTGCATGTGTGTTCTTTTCACATACCAAATATGGATCACCAGTTTCATTGCATGTGTGCTCTTTTCACAATCCACCCATGGATCCACCAGTGTCATTGCATGTGTGTTCTTTTTAGTAACAACAACCAGAGTCATTTTGCATGTGTGTTCTTTTCACATACCACCTATGGATCCACCAGAGTCATTTTGCATGTGTGATCTCTTCACATACCACCCATGGATACACTAGTGTCATTGCATGTGTGTTCTTTTTAGTAACAACAACGAGTCATTGAAATGTGTGTTCTTCTCACATACCACCTATGGATCCACCAGTGTCATTGCATGTGTGTTCATTTCATAATCCACCTATGGATCCACCAGTGTCATTGCATGTGTGTTCTTTTTAGTATCAACAACTAGAGTCATTTTGCATGTGTGTTCTTTTCACATACCACCTATGGATCCACCAGTGTCATTGCATGTGTGTTCTTTTCACAATCCACCCATGGATCCACCAGTCTCATTGCATGTGTGTTCTTTTTAGTAACAACAACCAGAGTCATTTTGCATGTGTGTTCTTCTCACATACCACCTATGGATCCACCAGTGTCATTGCATGTGTGTTCTTTTCACAATCCACCCATGGATCCACCAGAGTCATTGTATGTGTGTTCTTTTTAGTAACAACAACCAGAGTCATTTCGCATGTGTGTTCTTTTCACATACCACCAATGGATCCACCAGTGTCATTGCATGTGTGTTCTTTTCACTAACAACGACCAGAGTCATTTTGCATGTGTGTTCTTTTCACATACCACATATGGATCCACCAGTGTCATTGAAATGTGTGTTCTCTACAGAGACCACACATGGATCCACCAGTGTCATTGCATGTGTGTTCTTTTTAGTAACAACAACCAGAGTCATTTTACATGTGTGTTCTTTTCACATACCACCTATGGATCCACAAGTGTCATTGCATGTGTGTTCTTTTCACAATCCACCCATGGATCCACCAGAGTCATTGCACATGTGTTGTTTTTAGTAACAACAACCAGAGTCATTTTGCATGTGTGTTCTTTTCACATACCACCTACGGATCCACCAATGTCATTGCATGTGTGTTCTTTTCAATAACAACAACCAGAGTCATTTTGCATGTGTGTTCTTTTCACACACCACATATGGATCCACCAGTGTCATTGAAATGTGTGTTCTCTACAGAGACCACACATGGATCCACCGGTGTCAGTTCATGTGTGTTCTTTTTAGTAACAACAACCAGTCATTTTGCATGTGTGTTCTTTTCACAATCCACACATGGATCCACCAGTGTCATTGCATGTGTGTTCTTTTTAGTAACAACAACCAGAGTCATTTTGCATGTGTGTTCTTTTCACATACCACCTATGGATCCACCAGTGTCATTGCATGTGTGTTCTTTTCACATGGATCCACCAGTGTCATTGCATGTGTGTTCTTTTTAGTAACAACAACCAGAGTCATTTTGCATGTGTGTTCTTTTCACATACAACCTATGGATCCACCAGAGTCATTTTGCATGTGTGATCTCTTCACATACCACTTATGGATCCACCAGTGTCATTGCATGTGTGTTCTTTTTAGTAACAACAACTAGAGTCATTTTGCATGTGTGTTGTTTTCACACACCACATATGGATCCACCAGTGTCATTGAAATGTGTGTTCTCTACAGATACCACACATGGATCCACCGGTGTCATTGCATGTGTGTTTATTTAGTAACAACAACCAGTCAGTTTGCATGTGTGTTCTTTTCACAATCCACACATGGATCCACCAGTGTCATTGCATGTGTGTTCTTTTTAGTAACAACAACCAGAGTCATTTTGCATGTGTGTTCTTTTCACATACCACCTATGGATCCACCAGTGTCATTGGATGTCTGTTCTTTTTACTAACAACAACCAGAGTTATTTTGCATGTGTGTTCTCTTCACAATCCACACATGGATCAACAAGTGTCATTGCACGTGTGTTCTTTTTAGTAACAACAACCAGTGTCATTGCATGTGTGCTCTCTTCAGAGACCACACATGGATCCACCAGTGTCATTGCATGTGTTTCCTTTTTACTAACAACAACAAGAGTCATTGAAATGTGTTCTCTCTTCAGAGACCACACATGGATCCACCAGTGTCATTGCATGTGTGTTCTTTTCACTAACAACAACTAGAGTCATTGCATGTGTGTTCTTTTCACATACCAAATATGGATCACCAGTGTCATTGCATGTGTGCTCTTTTCACAATCCACCCATGGATCCACCAGTGTCATTGCATGTGTGTTCTTTTTAGTAACAACAACCAGAGTCATTTTGCATGTGTGTTCTTTTCACATACCACCAATGGATCCACCAGTGTCATTGCATGTGTGTTCTTTTCACTAACAACGACCAGAGTCATTTTGCATGTGTGTTCTTTTCACATACCACATATGGATCCACCAGTGTCATTGAAATGTGTGTTCTCTACAGAGACCACACATGGATCCACTGGTGTCATTGCATGTGTGTTCTTTTTAGTAACAACAACCAGAGTCATTTTACATGTGTGTTCTTTTCACATACCACCTATGGATCCACAAGTGTCATTGCATGTGTGTTCTTTTCACAATCCACCCATGGATCCACCAGAGTCATTGCACATGTGTTGTTTTTAGTAACAACAACCAGAGTCATTTTGCATGTGTGTTCTTTTCACATACCACCTATGGATCCACCAATGTCATTGCATGTGTGTTCTTTTCACTAACAACAACCAGAGTCATTTTGCATGTGTGTTCTTTTCACACACCACATATGGATCCACCAGTGTCATTGAAATGTGTGTTCTCTACAGAGACCACACATGGATCCACCGGTGTCAGTTCATGTGTGTTCTTTTTAGTAACAACAACCAGTCATTTTGCATGTGTATTCTTTTCACAATCCACACATGGATCCACCAGTGTCATTGCATGTGCGTTCTTTTTAGTAACAACAACCAGAGTCATTTTGCATGTGTGCTCTTTTCACATACCACCTATGGATCCACCAGTGTCATTGCATGTGTGTTCTTTTCACATGGATCCACCAATGTCATTGCATGTGTGTTCTTTTTAGTAACAACAACCAGAGTCATTTTGCATGTGTGTTCTTTTCACATACCACCTATGGATCCACCAAAGTCATTTTGCATGTGTGATCTCTTCACATACCACTTATGGATCCACCAGTGTCATTGCATGTGTGTTCTTTTTAGTAACAACAACTAGAGTCATTTTGCATGTGTGTTGTTTTCACACACCACATATGGATCCACCAGTGTCATTGAAATGTGTGTTCTCTACAGATACCACACATGGATCCACTGGTGTCATTGCATGTGTGTTCTTTTTAGTAACAACAACCAGTCAGTTTGCATGTGTGTTCTTTTCACAATCCACACATGGATCCACCAGTGTCATTGCATGTGTGTTCTTTTTAGTAACAACAACCAGAGTCATTTTGCATGTGTGTTCTTTTCACATACCACCTATGGATCCACCAGTGTCATTGGATGTCTGTTCTTTTTACTAACAACAACCAGAGTTATTTGCATGTGTGTTCTCTTCACAATCCACACATGGATCAACAAGTGTCATTGCACGTGTGTTCTTTTTAGTAACAACAACCAGTGTCATTGCATGTGTGCTCTCTTCAGAGACCACACATGGATCCACTAGTGTCATTGCATGTGTTTCCTTTTTACTAACAACAACAAGAGTCATTGAAATGTGTGCTCTCTTCAGAGACTACACATGGATCCACCAGTGTCATTGCATGTGTGTTCTTTTCACTAACAACAACTAGAGTCATTGCATGTGTGTTCTTTTCACATACCAAATATGGATCACCAGTGTCATTGCATGTGTGCTCTTTTCACAATCCACCCATGGATCCACCAGTGTCATTGCATGTGTGTTCTTTTTAGTAACAACAACCAGAGTCATTTTGCATGTGTGTTCTTTTACATACCACCTATGGATCCACGAGAGTCATTTTGCATGTGTAATCTCTTCACATACCACCCATGGATACACCAGTGTCATTGCATGTGTGTTCTTTTTAGTAACAACAACCAGAGTCATTGAAATGTGTGTTCTTCTCACATACCACCTATGGATCCACCAGTGTCATTGCATGTGTGTTCATTTCATAATCCACCTATGGATCCACCAGTGTCATTGCATGTGTGTTCTTTTTAGTAACAACAACCAGAGTCATTTTGCATGTGTGTTCTTTTCACATACCACCTATGGATCCACCAGTGTCATTGCATGTGTGTTCTTTTCACAATCCACCCATGGATCCACCAGTGTCATTGCATGTGTGTTCTTTTTAGTCACAACAACCAAAGTCATTTTGCATGTGTGTTTTTCTCACATACCACCTTTGGATCCACCAGTGTCATTGCATGTGTGTTCATTTCATAATCCACCTATGGATCCACTAGTGTCATTGCATGTGTGTTCTTTTTAGTAACAACAGCCAGAGTCATTTTGCATGTGTGTTCTTCTCACATACCACCTATGGATCCACCAGTGTCATTGCATGTGTGTTCTTTTCACTAACAACAACCAGAGTCATTGCATGTGTGTTCTTTTGACATACCACATATGGATCCACTAGTGTCATTGAAATGTGTGTTCTCTACAGAGACCACACATGGATCCACCAGTGTCATTGCATGTGTGTTCTTTTTAGTAACAACAACCAGAGTTATTTTGCATGTGTGTTCTTTTGACATACCACCTATGGATCCACCATTGTCATTGCATGTGTGTTCTTTTCACAATCCACCCATGGATCCACCAGAGTCATTGCATGTGTGTTCTTTTTAGTAACAACAACCAGAGTCATTTTGCATGTGTGTTCTTTTCACATACCACCTATGGATCCACCAGTGTCATTGCACGTGTGTTCTTTTCACTAACAACAACCAGAGTCATTTTGCATGTGTGTTCTTTTCACATACCACCTACGGATCCACCAGTGTCATTGAAATGTGTGTTCTCTACAGAGACCACACATGGATCCACCGGTGTCATTGCATGTATGTTCTTTTCACTAAAAACAACTGGAGTCATTGCATGTGTGTTCTCTTCACAATCCACACATGGATCCACCAGTGTCATTGCATGTGTGTTCTTTTTAGTAACAACAACCAGAGTCATTGAAATGTGTGTTCTTTTCACATACCACCTATGGATCCACTAGTGTCATTGCATGTGTGTTCTTTTCACTAACAACAATCAGAGTCATTGCATGTGTGTTCTTTTCACATACCACATATTTATCCACCAGTGTCATTGAAATGTGTGTTCTCTACAGAGACCACACATGGATCCACCAGTGTCATTGCATGTGTGTTCTTTTTAGTAACAAGAACCAGAGTCATTTTGCATGTGTGTTATTTTCACATACCACCTATGGATCCACCAGTGTCATTGCATGTGTGTTCTTTTCAAAATCCACCCATGGATCCACCACTGTCATTGCATGTGTGTTCTTTTTAGTAACAACAACCAGAGTCATTGAAATGTGTGTTCTTTTCAAATACCACCTATGGATCCACCAGTGTCATTGCATGTGTGTTCTTTTCACATGGATCCACCAGAGTCATTGCATGTGTGTTCTTTTTAGTAACAACAACCAGAGTCATTTTGCATGTGTGTTCTTTTCACATACCACCTATGGATCCACCAGTGTCATTGAAATGTGTGTTCTCTTTAGAGATCACACATGGATCTACCAGTGTCATTGCATGTGTGTTCTTTTCACTAACAACAACTGGAGTCATTCCATGCGTGTTCTTTCCACATACCACATATGGATCCACTAGTGTCATTGCATGTGTGTTCTTTTTACTAACAACAACCAGAGTCATTGGATGTGTGTTCTCTTTAGAGACCACACATGGATCCACCAGTGTCATTGAAACGTGTATTATTTTCAACTACCACCGTTGGCCACACACAATCGGGACGCAGAACTAACCAGCAACCGCTCTGGGCTTCTAGAAGACCCGATCCCCGATTGTTAGGCGCCGTTGGATCGGGGTGCGTGGACGATAGTGATGTCCTTCGCGAGGGCGATCCACTAGAAGTCTGTTCTGCGAACTGATTGGCCGTGGCAACTACGCTGGGCCTACGTCCTTGCCTTTGTCCCCTTAACCTCAGGGCCGAAAATCAGATCGTGTTCCTTCATCGCCATGGAGAGGGAGAGGACCAAACTCAGCTTGCACGAGGCTTAGATGTTCGCCCACTATGGCATACTCGCGCCGCCGTTAGCGAGGCTTCCGGCCGGCTTCGATCTCAGCTACACCAGGGTTCCTGTCGTGCCGCTCTTGCGCGACAACGCGTTGGCGAGGCAGATCGAGGAGCGCCGCCGCCAGCTGTGGGAGCGGAAGAGGGCAATGGCGCGATACTCGCGTACGAGCGCGTACTGGCGAAATCTATTCAAGAAGGGCGAGCTGCGTTGATTGAGCTGTGCGGAACCCAATGGGGGGAGATCCACCCGGATCTGCACAACCCCGTAGGGAGGCAGCGCTTCTGGGCAGTGCCTGGTTGTATGACCTCCACCATTATCGATGTAGCACGCCGTGAAGAATCCATGAGGAGGAGGAACGCTGTCGGGAACATCAGCATCGATTCCGATGCGGAGGAGGCTGGCGGCGACACGGACAACATCGTCAATGATGGAGACTGCGGGAGCATCATAGTCGATTAGGGCCACTTAAGCATAAATTAAATCTATGTACGGTATCTTAATGCGCTCTTTGGATCTGGGTCACCTGAGTCATGGTCGATTATCATCATAATCTATATATGTTGGCCATGTTTTAATTGTCTTTGTCTTTGAAACTAGTCGATCAAAACTCGTCTGATCCTGAAAATAAAGTTCACGCGTTCCATGGCATATCTGATGGGACAATACGCTGACTCTGCTCCCAGCACTTGATGGCACAGCCGTAATTTGGAGTGCGCCTGAGGAGAAGGGATCGAGCGTGTTGTAATAGTGTACTACTCCTGTCTAGATATAACTGACTTAGTTTTTTTAGATATTTAATAAATGTGTCTATACCCAAAACATGTCTAGATACATGTTTTAGGTTTCTCTGTCTTTCAAACTAATCAAAAGTCATCAAATTCTAAACAAACAAAGTCATTGCATTCACACCTAATGGGACAATACGCTGACTCTGCTACTTGATGGCATAGCCATAATTCTGGAGTGCGCCAGAGGAGATGGGAATGCAAGGGATATGGGAACTAGTAGCCGCGTCCAAACGTCGGTAAAAAATTAATGTAATAATATTTTTAAAAAATGTAATCTGGTCCAGATGAGCCCATCACGTATATCGCTGCGCGCTAGATATAAATAAAGACAACACGGCTAGTTTAGTTTCAATGATACAATTCAACATAAGACGCATCGTGCCGCATCTTTCTCGCTTCCTCTTATTAGTCTGCTAGCCCACGTTGCATTAAGCATCAGTTGATGAGGATAAAAAAATGATAAAATGGCAAATGAAACAATTTTTAAGCTTACCTTTCATCCGGTGAATCGTACAAAGATGAAATTGGCAAGGATTTATTATTTCTCCTACAGTTAGCCGAAAGATCCTCAAGAACGTCCTCAATCACCCCTGCAACTTCTTCATATTCTAATACACCTCCATTATTTGCCCTTTCCTCCCCGTTCCGCTTACCCTTTTATTTCTTTTCACACCCTTTTCGCCGGACCTCCACTTCTTCATAAATTGGCTACTTATATACGTTTTCCTCCGAGTGCTCATCATCGCTTCTTCCGCCAGCCTGGCCGAGAAGCCTCATTTTCGCCACCGGTGTGAACAGGACAATAGCATGTGTAATCGGGTTTTTGCACAACCTCTTGATATGGCCAAATCCGCCACAACGTCGCATTTCTTTTCCTAGCACCAAGCCTTGGACCTTTATCGGTGGAGGCTATGATCCTTAGCTTTAGGACTCCCGTGTGGCCTCCTAAGAACTGGTGGTTGAAGTTTGAACCTCGGATCGACAATCTCCCAATCATTTTCATCGGCCATAGGTGGTACATTTTCTACATAACTTGCAGCAAACTTGTCCACGGAGAAATAGTCGACATAGTTCTCTATTACAGCTCGCTACCTCTAAGCTTTAAGATGAAGTAAATTGCATGGTGACATGGCGGACCAAGAATCTGCCATCGCTCGCATGAACAAGTCTTGTTTCCAATGTCTCATGTACCTCCGCTCACTTCCACGCTTGTATTCTGCATAAACCTCACCAATGTTCGAACTTGACCACCCTCATCTTTATCGTTCTCATTGCCCTGGTTCTTGCATTCAGTAACATAACCACCTTTGGAACTATTTTATGGCCTAAAAATTTTCTTGCACAAATTCTTTGCCTTAAATCTATCTTCACCATTATGCATTGTCTTATTGCATCCAACAAAATAACAATTCCAAGTGTCTTCATGCCCGAAATCTTATCATTGAAACTCTCTGCCAAATTATTGCATACAAAATCCACCTTGATTAACTCACCAAACTTGCTTCTGGCCCATAGCTTGGTGTGATTTTCCTCAAGATATTTTTCACCTTTGGATCTACATACATGTTCTGCAAGTAGCATGCGTGCTTGGGATGTATGTGTATGCTGATCGCCACAAGTCCTCTTCAAAGATCTTTCCTTCGAACTTCTTCGTGAAGTTAGTAGCGAGGTGCCGCATGCATTCCCTATGCTCAAACCCAGGAAACACAACATCAACAGCATTCTCAAGACCCTAGGATGCACCGGTGTGTATCACCAAGCCTTCAGGGTGACCAATTACTTCCCGTATTCTCTACATGAACCATGTCCAGCTTTCATTTGATTCACCCTCAAGAACAACATAAGCTACGGGTAGAAGCCAATTATGCGCGTCCAAAGCATAAGTAGAAGCAACATGTCCCCTGAACTTCCCTCTTAAAGAAGTTGCGCCTATTGCCAAGTATGGCCTGGCTGCCTAGGAACCCCTTCCAAGATGCCTTGGTAGAAAACATCTCCTCAAGCATATCTTATCTCGCTTATACCGACCCTCGAGACCTTTTCTCTCCTTTCACAACCACGTAATCGATGTCAACAACACTACCAGTGATGTTTTCTACCGAGCTTTGAAACTATACAACATATGAAAACTGTCATTCCACTTCCCTTGAATGAAGTCTAGAGCCATCTCCTTCCCACCAAAGACTTTGTGATAAGAAATCAGAACGTTAAACTTTTTGCTAATCTTTGCTCTGAGTTCAGCTGGTCCAATGTTATGATCCTGCCTCACCCAGTCAAGTACAGTAGCAGCAATCCACTTGGTAGTCGTCGGTCTAACTTTACCACTTAAATAAGTATTAGGGCAGTTGTGTTCCTTCGTGTTTACTTTGATCTGCATTCGATAAGAATCCAAATAATTCAGAGCTAGTTATCAGCAGAATAAATATGAAAAAGACTGAAACTAAATGTAGCTATTGCAACCTGAAATGGGTGTCCACCCCGCATTGGAGATGCATGTAATCTCCATTTCACACATTACTTTCCCTACAGTGCACCCTAAATCTCTTTTGGTCGCTCTTTTCAATGATAAATTCGAACCCAACTCTGATTGCATAGGTTGCAACTACATATCTGCAGTCCTCCACATTATCAAAGACAGTCCCCTCATCAATTGTAGGATTGTCCCTATCAAAGTGTATCACTGGCCTGTCCACGTCTTCGTCATCATATCTACATCCCATTTCCACATCTTCACATTCCTCTTCCTCATCAGTCCCATAGACAGGCTCAAAGTTTGAATCAACTAAATATTCCCTACTCTCCATCCTATCAGGGTCAGCAGCCACGTCTAGATATGCTTTCTCATCATCATCTGCACCACCACACGTTTCAGTGCCTTCATGCTCGCTTGACAAAGCATCATGCTCAAGGACAAGCTGTACAGACGTCCTGCGATTACCAACCCATATCCTTGGCATCACCACGGGACTATAAACGCTAATTGGGGTATGCAGATATGGAATCACAGTTCTTACCTTTCAATGTGGATGCATGTCACCTTCTCCGGGCTCCATACCTCCAAAGCTCTGCACCCCGCTACCTCTCCTCCCGTTTCGTTGTCCTCTGTGCTCTCCAGACTTCAAGGAGATTCCGTGCTCTCCAGCCGCGCAGGACCCATATCCGTGCTCTCAAGCCTCGCAGGATCCATCTCCGAGTGGGATCCGGATGACCAGCGTTGTTGGGCCCCTAACCTAATGACCGACTCTCGGTTTTCGTTTCTAGACGCGACTGGGCGGTGGGCGGCGGCAAGGAGACAGGGCAGGGAGGGGAGGGGAGGGGAGGGGACGTGAGGGGATGGTAGGGAGGGGAGGGCGGGAGGACAACGACCCAAGGGGACAACGAGAGCGGTGCACGACTGAGCGGAGTGGCAGCGGCAAGAGCAGAGGAGAGGAGCAGAGCGGAGCTGGTTGCGACAAAGCATGGAAAATTGCACAATAATGTGTTGGTGGGCGGCACCAGCCCTCGAACCTGGGACGCGCACCATCGTAGGTGGAGGAGGCGGGCCCGCCTGTCAGAAAACATGCCACCTGTCAGCGCACTATGCATGGGGAGCACTTCACGGAATTTTTAGCAGGTCCCACATGTCAGTCTGTTTGATCAAAACTTGCACGTAGAATTCAAAGTATTTATTTTTAGTAGCTTCTTTTAGAATTCTTTGTGTTCGACACGGGCATCAGCTCAGCGCCAGAATTCAGGTCCCACATGGAAAATTGCACAATAATGTGTTGGTGGGCGGCACCACCCCTCGAACCTGGGATGCGCGCCGTCGAAGGTGGAGGGCGGCCCGCCATGTAAAACATGCCATGTCGGCATCCCCTGTTTCTGATGCACTTTAAAAAAATAAAACACACCACATCGTTATCCCCTGTTTCTGATGGTGTTGCTACACTCGACGGTGCATGGTGGCATATAAATAATATCGTGTAAACATAAGGGCACAGTCGTCAACATTTCTAAAATGAAACCCGGTCCCGTCTCCTACATGTCCTGGTACATTGCCCGATGAGGTGGATAGCCACGACCGATCTTTTTAATACATTCGCACTCTTATGCTGGGAAGGGAAATAAAGATTGAGCTGTTAATGCAACCAGTGTCGAATTATTACCCTCTAAGGAAATGGGAAATGGTTATTTTCATGCATGCCCGTAGTCCAAAACTACTGTCAGTCTTTCACTCCCCTTCTCCGACTAACCACAGTTCACCTTGCGCAGCTCCTCCGTGCCGCTCCAACTAGGGTAACATGGCCCTGCCTAAGCCGCCACCGCTGCCGCGACAGCCGCCAAAACTGTGGTATTTAGCCCCTCTAAGGCAGGCCATGAAGCTCTACTTCAAGGCCGGTATCCCATTGCCCTACCAGGCGGATGATTTTCCCGAATGTGCTGAATCGGCCGTGGTAGCGATCAAGGCGTCGTCGGCGCCAGATCACGCAAGCAAGGCCAAGAGAGCAATGTGGAGAAATCGCACGGCAGCATTACGACATGCTCTAGGCAATGGAAACAAGGTACGTATCAAATCGTTCATGAGAGCATGCCGCCGCCGAGGGTACACACCTTCGAATAGGGCAGCGCCAAGGTCTAGGAACTCTCGTGTCGACGCTTCCACGCAGACTACCTTACCTCAGTGGGGTAGGCTGGGAGAACGCCGTCTGCGGCAAAGACGCTCCACCCTATGCACTGTCGAAGGCCGTACCGTGGCGGTGACCAAGCATCTACACTCAGCATGCTAGATTGTTTGATAGCTGGAGCCGGCGGCGGGCATCAGCTCAGCCCCGGAATTCAGGTTCGAGTTCACACGGACCTACGATCCCGAGAAGGAGATGTCGAATTTTAGTTTTGAAGAAATCATTGCGGCGGCGCAGATGGTCCAATTGAACCGGTACTGGCGCATGCAAATCGCTCGTGCATGAACGATGCAGATTTCTTGTAGTTTGGCGGGAAGGCAATAGATCAGTTTAGGTTTAATGATCAAAGAACTTATGTCCTCGCAAGGCAATTGGCCAGCCAACTTTTCTGGTGGAGATCTGTAGTTTCTTCAATGTAGAATAGTTAAGTTCAGACTGAAGAATGGCTTTTGTAGATGAAATCCTGACGAATTGTTCTATAAACTAGTAGGAAGTTTATCCCACTTTTGTGCAGGTATAAGACTCTTTTGTATGGAAGTACTATTGTTGTAAGCAAATACTATCAAGTACCCATTTCCTTCAATTACTAGTCGTGGTTCAATCCAGTTAACTGGCATCTTTTTATCCCAGACTACAGATTTTGCGTCTGTTGTCTATGCTGTAAACCATTTTTCCTTTGTCTTGTGTTGCAAAATGGTCCCGAGTTCAACGTGTTACAAATGTAGTTACTTGTATTTCGCTTAAATATAAGATGTTTTAGCTTTGTGAATGAAGTGTATCTAGTCCCCTTTTAGTATGTAGGGTCATCTAGGTTTAGAAAGCACCATCACTAAAAGATGTCTAGAAACGCTCCATTCACAAAGCTAAAACATCTTATATTTTGAAACGGAGGGAGTACTTGAAGAGGAGATGGACTACATTTTCCTGGCATCCACGGAATTGACATTGCTCATTGCCAGACCACCCTCTTTTCATGAGGTTGTCCTTGGTTATTCACAGAAATTATAAAGCACGGTGTTCAACTACATCGATTCAATCTATTACACGCACACAAACTACATCAAATTCATTACCCGCACACACTACATCGATTCAAACTATTACACACACATACTACTTCAAACTATTACACACATGTACTACATCGATTCAAACTATTACACATTTTTAGTCGATGCTAACTTCCTGCTACTCTCCATACTACAAATTCATTAGCCACACATACCACGGCAATTCACTAGAGCTCTGTCTTCACTCGAGGGAAATCATAACCACCAGCTCGTCCAAGCCCGGTCCCCCCATCGAAACTGTGTGCCCCATCGCGAAACGGCGGCGGTCCTGTACCATCGATCCTTCCAAGCCAACACTTCGGGCGATGAGGGCGCTTAATGGAAGCCTCTTTGGGGCCCTGAATGCCAGGTAACGAGTCCAGGACCTCCTCCAAGTGGATGATGACCGGGTGCTTCCAGCAAAGCTGTCGCCCTGCCCTGCTTGGAATATGCACCTCGTACATCTTAGGAACGACGTCAGGATCTTTTAGCCACGCCTTTACCTCGATGACCCATCTGCCGGCTCGGCACGATTTCCACCAGCTCCGCCAAGGCTCTCGACGACCTGCTTGAGGGCCTCGCTCCCAAGAATCCAATGGGAGGCCAAAGCCGAGTTTGGAGAAGAAACGGTTGCCCCAAGCGATCGTCCCACCCACAGGTGCGATGCCAACACATGAAGCTCATTTTCTCTGAACAGCACTCGAAAGAACGGGAAGAATGCAAAACACGATCGGTGTCTGAGCTGTGCTCGAACCAGACGAAAAAACCGAATGGAAGCGCGCATACCTCAATGTTGACCTCATTTCGTCTGATCCCAAACGAGACCAAAGCCGACAAAGAACTCTGCCGGTGACACGACGGGACGGACGCCCAGCACGGTGGCCGTGAGAGCGTGGTCGTCGAACTGCTGTGCCAGGACTACCATGCCTGGGGTGCACGACAGCATGCAACTTCCCGAGGCAGGTCGCGAGCCTAGATCGCCCGACGGGACGCGCTCCGCCGTGCGAGAAGGACTAGCCAGAGGTGAGATATTAGTCCGGGGACGCGAAGCTCCGATACGGCGGACGATGCAACAGCGACGGCTGTGAGCTTCGATTAGAGGCGTGGGAGGTTGACCGGACATGGCGGAGACGCAAATTAGAGCAAGTGCAAGCTCCGATCTGAGACGAGCAGCCGGAGCTGAGCAAATGTTATGGGGAAGGGAGCAGGGGAGAAGACCATAGCAGAGCAAAGAAATAGATCTCGTCCACTGTGGATCCGTCCACGCAAGGTAAGCTAGTGCACGACCACAAAAGATAACGGGTAATACTGACATGGTGGGCCAAGAAGAGTTGACCTAACGACGGTATTTGAGTTCAACCGTTTTTCGTCGGGTTCAAACGACCATTTGGCCGTTAGATTTGTATTCACCCCCATTTGGCCCTTCTGGAAAATTAGCGAATCTACTATGGCCCCTCCGCGCGATTGATGGCAACTCGGGTACCGCGGTGCGCTCACCCACCAAGTTTGGTACCACAAACGAACATTCCCCTAGTTGTTCTCCCTCACCGAGAACTGAATCCTCCCAGATACTGGTTCTTCTATCTTGCCTCGAAGATCAGCAGTCACTAGCCATTGCAAATCTCCTCCTGGTGGACCCGGGAGCTGAGCTCCAAGGAATTCGGATGAGGACGCCCAAGAACTCGACAAAGGCATCTAAGTCCCTCTTGAAGATCAGTTGGCCTCCATTCCCCAACTGGTAGAACTTGCTATATTGGGCTTCCATCTATAAGAATTTAGGATGAGAAAGTTAGTGAAGTGATCAAGTGTGTCAAAAAATTATGTAGTAATGTAAAAATTTGGAGGAACATGAATTTTTTTGAGAGAAAGAATTCCCAAGGGTAAGAGAGGAAATAGTTTTCATAAGTACTCACTTTGGTTTTGAAACTAAGTTTTTGTTTGGACGTCCATTCTAACTAGGGTCTCCTATGGTCAGGATGGCTTTGATACCAACTTTTCAACACCCGGAATTTTAATCCCAGATGCCTATTATGCCATACATCAAAATCCCAGGATTACCATTTTTGCGAGACATAACACATTGGATATCATAGTACATCATCCATTACAAACCATAATAAGGTATTACACAAATAAAGGATCTCATGATCCAGTCTAAGTACAATCAGGTAGAGGAATAAATAGTGTAGCGGTGGGGTCCATCTTTAGTGTCACAGGCAATGCTGACGATGGGAGATAGTCCTAGTTATCATAGCCGTCCTGCTATCCTTCATCTTGGTAATCTCCTTCATAGTCTGGCCATAGGAATAGCCAGGACAAAATCCATGAGTACTCTTTAAGTACTCGCAAACTACCACTAACAAGTAGTATAGTTCTAGTATAAATGCTAACTCTAAGTTTATTTGTAAAGTTAAGTTTGAAACCTAAGCTGAGTTCAGAAACAAAGAAAGATAATAGAAGTTTGAAAACACTTAAGTGGGAACTTAATTGTCATAGTCACAACTCTGTTGTGGTCAAGTCATGTCACAAATCATTTCATAAGTTGTTTTGAAAACATCTGATAACAAAATAGTATGGCCACTCCAATTGTCCATAACTGTGGACACCGCTATTCGAATAGTTTGACACTCTGCAGAGGTGGTACACTTTCACCACAAGATTCGATACATCTGTTAGGGATAACCCTGAATCATCATACTTAGTATACAGATAATCAAACATAACCTTTCCTTTACACACCCTAGTATAAGCACCTCTCCTATGAGCATGGCCTCCCAACCATGACCATCTGTCATCTTGGGCACTGCATAGGTGGACAACATTGAGAGGTAGCCTCAGCTCAAACCTCTCCATGAGGGAACTAATACTAATGCATATAAACTTCCGGCTAAGCCTTAGCCAATTCAGGTATTGTGGTTGTACGGTAAAATTGGAATGGTATCGCATCCGAACCCAACCATTAGTTTTGTAAAAGGGCTAAGGCTCAAGCCTCAACATTTTCATCATCATAAACCATTTGTGTTTCTCAACACATGTCAAAACATCTCAATAGAATGACTCATCATTCCAAGTTTTTCACAAGTCATTTTCACCAAATATTCCCATCTAAAGTGAATCAAGTTTTGAGTTTGGTTCCAACTATTAAGTTAAGAGTGTTCACTAAAGTGGGATGCTAATGTCAATCTCATGCCATAGAATGACATCTAAGTCTAACTATATAGGTCAAGTTTTATACTCTTTATGCTACCTTTAAACAAGTAAAGGACTTTGGTAAAGTAAAGAAAGTAAAACTTTGTAAATAAAACTAGGAGTAGGTATAAGTCACATGGTATAACCAAAGCATGCCTAATGCATCTTGCTTAGGTTATCTTGCTTGATTCTAGCTTGCTAACAATAGCTTGCCCTGGTTGGTGCAGTGGTTGAAGTTTTCTTCCTCCTCCTCTTGGTAGAACTTCTCCTCAAAAGCTTGGTCGACTATCGTCTATAAATACATACGGAATACACAATTACCAAACAATACTTAACTAGTCTACTTAGCACACTAAGGAACCCATTTGATGATCTAATATCTTCACAAGCATCACATGGTTGAATTAACTAGCCTCATTCTTTTTATTTGAGAAAAGTAATTTCTACTCATTGAAATTAACTAAGATTTAATATTCTCCATTTAAAATATGGGATCATGTGGACACATGTCATCACCACATATTGTAACATATGGGAATGTGATTTAAGGGTTGGATCACATTTTAATTAGTTTAAGTTTAATAATTAATGATTTAAAGTGACTAGAAATGCCTATATAGAATTATTTTGGTACTAGTCCAAAGTCACTACATGTAAACCTTAATATTATTACATATTCATATATTTATGGTTAAATGTGATTTTTGAGAGTTGGAATCAACTCAAAAGCTATTATGCTTGATTTTAGAAAAATGTTTGAATGTGCAAATGCTCCTGTCTTGTTGTTTTTACTAGGAGAGATCTCTAACTCTAAATGAATTAAATCCAACGGGCTTGGATAGATATTTTTAGTAGTTTTCTAACAAAATTGGAATCACTCAATTTGGTTCAGTAAATCTTCCTGAATTGATTTTTAAACTAAGGGATAGAACTAGGTTTGAATTAAAATAGCAAAACCTATGTTTGAATCTACGGGCTTAGGCGGGAAACTAAATGGGACGGACTAGTGGTGCTCCGCGGCGTAGAGGGCTGCTGACAGGGGGTCCCGCCTGTCAGTGACTCTTTAAACGCAAAGCGGTACGAGACGATATGGGCGCTACGATTAAAATATAGATCAACGGTCCACAGTCGTCGTCGACGACGGACTCGTCCCCGGCGAGACCAAACCCTAAACGGCCGGTGGGGGTCTACTAGGGACGTACCAGGGCTCCAACTAGTGCAGCGAGGTGGGCGATCAAACTGGACAGCGACGGCGAGCTCAGACGAAGTCGCGGCAGGGGCTGTGCTGGATGGAATCGATGACAGCGTCTCCTCCTCTACAGCGGCTTCCTCCGGTGCAATTCCAGTGAACGGTGGCTCAAGCGGCTCCGGCGAGAGAGGGTAAATGGTCAGTGGAGAGAGGGGAGTAGAATGGTGTGAAGAGATGGTGTGGGGGAGGCCTGCTTATATAGGCTCGACGATGAGACCGAGAGGCATGGGAGCGGCTCGTCGGTGACGGCGAAACAGGGGGGCTACCGGCGTGGCAAGGTAGGCGGATGGTGGGCAGACTGCTGGAGGTCAGCTACGGCGCAATGGCGCAGCTAGGGGCGGTGCCTAACTGTCGTGGGCTTCACGCGCTCTGGGGGACAGAGGCGGTGCTCGACGGGGATCATGGCGACTGTGGGTTGCACGGCGGTGCACGGCCGTGTCTGGTGGGTTGCTGGGGTCGAGGCGGAGCGGCGCGCGCGGTATGGGGTCAAGGGGCGGTCTGCTACGTGCTGGAGGCTATCGCGCTCTGGCTTGCTCATAGAGTCAAAGGGTGGCGCGGTGCTGAGGTGGTCCAGGGGCTGGGGTTGATCAAGGGGTGGACCGTGGGCAGCGGTAGGGTTGGGCGGAGCTAGTGGGCATGCTAGAATGGTGGTGCTGGTCTCCTGGTCTGCCGGGTCTTGCCGGTGACCTCATTTAGGCGGTGCCTTGCTGCTGCGGGAAGGGTGGTGCTGGTCTGGGCTTGGTTAGATGCTATGGGGTCAGGGGAGTGCAGAGAGGGTTAAGAGGGGGACAAGGGATTAACTAGCAACAATAATATTTAGGCCACTTTTTATCTGCCTACCAAGTGTTCGACACAATGGCCGCATGAAGAAAATATTTAAATTTTTGGGAGATTTTTGGTGGTGTGATTCGTCTTATGCTTAAGCATCTAGGTTTGCTTGGGATTTAAAAAATGGAGTTCATTTGAGTGGTTTTTGAATAATTGTGATCTATGCATATGAACTACATTCAATTTTCAAATGTCATTTAAATTTAGTGTTTGAAAGTTTTTGGGATGAAACAAAGTGGGCCTTGGCACATCACTACTTTTACTAGCAAGGGGTGCAAAGAACCACAATTGTTTCTGTTAAGATTTGAGTCCTAGGAATAGCCAAAGTAGGCTATGTGATTAAAATGGAAAAAGTGACCATTGGATTAATTAATTCTTTTTGATTTCTTTTTTCTTTGGGATTTGTTTGGGAATGATCTAGATGATGTTTAATTCACCTTAGAATCATTTTACAATCAATAGATCACTCAAACATGGCATTTCAAACAACTCCTATTTTAAATGCATACACATATGAATGCTTAAAGATTTTTAAATAGAAAAAGGTTTTGTTAAACCTAAATTGGGTGGATTGGATCTTGATCACCTGGATTAGAGTTTTGGGATGTTACATACGGTTGGGTCCTACAGCTAGTACTAGACATAGACTCTAGTAGCTTCTCTCGTCACACTGAATTGTCCAAGGGGTGGAGTTTCTTTTTTTTCTCCAAAAGGCGGAGTTCCTTTTTTCTAAGAGAGGAAACATTTTTTATTCCTTCTTTGATTCAAAAAAAAGTCAAAAGATTTATGAAGGATTTTGTCCATTAGGAAATAATCCTACGCTGTTTTTTTCATTCAAAGGATTCCAATATATAGGAATTATGTATGGAACACAGTATAGGAAAAATACAGGAATAGGAAAAACACGGGAATTGACATTCCTTCAAAGTATTCCTTTGCCCTCTATTTTTAGGAAAATTTCCATCCAGTCCAACCTCATGGTATAATTACTTTGCTTTCCCTGTGATTCAAACATATACTTGATCCAAATTCCTGTAGTTTCCTCTTTCTATGTTTTGAGAATCCTGCAAATCAAACGAGCCCTGAGAGCTTCCTCGAAACACGAGGAAGGAGGAAATTGCACAAACCTCCAATAATTGGATTCGAAATTGCAGGGAACTCTAGATAATCAGGATAGTAGCAAGAAACTACTACAATTACTTTTGGGTACAAATGCTGCACATAGCACAGAATTTTCGATTATCCCTCTTAACATTATTTCTTACATACCCGGGGCTCAGTAGTTGGATCTCCTTGCAACTATCGCTCTAATTGATGGAGGTTTGTGCAACTAGCCTCAATTGGTGCCCCACCTCCACTCGCCCACCTTCTGCAGTACTAGTAGTACTACTACACACCATTAGCCTTTGTCTTCTCCATATCACCCCAGCCGCCAGCTCCCGCCAATGATCTTTCCTCCCCCACCCACCCCAAAGAAAGCCACCAAAACACCATCCGCAGCCTCCTTCCATGGTGAGATCAGGCAAGCTCAGTAAAGATCTTGACCAATTTTAGAAGGTGTTCACCGAAGGGCCCCTTCAAGTACTCATCAACCATTGCGGCGCCACCACTGCCATGAACCTCGTCGTGTCCAAACATATTCTTCAATCAGCAAAAGAGAGTGGAACTATGCCGTGTTCTCCTCCATTTGGCCTCCCATCTGTTCTTCATTCTTAGCCAACGGTGAGTGTGGGAATCCAAAGGCTGCTTCAAAGTGGAGGGCAGCCCGTGGAAGCTGACACTGCTGGATAGGTTCTCCTCTGATGCTGTGATGCCAAATGGTTTTGATGAGAAACGAGTAGGTGACAATGGAGATTGGATCATCACAGTTGGGCCCGATTTCAGGTGGGACCTTGTCAACATGTACACTCATCGCAAGATTTTTATTCCGCAAGTGTTGGGGTTTGAACCGACCGAAGGTTCTGCACTTACATTCCAGGATGATGCTAATGAATGTCGATGTAGTAAACTACAGAAGATACTCATTTTCCAAGTTTTGACAGCTTGAGATACAAAGATTTCTCTCTTGTCGCCATTTTCGAATTCAAGATTGTTGTCCTTAACGAGAATGATAGTCATGGATGGTCAGCCGTGTGAACAAGTTCTAGGGCTACTTAAGATATCAGGATGCTATTATCCAACACGATAGTGTGTTCGCGGTGATCGAGAACGGCTATGTTTATGGATGGAAGTCTCTGGAACTTGGTAAATTCTCCTCCCTACGTATTTTATTAGCTTTATTCCTGAATCGATGCAAGCTAATTTTTCAGAACTTTCATTGGTTAGTAGGAATTCCATAAAAATTTTAGTTTCTTTAATTGGAAGGAATTCCCTAGGAATTTCAAAGGAATGCAAGCTTTAGGAAAATTTCTTACATATAAGTAGTTTGTTTCATATGATTGAGTTCTGTTGGTAGTACTCCTAGTACATCCCATGGAAAATATGGTATCTACTAGTAGTACTTATGTGAGACTCAGATATTATTCCTGAATTGATGTAAGCTCGTTTTTCTGAACTTTGTTGGTTAGTAGGAATTTTAGCCTCTTTGATTCGTACGAATTCCCTAGGAATTTTAGAGGAATGCAATCTTTACTAAGTTTTCTTACATATAAGTAATTTCATTCATAGGATTGAGTTCTGCTGATAGTATTGCATTGTCTTCTAGTACTAGTACATCCACGGAAAATATGGTATCTACTAGTAGTACTTACGTGAGACTCAGATACTAGATATATGAAATATTAACACTATATGGAATTATAATACTAGGTAAATCTCCAAAATTAGAAATTTGATCGACATCTATAAAGTATGGGTGCATATTTAGTTCTTGTATTTTGTATGATGTAGAAGTCAACGTTTATTAGGTACTAGTACTTGTAATTTTTTTAACATGGTCTTGAGAAATGAAGGAGAAGATTCTAGAATGATGGAGAAGTGTGTTTCGAGGATTATGAATAGTGTTCATTGTGATAAAGACTATCAATATAATCTTCAAGTAGATGCTAGAATGGAAAAGAAGATCCAACAACTGGCAATGTTGGGATTCGCATGTCCTGATCCAATAGTCAATATTTAAAGTTATTCGTACACTATATAGTGGTAAGATAAGATAAGATATTAAACCTCCTAGAAATAATCCTTATTAGTTTTCTTTAGGTATATAACACACCAAAATCTTGTAGGATCGAACCTTTCTTTTTTCCCTATGAACTTTACATTGCAAGATCCTATAGGATTATTTCCTGTTTCATTTGATCCTATGAATCAAACCGTGTCTGTAGGAGAACTTCCATAGCATATCCCCATTTCGAAGAGAAGGAGAATTTCCATAGAATCTCCCTAGGTTGGCATTTTCTTACGCACTCAAACATCTTAAGTATAATCAAGATTTTTGAAAATAGTACTATATATCAACTTCTACAATGTCAGATCAATATCAGTATTATTTCCATGATACATTTCCTTTCCCTTTGAAGGTCCTTTCCGTATCCTATCTCCACGCGATGTGCTTTACCTGACACATGGGTTTGCTGAGGATGATGAGGAGGATGATCCTGGTAGGTGGTGGTTAGAAAGATATGCTCGTGGTTCAAGAATTCTTCTGGTCTATACATATGGTGTCTTAGGCAATGCAATTGATGATGATAGTAGTGTTGTTCACTATGTGCGCACCATTCACACCTATCATTCTGGGTTTGAGTGCATGGTGTCCTCGATGGACACCAAGCCATTTAACTGCGGCTAACCAATGGAAAAGGGTTACTGACCTTGGATCATATTCTCTTTTCCTTGGCATGAACTATCTGATTAACATTGCAGTAGGCAATGCAAATGATCCGCCAGGACATCTGACGAGAAGGAACTTTGTTTACACATCACACCAAGAAATTGGCTACGAGTATAGGCCGCATCCTAAAATTTGCTGCTTCAGTCTAAATGGTGACACAACTATTGGTTTCCACACCAACACTCGATGGATATGGTCGGGGACTCCGTTTGGGTTAATACCAAGCTTCTCAAATGCCTTGGAGTGACACGAGCCTATTCAAGGATAGGTCAGTTGGTCTCAGCCTTCTGTTAAACTCTTTATTTTGGTTGGTTTTTAGCTGATGTACGATTACTCAACATTCAGTTTCGCACCCGACCTGACTTGTAAAATACTCCGTATGACCAAACCCCATTTGTACACTTGGTAGTTTCTCCAGTATGTATATTTAAACAAGCTCATAAAACAACCTTGTTAGGAGTACACTTGTACTCTACTACTTATACATAATTTCTTCCAGAATGATGTATACTAGTAGTACTATTAGTATTACTCCTTGTAGGTCTGTAGTTTTGTTTCTTTTTCACTACAGTTTGGGTCCTATAAGAAGCTACTGCCTAAGTTGGACGTGTTGGTACTTCGCTCACAAACTGCATGCGGTGGAAGGAACACGATGTTAACAAGTTTACCAGTAAAAACATGTTGTTCATCATGGCATCGCCAATGATTTGACAAGGCAATACTGTACGACAGTGTGCTAATCTAGTTTTCTTCTTCTGAACAAGTACTGCTAGACTACCTAGTAGTAGTAGTAAAGGTCTACTAGTAGGAGTACGAGAAAACTCGATGAAGCTAGCTTGAGTACTACTATCAGTATCTGCCGCAGAATAGAGAGGGAGGGAGTTTTGCACACACCAGTGCACGTGGCAGCGCGTTCCTTTCGAGAAAAGCTAGATTTAACTCCCTCACCGGCCTCCCCCTATGCACACACAACCTTTTTTACTTAGTCCCTTCTTCCTATCCACTACCGCCCCTGGCTTCTCGCTCCATATTGTTGCCAACCAGCTCCCCGGCTCCGTCCTCTACAGGTGGCAGCGAGATCAGCGTGACAACCTTCTATAGGGCGGTGGCGCATCCGTCATCCCTGTCCCGTGGTAGCAATGGCGGTTTGTGAAATACTAGAACACTCATACCTATTCCCTCCATTTCATAATATAAGATGTTTTATCTTATGTGAAACGAGTGTATCTAGATTCACTCCGAACTTACATGATAGAGTTGATGATGTGGTTAAATTTTTATTGTCGATTGCGTAGTATTGTCATGTGTAGAGTAGTTCTTATCTCGAGTATGCATCCTTTTTTGTAGACTAGGATCGCATAGAAGCTTGTTTTCTAGGCTAGATCCCATAACTAAGAACAGTGAGGATCCGTTCAAAGTTGGTAGTTCGACTGCACAAACTTTTGAACATTTGCATATATTTGACAATCAACATCATGTAATCAATATTACAACTTACTGCAGAAGAAGATATGGGAAGGAACAAAAAAGAAGATTCTCGATGAAATAGGTACCAATCATGTGACTTCTGATATCCTAGATGACAAGGTAACTCAATAGAATGATGTATGTTCTTGTCATCCCGCGCAGATGATTTCGCTATAATCTCTGTTTATCTTGTAACTGTAGAAGAACAAAGTTGAAGAAGACTCTCGCCTAATGACGTAGTAGAAAATAGATGTCAGATTGCTACACTTAAGACGCCACCTTGTTTACATTCTGTGGAGACTGATGCAGCTACAGTTGCAGCTAGTACTGATGAGACTGCACCTGCCATCGTCGTGCCAGATGATGGAGGTGGTGGATTGGTTTTACCATCGGTAGAGACTTGTGCGGCTGGAGCTAGCAGTGAAGAGCCTATAGACGACATTGTGGTGCTCGATAGTTCACCTATTGTGGAGACTCATGCTACCGGTGTTGGCGCTGATGTTGGTGCTGCTGATCCTGCTCCCAAAATCATCATGCCACCTAAAGGAGGTGTTGAATTGGGTTTACAATCTATAGAGACCGTTGCACCTGAAGGTGGTGAACTGTGATGCGGAGCTTTCTTTCTTATGATTTGTATGCCTTTTCTCCGAACATGTATTATGGAGCTACCTTACGCATTTATTACACTTTTACCTGTTGAACTGTAGTGTGGAACTGGAACTACTCCTAGTATGTAATCATATTCGGATGCTTAAGTATGATCGATGATAAACCAATGCTAGTGGAGCTGCATAGGAGTTGGCATCTGCCACTTGCAGGCGTGGTTCCTTGCTCATCTCCTTTTCACAAGCACGGTGAAAATATGGTTATCTTCCTTTTCTTGTAATGCCATTACGCTTGTGTTATTGATCTAGAAATTTTATGATGATTTTGTCACTGAATCCGCATTTATGTATTTACATACAAACATATTTGTTCACATGACTTGAACAGAAAACAATATCTTCTTTGCTTTGACTAACACAAGGAGACATGCAAATATTTATTTATTTTTGAAACAAAGCAAAAGATATGACATTTTCATTGATAGAGAGGGGCATGCAATTCAATTACATTACGATAACTACTCATACAAGTCATAGAATTGTATGGATTGCCATAGGAAATCATCACCTCTAGCATATTGTTCTATAGAAGGCGGTTTTACCAGATCCACAACCTTCTTTTCCTTGGGATGATAATGTCAAGTGCAGGATTTCGAGTCTAAACGCAATCCAGTGCAGGTTCATTAGGACAACCTCCAGCTGCGCCAGTCTCCACAGAAGGTACATTAGGGCTATGGTATACACTATTGGAAATGCAAGATGAGCTGTTGTTATACTCCTATCAGGACCACAGATAAGGGCCAGAAATTCAAGCTTCGAAATTAAGCGTTAGAAAATAGACAAGAGGTTATCCCATCTAGACGATTCATAGTGCAATTTGAGCGTCTTACATGATCCTTAGATCTTAGTCCATCCGGTCTTTTTATTGGTGGAATGAAATTTGCTGGTACTTTTATTTTGCGAAGAACCTACAAAACATAGCCAAGTCAGACATCTGAATATATCTAACTTTTCTACAGTCTATATTATATGTGAAGATATCTTTGCATAACACTGACTTATCAAACTGTCTACGGTTATCTTCCCGCTCCTTGGAAATGCGAAGTCGACATTATATAGGGTACATCCATCTATATTGTACTGTACCTCTAAGTACTTCCTCGTCAGGTACATCAACAACCAAATTCTCCATCATATCAAAGAAGGATCGGGAATATATCAGGTCAAAAGCTTACACAGGATCTCTGCCAAGTCCTTTTCAAGATGTTTTCTATCTTTTCTGTCCAGAGCTTTACTATAGATTTACCTAAAGAACATACCTACCCAAATCTGCAAGCACCATGTAAATCTAGATGGTCACAAGCTTTAACTATATCTAGGAGAGGTGGAGAACAAACCAAAGCCAAGAAGAATGTCCAGTGCGTGAATCTAGCAGGCGAAGCATGGGGATCGCCCAGCTGACCACCGAAAGGTGCGTCTTGTGAAGAACGCCGCGACCAAATGGTGGTAGCTCGACACTTGTTGATAGAAAAGCGTTGAGAAGTTTTTTTAAGGCATGGAGAAGTTTGCGCCCTGGTTCTAATCTGGTGCATGTCCCATAAGAACGACACAAAATTTGAAGAGACAGGGTCTGGTTGCTCGATTGAGGGCGCGCTTAGGAAAGTTTGGTGTCTCGGCTGAAAGTTTTGGCGGGTGCGTGGTGTTTGTCCACAATTTTCACAGAAATATGTGTAAATATTTTATCGGATTTGCCAGTTCTCAAGAGTCACCTCTCTCACGATTGCATTTACCTCGCGATTTGTGCAACATGAGGGTTACACATTTATTGCAACTAGGCTGTAACTGGGAATTTAATGAGTTTCAACTACTAGGTTACAACTGAGAATAGCACAATTAGTAGGGTGACGTCAGCGCCTTAACATAACAAGTTCTCAGGCGCCTGGGATCTAGGTGCTCATATTTTATTACTTTTATTTTCATTGTTGACGTCTTTATTTCGAATCCGATCGTCCCCCAACACGTACCTAAGGATTTTAACTATCGAGCCCAAGAAATTAGCCCATTCGGCCTCATTATAGCCCAAGACCTTCTAATTCGGCCATAGATAATGAAAATGAAATATAGCCCATAGATAATAGCCCATAGATAATGACTATTGGGTCATTCGGCTGCGCAAATAGCCCAGTTAGATTGGACGAGAGAAAATGAAATATAGCCCATAGATAATAGCCCATCAATCCCTGCTTGGCCCATTTTTCTTCAATTCGCTTTTTTGGGCACTGTCCACCCATCCCTAAAAAAACTCCGCCTATCCATGTTTTTTAAGTACTACCTACTACATTGTGTATACTCCCTCCAATTCAAATTAATGTACTCAAATTTGTCAAGATTCGGATGTACTTAGCACTAAAACATGTTTAGATACATCTGAATCTAGACAAATATGAGAACATTAATATGGATCAGAGGGAGTAACATTTTTAGTTGAGCTGCTAGAAATCACGCGTAGCAGATAGACAAGCAATTTTATAAGAAGAAAAATAAATAAGTTCTATACGATATTAGTATACATTTATTACGTTTTATAAAAGCATAACAATTTTCTTGTGTAGTGGTAAGGCATGCAGTTTACTGTAGCAATATTTCTGTACTGCGAGGCTGACATGGCCGACCCACCTGTCTACAGCTAGCGCCCATCAACCTTACCATACAAGAGATCAAGTTTAATGAGAGGGATTAAAAAGTACTTGTTCAATAGTCACGACCGGAAAAAACAAGACCAAGATCGACACGTTTCTTGTCCAGAGAGGCTGACACGTGGGCCCTAGCAGCAAGACCATACACGTTTGCCGCATCGAACAACGTTACCAAGGTCAAACCAGCGGACATGCCGAAAAAATGTCCAACACACACACGTTTCCTCCAAAGAGGAGGCTGACATGTGAACCCAACAGGGAGACATTATACATGTGGTGTATCGAGCAACATTGCCAAGTTCCAAACAGGAAAGTAGCAGAGAAGAAAAAAAGTCCAGCATCCACACATTTCCTGCACAGAGGATGCTGACATGTGGGGCCCACCAGCCTGTATAAACATCTAAAGTAGAAAGCAACGCTATCAAGTTCAGAACACGAAGGCCCGACTGAGGGCAAAAAATCCATCATTCACATGTTTCTTCTAATGAGTGGATGACATGTGGGGCCCTGGAGGTTGATTAAACGGTAGATGCATCGAGCAACACTGTCAACTTTGGAATAGGGTAGCACGAGCGAAGGGAAAAAATTCCATCATACACACGTTTCTTCTAATGAGAGGATGGCATGTGGGTCCCAGCAACCTGATTAAATAGTAGATGCATCGAGTAACGCTATAAACTTCAGAAAAGGGTAACGCGAGCGGCGGAAAAAATTCCATCATACACACGATTCTTCTAATGAGAGGTTGACATGTGGGACCCAGCAGCCTGACTAAACGGCAGACGCATCGAGCAACATTATCGAGTTCAAATTAGGGAGGCGTGTCCGAAAAGTATGGTCTGCTAGAGACATTGATGTTTGGGACCCACACGCCTCAAATGACTTCGGCGAGTCAACATCGCACGAGGAACCGAAAATCTTGCTTCTGCCATGTGCCAGCCGAGGTTCCTCCATGTTTTTAGTGGTTCAGTCGTAGTAGAGGGTCGCAAAAATAGAAAAAAGTTTTCCATTAGCCACGGCCGAGCCGAGAAATTCGTCGTGAAAGACGCACCTTCTACAACGACCGTCGGGCCAAGACATTGCGGAAGGAAACATTTCTTGTAGTGATTGTATGTGTTCTTTCCTAAACCATAGTGATCCCCAATAGTCATTGCGTGTATTCTTTTCCAAAACTACATTGATCCCCTAGTGTCACTTCATGTGTTATTTTCCTAAACCACATTGATCCACATGACCACACACACTCAAGTGGATTCTACGATGCAACTTTTGTCACACTAGTGCAACATGAAATGTGGAAGCTACTTTCCTAAGTTTTTTTGGTCTTTGTGACCATCGTTTACTAAACCACGTTGATACATGTGTTCTTTTACTAAACCACACTAATCCCCTAGAGTCATTGCATATGTTCTTTTCCTAAACCACATGGCCACACACACTCCAAAGGATTCTCAGAATGCAACTTCTGCCATAGTGGTGCAACATGCAACGTGGAAGCTGCTTTCCTATGTGTTTTTTGTCTTTATGACCACGGTTTGACACAAGGAGTCCCTAGAGTCATTACATGTGTTCTTTTCCTAAACCGCATTGATCCACAAGACCACATTGCATGTGCTTTTTTCCAAAACCATATTGATCCACATGACCACGCACACTCCAGTGGATTCTATGATCCAACTTTTGTCACACTAGTGCAACATGAAATGTGGAAGCTCCTTTACTAAGTGTTTTTGGTCTTTGAGACCATCGTTTACTATACCACATTGATACATGTGTTCTTTTACTAAACCACACTAATCCCCTAGAGTCATTGCATGTGTTCTTTTCCTAAACCACATGGCGACACATACTCCAGTGGATTCTGTAATGCAACTTCTGCCATAGTAGTGCAACATGGAACATGGAAGCTACTTTCCTATGTGTTTTTTGTCTATATGACCATGGTTTGACACATGGAGTCCCTAGAGTCATTACATGTGTTCTTTTCCTAAACCGCATTGATCCACAAGACCATATTGCATGTGCTTTTTTCGAAAACCACATTGATCCACATGACCACACACACTCGAGTGGATTCTTTGATGCAATTTCTGCCACACTAGTGCAATATGCAATGTGGAATCTCCTTTACTAAGTGTTTTTGGTCTCTATGATCATGGTTTGACACATTCACCCCCTAGAGTCATGACATGTGTTATTTGCCTAAACCACATTGATCACCTAGAGTCAGTGCATGTGTTCTTTTCCTAGACCACATTGATCCCCTAGAATCATTGCATTTGTTCTTTTCCTAAACCACATTGATCCACATGACCACACACACTCTAGTGGATCCTGTGATGCAACTTTTGTCACACTAGTGGAACAGGCAATGTGGAAGTTGCTTTCCTATGTGTTTGTGGTCTCTATGACAATGGTTTGACACATGGAGTCCTTAGAGTCATTGCATGTGTTGTTTTCCTAAACCACATTGATACACATGACCACATTGCATGTGTTCTTTTCCTAAACCACATTGATCCACATGATCACACACACTCCAGCGGAATCTATGATGTAACTTCTGCCATATTGGTGCAAACTTGCAAAGCGGAAGTTGCTTTCCTATGTGTTTTTGGTCTTCGTGACCATGGTTTGACACATAGACTCCCTACAGTCATTGCATGTGTTATTTTCCTAAACCACATTGATCCACATGACCACATTGCATGTGTTCTTCTACAAAACCACATTGATCCACATGACCACACACACTCTAGTGGATTCTGTGATGCAACTTTTGCCACACTAGTGCAACATGCAATGTGGAAGCTCCTTTACTAAGTGTTTTAAGGTCTCTATGACCATGGTTTGACACATGGATTCCCTAGAGTCATTGCATGTGTTATTTTCCTAAACCACATTGATCCCCTAGAGTCATTGCATGTGTTCTTTTCCTAAACCAGATTGATCCACATGACCACACACACTCCATTGGATTGTGTGATGCAACGCAACTTCTGCCATAGTGGTGGAAGATGCAACGTGGAAGCTGCTTTCCTATGTGTTTTTGGTCTATATGACCATACTTTGACACATGGAGTCCCTAGAGTCATTACATGTGTTCTTTTCCTAAACCGCATTGATCCACAAGACCACATTGCATGTGCTTTTTTCCAAAACCACATTGACCCACATGACCACACACACTTGAGTGGATTCTTTGATGCAACTTCTGCCCCACTAGTGCAATATGCAATTTGAAGCTGCTTCACTAAGTGTTTTTGGTCTCTATGACCATGGTTTGACACATTCATCCCCTAGAGTCATTACATGTGTTATTTGCCTAAACCACATTGATCATCTAGAGTCAGTGCATGTGTTCTTTTCCTAGACCACATTGATCCCCTAGAGTCATTGCATTTGTTCTTTTCCTAAACCACATTGATCCACATGACCACACACACTCTAGTAGATTCTGTGATGCAACTTCTGTCACACTAGTGGAAACGGCAATGTGGAAGATGCTTTCCTATGTGTTTGTGGTCTCTATGACAATCGTTTGACACATGGAGTCCTTAGAGCCATTGCATGTGTTGTTTTGCTAAACCACATTGATACACATGACCACATTGCATGTGTTCTTTTCCTAAACCACATTGATCCACATGATCACACACACACTCCAGCGGAATCATGATGTAACTTCTGCCATATTGGTGCAAACTTGCAAAGCGGAACTTGCTTTCCTATGTGTTTTTTGTCTTCATGACCATGGTTTGACACATGGAGTCCCTAGAGTCATTGCATGTGTTATTTTCCTAAACCACATTGATCCATATGACCACATTGCATGTGTTCTTTTACAAAACCTCATTGATCCACATGACCACACACACCCTAGTGGATTCTGTGATGCAACTTCTGTCACACTAGTGCAACATGCAATGTGGAAGCTCCTTTACTAAGTGTTTTTGGTCTCTATGACCATGGTTTGACACATGGATTCCCTAGATTCATTGCATCTGTTTTTTTCCTAAACCACATTGATCCCCTAGAGTCATTGCATGTGTTCTTTTCCTAAACCACGTTGATCCACAAGACCATAAACACTCCAGAGGATACTGTGAAGTAATGCAACTAATGCCAAAGTGGTGAAACAATCAACTTGGAAGCTGCTTTCGTATGTGTTTTTGGTCTATATGACCATACTTTGACACATGGAGTCCCTAGAGTCATTACGTGTGTTCTTTTCCTAAACCGCATTGATCCACAAGACCACATTGCATGTGCTTATTTCCAAACCACATTGATCCACATGACCACACACACTCGAGTGGATTCTTTGATGCAACTTCTGCCACACTAGTGCAATATGCAATGTGGAAGCTGCTTCACTAAGTGTTTTTGGTCTCTATGACCATGGTTTGACACATTCATCCCCTAGAGTCATTACATATGTTATTTGCCTAAACCACATTGATCATCTAGAGTCAGTGCATGTGTTCTTTTCCTAGACCACATTGCTCCCCTAGAGTCATTGCATTTGTTCTTTTCCTAAACCACATTGATCCACATGACCACACACACTCTACTGGATTCTGTGATGCAACTTCTGTCACACTAGTGGAATAGGCAATGTGGAAGTTGCTTTCCTCTTTGTGTTCTCTATGACAATGGTTTGACACATGGAGTCCTTAGAGTCATTGCATGTGTTGTTTTCCTAAACCACATTGATACACATGACCACATTGCATGTGTTATTTTCCTAAACCACATTGATCCACATGATCACACACACTCCAGCAGAATTTATGATGTAACTTCTGCCATATTGGTGCAAACTTGCAAAGCGGAAGTTGCTTTCCTATGTGTTTTTGGTCTGTGACCATGGTTTGACACATAGACTCCCTACAGTCATTGCATGTGTTATTTTCCTAAACCACATTGATCCACATGACCACATTGCATGTGTTCTTCAACAAAACCACATTGATCCACATGACCACACACACTCTAGTGGATTCTGTGATGCAACTTTTGCCACACTAGTGCAACATGCAATGTGGAAGCTCCTTTACTAAGTGTTTTAAGGTCTCTATGACCATGGTTTGACACATGGATTCCCTAGAGTCATTGCATGTGTTATTTTCCTAAACCACATTGATCCCCTAGAGTCATTGCATGTGTTCTTTTCCTAAACCAGATTGATCCACATGACCACACACACTCCATTGGATTCTGTGATGCAATGCAACATCTGCCATAGTGGTGGAAGATGCAACGTGGAAGCTGCTTTCCTATGTGTTTTTGGTCTATATGACCATACTTTGACACATGGAGTCCCTAGAGTCATTACAAGTGTTCTTTTCCTAAACTGCATTGATCCACAAGACCACATTGCATGTGCTTTTTTCCAAAACCACATTGACCCACATGACCACACACACTTGAGTGGATTCTTTGATGCAACTTCTGCCCCACTAGTGCAATATGCAATTTGGAAGCTGCTTCACTAAGTGTTTTTGGTCTCTATGACCATGGTTTGACACATTCATCCCCTAGAGTCATTACATGTGTTATTTGCCTAAACCACATTGATCATCTAGAGTCAGTGCATGTGTTCTTTTCCTAGACCACATTGATCCCCTAGAGTCATTGCATTTGTTCTTTTCCTAAACCACATTGATCCACATGACCACACACACTCCTGTGGATTCTATGATGCAACTTCTGTCACACTAGTGGAAACGGCAATGTGGAAGATGCTTTCCTATATGTTTGTGGTCTCTATGACAATGGTTTGACACATGGAGTCCTTAGAGTCATTGCATGTGTTGTTTTGCTAAACCACATTGATACACATGACCACATTGCATGTGTTCTTTTCCTAAACCACATTGATCCACATGATCACACACACTCCAGCGGAATCATGATGTAACTTCTGCCATATTGGTGCAAACTTGCAAAGCGGAACTTGCTTTCCTATGTGTTTTTTGTCTTCGTGACCATGGTTTGACACATGGAGTCCCTAGAGTCATTGCATGTGTTATTTCCCTAAACCACATTGATCCATATGACCACATTGCATGTGTTCTTTTACAAAACCTCATTGATCCACATGACCACACACACCCTAGTGGATTCTGTGATGCAACTTCTGTCACACTAGTGCAACATGCAATGTGGAAGCTCCTTTACTAAGTGTTTTTGGTCTCTATGACCATGGTTTGACACATGGATTCCCTAGATTCATTGCATGTGTTTTTTTCCTAAACCACATTGATCCCCTAGAGTCATTGCATGTGTTCTTTTCCTAAACCACATTGATCCACATGACCACACACACTCCATTGGATTCTGTGATGCAATGCAACTTCTGCCATAGTGGTGCAACAAGCAACGTGGAAGCTGCTTTCGTATGTGTTTTTGGTCTATATGACCATACTTTGACACATGGAGTCCCTAGAGTCATTACGTGTGTTCTTTTGCTAAACCGCATTGATCCACAAGACCACATTGCATGTGCTTATTTCCATACCACATTGATCCACATGACCACACACACTCGAGTGGATTCTTTGATGCAACTTCTGCCACACTAGTGCAATATGCAATGTGGAAGCTGCTTCACTAAGTGTTTTTGGTCTCTATGACCATGGTTTGACACATTCATCCCCTAGAGTCATTACATATGTTATTTGCCTAAACCACATTGATCACCTAGAGTCAGTGCATGTGTTCTTTTCCTAGACCAAATTGATCCCCTAGATTCATTGCATTTGTTCTTTCCGTAAACCACATTGATCCACATGACCGCACACACTCTAGTGGATTCTGTGATGCAACTTCTGTCACACTAGTGGCACAGGCTATGTGGAAGTTGCTTTCCTATGTGTTTGTGGTCTCTATGACAATAGTTTGACACATGGAGTCCTTAGAGTCATTGCATGTGTTGTTTTCCTAAACCACGTTGATACACATGACCACATTGCATGTGTTCTTGTCCTAAACCACATTGATCCACATGATCACACACACTCTAGAGGAATCTATGATGTAACTTCTGCCATATTGGTGCAAACTTGCAAAGCGAAAGTTGCTTTCCTATGTGTTTTTGGTCTTCGTGACCATGGTTTGACACATAGACTCCCTAGAGTCATTGCATGTGTTATTTTCCTAAACCACATTGATCCACATGACCACATTGCATGTTTTCTTCTACAAAACCACATTGATCCACATGATTACAAACACTCTAGTGGATTCTGTGATGCAACTTTTTCCACACTAGTGCAACATGCAATGTGGAAGCTCCTTTGCTAATTGTTTTTGGTCTCGATGACCATGGTTTGACACATGGATTCCCTAGAGTCATTGCATGTGTTATTTTCCTAAACCACATTGATCCCCTAGAGTCATTGCATGTGTTATTTTCCTAAACCACATTGATCCACATGACCACACACAGTCCATTGGATTCTGTGATGCAATGCAACTTCTGCCATAGCGGTGCAACATGCAACGTGGAAGCTGCTTTCCTATGTGTTTTTGGTCTATATGACCATACTTTGACACATGGAGTCCCTAGAGTCATTACATGTGTTCTTTTCCTAAACCGCATTGATCCACAAGACCACATTGCATGTGTTTTTTTCCAAAAGCACATTGACCCACATGACCACACACACTCGAGTGGATTCTTTGATGCAACTTCTGCCACACTAGTGCAATATGCAATTTGGAAGCTGCTTCACTAAGTATTTTTGGTATCTATGACCATGGTTTGACACATCCATCCCCTAGAGTCATTACATGTGTTATTTTCCTAAACCACATTGATCATCTAGAGTCAGTGCATGTGTTCTTTTCCTAGACCACATTGATCCCCTAGAGTCATTGCATTTGCCCTTTTCCTAAACCACATTGATCCACATGACCACACACACTCTAGTGGATTTTGTGATGCAACTTCTATCACACTAGTGGAACAGGCTACTTGATGGCATAGCCATAATTCTGGAGTGCGCCAGAGGAGATGGGAATGCAAGGGATATGGGAACTAGTAGCCGCGTCCAAACGTCGGTAAAAATTAATGTAATAATATTTTTAAAAAATGTAATCTGGTCCAGATGAGCCCATCACAGACACGTTGCACGCGCTAGATATAAATAAAGACAACACGGCTAGTTTAGTTTCAATGATACAATTCAACATAAGACGTTACTGTGCCCGCATCTTTCTGCTCCTCTTATTAGTCTGCTAGCCCACGTTGCATTAAGCATCAGTTGATGAGGATAAAAAAATGATAAAATGGCAAATGAAACAATTTTTAAGCTTACCTTTCATCCGGTGAATCGTACAAAGATGAAATTGGCAAGGATTTATTATTTCTCCTACAGTTAGCCGAAAGATCCTCAAGAACGTCCTCAATCACCCCTGCAACTTCTTCATATTCTAATACACCTCCATTATTTGCCCTTTCCTCCCCGTTCCGCTTACCCTTTTATTTCTTTTCACACCCTTTTCTCGCCGGTACCTCCACTTCTTCATAAATTGGCTACTTATGTACGTTTTCCTCCGAGTGCTCATCATCGTCTTCGCGCTGCTCTTCCGCCAGTTCTGGCTGAGAAGCCTCATTTTCTGCCACCGGGGTGTGAACAGGGACAATAGCATGTGTAACTGGGTTTTTGCACAACCTCTTGATATGGCCAAATCCGCCACAACGTCCGCATTTCCTTTTCCTAGCACCAAGCCTTGGACCTTTATCGGTGGAGGCTATGATCCTTAGCTTTCTAGGACTCCCAGGTGGCCTCCTAAGAACTGGTGGTTGAAGTTTGAACCCTGGATCGACAATCTCCCAATCATTTTCATCGGCCATAGGTGGTACATTTTCTACATAACTTGCAGCAAACTTGTCCACGGAGAAATAGTTGTCGACATAGTTCTCTATTACAGCTCCGTTACCTCTAAGCTTTAAGATGAAGTAAATTGCATGGTGACATGGCATCAAGAATCTGCCATCGCCGCATGAACAAGTCTTGTTTCCAATGTCTACAGTGTACCTCCGTTCACTTCCACGCTTGTATTCTGCATAAACCTCAGCCAATGTTCTGGAACTTCTGACCACCCTCATCTTTATCGTTCTCATTGCCCTGGTTCTTGCATTCAGTAACATAACCACCTTTGGAACTATTTTATGGCCTAAAAATTTTCTTGCACAAATTCTTTGCCTTAAATCTATCTTCACCATTATGCATTGTCTTATTGCATCCAACAAAATAACAATTCCAAGTGTCTTCATGCCCGAAATCTTATCATTGAAACTCTCTGCCAAATTATTGCATACAAAATCCACCTTGATTAACTCACCAAACTTGCTTCTGGCCCATAGCTTGGTGTGATTTTCCTCAAGATATTTTTCACCTTTGGATCTACATACATGTTCTGCAAGTAGCATGCGTGCTTGGGATGTATGTGTATGCTGATCGCCACAAGTCCTCTTCAAAGATCTTTCCTTCGAACTTCTTCGTGAAGTTAGTAGCGAGGTGCCGCATGCATTCCCTATGCTCAAACCCAGGAAACACAACATCAACAGCATTCTCAAGACCCTAGGATGCACCGGTGTGTATCACCAAGCCTTCAGGGTGACCAATTACTTCCCGTATTCTCTACATGAACCATGTCCAGCTTTCATTTGATTCACCCTCAAGAACAACATAAGCTACGGGTAGAAGCCAATTATGCGCGTCCAAAGCATAAGTAGAAGCAACATGTCCCCTGAACTTCCCTCTTAAAGAAGTTGCGCCTATTGCCAAGTATGGCCTGCAGCCGTCTAGGAACCCCTTCCAGCATGCCTTCAGGTAGACAAAACATCTCCTGAAGCATATCTTATCTGCCTGCTTATACCTGACCCCCCTCGAGACCTTTTCTCTCCCTTTCACAACCACGTAATCGATGTCAACAACACTACCAGGTGATGTTTTCTCTACCTGAGCTTTGAAACTATACAACATATGAAAACTGTCATTCCACTTCCCTTGAATGAAGTCTAGAGCCATCTCCTTCCCACCAAAGACTTTGTGATAAGAAATCAGAACGTTAAACTTTTTGCTAATCTTTGCTCTGAGTTCAGCTGGTCCAATGTTATGATCCTGCCTCACCCAGTCAAGTACAGTAGCAGCAATCCACTTGGTAGTCGTCGGTCTAACTTTACCACTTAAATAAGTATTAGGGCAGTTGTGTTCCTTCGTGTTTACTTTGATCTGCATTCGATAAGAATCCAAATAATTCAGAGCTAGTTATCAGCAGAATAAATATGAAAAAGACTGAAACTAAATGTAGCTATTGCAACCTGAAATGGGTGTCCACCCCGCATTGGAGATGCATGTAATCTCCATTTCACACATTACTTTCCCTACAGTGCACCCTAAATCTCTTTTGGTCGCTCTTTTCAATGATAAATTCGAACCCAACTCTGATTGCATAGGTTGCAACTACATATCTGCAGTCCTCCACATTATCAAAGACAGTCCCCTCATCAATTGTAGGATTGTCCCTATCAAAGTGTATCACTGGCCTGTCCACGTCTTCGTCATCATATCTACATCCCATTTCCACATCTTCACATTCCTCTTCCTCATCAGTCCCATAGACAGGCTCAAAGTTTGAATCAACTAAATATTCCCTACTCTCCATCCTATCAGGGTCAGCACGTCTAGATATGCTTTCTCATCATCATCTGCACCACCACACGTTTCAGTGCCTTCATGCTCGCTTGACAAAGCATCATGCTCAAGGACAAGCTGTACAGACGTCCTGCGATTACCAACCCATATCCTTGGCATCACCACGGGACTATAAACGCTAATTGGGGTATGCAGATATGGAATCACAGTTCTTACCTTTCAATGTGGATGCATGTCACCTTCTCCGGGCTCCATACCTCCAAAGCTCTGCACCCCGCTACCTCTCCTCCCGTTTCGTTGTCCTCTGTGCTCTCCAGACTTCAAGGAGATTCCGTGCTCTCCAGCCGCGCAGGACCCATATCCGTGCTCTCAAGCCTCGCAGGATCCATCTCCGAGTGGGATCCGGATGACCAGCGTTGTTGGGCCCCTAACCTAATGACCGACTCTCGTTTCTAGACCTTGCTAGGCGGTGGTGGCGGGCAAGGAGACAGGGCAGGGAGGGGAGGGAGGGGACGTGAGGGGATGGTAGGGAGGGGAGGGCGGGAGGACAACGACCCAAGGGGACAACGAGAGCGGTGCACGACTGAGCGGAGTGGCAGCGGCAAGAGCAGAGGAGAGGAGCAGAGCGGAGCTGGTTGCGACAAAGCATGGAAAATTGCACAATAATGTGTTGGTGGGCGGCACCAGCCCTCGAACCTGGGACGCGCACCATCGTAGGTGGAGGAGGCGGGCCGCTGTCGTAAAACATGCCACTGTCACAGACTATGCATGGGGAGCACTTCACGGAATTTTTAGCAGGTCCCACATGTCAGTCTGTTTGATCAAAACTTGCACGTAGAATTCAAAGTATTTATTTTTAGTAGCTTCTTTTAGAATTCTTTGTGTTCGACACGGGCATCAGCTCAGCGCCAGAATTCAGGTCCCACATGGAAAATTGCACAATAATGTGTTGGTGGGCGGCACCACCCCTCGAACCTGGGATGCGCGCCGTCGAAGGTGGAGGGGGCGGGCCCGCCAGTCAGAAAACATGCCATGTCGGCATCCCCTGTTTCTGATGCACTTT
This sequence comes from Avena insularis, assembly GCA_023614405.1. Classification (NCBI taxonomy): domain Eukaryota; kingdom Viridiplantae; phylum Streptophyta; class Magnoliopsida; order Poales; family Poaceae; genus Avena; species Avena insularis. Next base: position 344,981,073 of record CM042688.1, on the reverse strand, counting down.
AAAAAAATAAAACACACCACATCGTTATCCCCTGTTTCTGATGGTGTTGCTACACTCGACGGTGCATGGTGGCATATAAATAATATCGTGTAAACATAAGGGCACAGTCGTCAACATTTCTAAAATGAAACCCGGTCCCGTCTCCTACATGTCCTGGTACATTGCCCGATGAGGTGGATAGCCACGACCGATCTTTTTAATACATTCGCACTCTTATGCTGGGAAGGGAAATAAAGATTGAGCTGTTAATGCAACCAGTGTCGAATTATTACCCTCTAAGGAAATGGGAAATGGTTATTTTCATGCATGCCCGTAGTCCAAAACTACTGTCAGTCTTTCACTCCCCTTCTCCGACTAACCACAGTTCACCTTGCGCAGCTCCTCCGTGCCGCTCCAACTAGGGTAACATGGCCCTGCCTAAGCCGCCACCGCTGCCGCGACAGCCGCCAAAACTGTGGTATTTAGCCCCTCTAAGGCAGGCCATGAAGCTCTACTTCAAGGCCGGTATCCCATTGCCCTACCAGGCGGATGATTTTCCCGAATGTGCTGAATCGGCCGTGGTAGCGACTGCGCCGTCGTCAGCGCCAGATGCGGCAAGCAAGGCCAAGAGAGCAATGTGGAGAAATCGCACGGCAGCATTACGACATGCTCTAGGCAATGGAAACAAGGTACGTATCAAATCGTTCATGAGAGCATGCCGCCGCCGAGGGTACACACCTTCGAATAGGGCAGCGCCAAGGTCTAGGAACTCTCGTGTCGACGCTTCCACGCAGACTACCTTACCTCAGTGGGGTAGGCTGGGAGAACGCCGTCTGCGGCAAAGACGCTCCACCCTATGCACTGTCGAAGGCCGTACCGTGGCGGTGACCAAGCATCTACACTCAGCATGCTAGATTGTTTGATAGCTGGAGCCGGCGGCGGGCATCAGCTCAGCCCCGGAATTCAGGTTCGAGTTCACACGGACCTACGATCCCGAGAAGGAGATGTCGAATTTTAGTTTTGAAGAAATCATTGCGGCGGCGCAGATGGTCCAATTGAACCGGTACTGGCGCATGCAAATCGCTCGTGCATGAACGATGCAGATTTCTTGTAGTTTGGCGGGAAGGCAATAGATCAGTTTAGGTTTAATGATCAAAGAACTTATGTCCTCGCAAGGCAATTGGCCAGCCAACTTTTCTGGTGGAGATCTGTAGTTTCTTCAATGTAGAATAGTTAAGTTCAGACTGAAGAATGGCTTTTGTAGATGAAATCCTGACGAATTGTTCTATAAACTAGTAGGAAGTTTATCCCACTTTTGTGCAGGTATAAGACTCTTTTGTATGGAAGTACTATTGTTGTAAGCAAATACTATCAAGTACCCATTTCCTTCAATTACTAGTCGTGGTTCAATCCAGTTAACTGGCATCTTTTTATCCCAGACTACAGATTTTGCGTCTGTTGTCTATGCTGTAAACCATTTTTCCTTTGTCTTGTGTTGCCTGCAAAATGGTCCTGGAGTTCAACGTGTTACAAATGTAGCTACCTTGTACTCCCTCAGTTTCAAAATATAAGATGTTTTAGCTTTGTGAATGAAGTGTATCTAGTCCCCTTTTAGTATGTAGGGTCATCTAGGTTTAGAAAGCACCATCACTAAAAGATGTCTAGAAACGCTCCATTCACAAAGCTAAAACATCTTATATTTTGAAACGGAGGGAGTACTTGAAGAGGAGATGGACTACATTTTCCTGGCATCCACGGAATTGACATTGCTCATTGCCAGACCACCCTCTTTTCATGAGGTTGTCCTTGGTTATTCACAGAAATTATAAAGCACGGTGTTCAACTACATCGATTCAATCTATTACACGCACACAAACTACATCAAATTCATTACCCGCACACACTACATCGATTCAAACTATTACACACACATACTACTTCAAACTATTACACACATGTACTACATCGATTCAAACTATTACACATTTTTAGTCGATGCTAACTTCCTGCTACTCTCCATACTACAAATTCATTAGCCACACATACCACGGCAATTCACTAGAGCTCTGTCTTCACTCGAGGGAAATCATAACCACCAGCTCGTCCAAGCCCGGTCCCCCCATCGAAACTGTGTGCCCCATCGCGAAACGGCGGCGGTCCTGTACCATCGATCCTTCCAAGCCAACACTTCGGGCGATGAGGGCGCTTAATGGAAGCCTCTTTGGGGCCCTGAATGCCAGGTAACGAGTCCAGGACCTCCTCCAAGTGGATGATGACCGGGTGCTTCCAGCAAAGCTGTCGCCCTGCCCTGCTTGGAATATGCACCTCGTACATCTTAGGAACGACGTCAGGATCTTTTAGCCACGCCTTTACCTCGATGACCCATCTGTCGCTCGGTGGCACGATTTCCACCAGCTCGCTGCCAAGGCTACTGACGACCTGCTTGAGGGCCTCTGGCTCCCAAGAATCCAATGGGAGGCCGTCAAAGCCGAGTTTGGAGAAGAAACGAAGCTGCCCCAAGCGATCGTCCCACCCACAGGTGCGATGCCAACACATGAAGCTCATTTTCTCTGAACAGCACTCGAAAGAACGGGAAGAATGCAAAACACGATCGGTGTCTGAGCTGTGCTCGAACCAGACGAAAAAACCGAATGGAAGCGCGCATACCTCAATGTTGACCTCATTTCGTCTGATCCCAAAACGAGACCTGAAAGCCGACAGCAACTCTGCCGGTGACACGACGGGACGGACGCCCAGCACGGTGGCCGTGAGAGCGTGGTCGTCGAACTGCTGTGCCAGGACTACCATGCCTGGGGTGCACGACAGCATGCAACTTCCCGAGGCAGGTCGCGAGCCTAGATCGCCCGACGGGACGCGCTCCGCCGTGCGAGAAGGACTAGCCAGAGGTGAGATATTAGTCCGGGGACGCGAAGCTCCGATACGGCGGACGATGCAACAGCGACGGCTGTGAGCTTCGATTAGAGGCGTGGGAGGTTGACCGGACATGGCGGAGACGCAAATTAGAGCAAGTGCAAGCTCCGATCTGAGACGAGCAGCCGGAGCTGAGCAAATGTTATGGGGAAGGGAGCAGGGGAGAAGACCATAGCAGAGCAAAGAAATAGATCTCGTCCACTCAGGGATCTGGTCCACGCAAGGGTAAGCTAGTGCACGACCACAAAAGATAACGGGTAATACTGACATGGTGGGCCAAGAAGAGTTGACCTAACGACGGTATTTGAGTTCAACCGTTTTTCGTCGGGTTCAAACGACCATTTGGCCGTTAGATTTGTATTCACCCCCATTTGGCCCTTCTGGAAAATTAGCGAATCTACTATGGCCCCTCCGCGCGATTGATGGCAACTTTCGGTACAAGGCGCCACCCACCAAGTTTGGTACCACAAACGAACATTCCCCTAGTTGTTCTCCCTCACCGAGAACTGAATCCTCCCAGATACTGGTTCTTCTATCTTGCCTCGAAGATCAGCAGTCACTAGCCATTGCAAATCTCCTCCTGGTGGACCCGGGAGCTGAGCTCCAAGGAATTCCGGATGAGGACGCTCCAAGAACTCAGACAGTGCATCTAAGTCCCTCTTGAAGATCAGTTGGCCTCCATTCCCCAACTGGTAGAACTTGCTATATTGGGCTTCCATCTATAAGAATTTAGGATGAGAAAGTTAGTGAAGTGATCAAGTGTGTCAAAAAATTATGTAGTAATGTAAAAATTTGGAGGAACATGAATTTTTTTGAGAGAAAGAATTCCCAAGGGTAAGAGAGGAAATAGTTTTCATAAGTACTCACTTTGGTTTTGAAACTAAGTTTTTGTTTGGACGTCCATTCTAACTAGGGTCTCCTATGGTCAGGATGGCTTTGATACCAACTTTTCAACACCCGGAATTTTAATCCCAGATGCCTATTATGCCATACATCAAAATCCCAGGATTACCATTTTTGCGAGACATAACACATTGGATATCATAGTACATCATCCATTACAAACCATAATAAGGTATTACACAAATAAAGGATCTCATGATCCAGTCTAAGTACAATCAGGTAGAGGAATAAATAGTGTAGCGGTGGGGTCCATCTTTAGTGTCACAGGCAATGCTGACGATGGGAGATAGTCCTAGTTATCATAGCCGTCCTGCTATCCTTCATCTTGGTAATCTCCTTCATAGTCTGGCCATAGGAATAGCCAGGGACAAAAGCCATGAGTACTCTTTAAGTACTCGCAAACTACCACTAACAAGTAGTATAGTTCTAGTATAAATGCTAACTCTAAGTTTATTTGTAAAGTTAAGTTTGAAACCTAAGCTGAGTTCAGAAACAAAGAAAGATAATAGAAGTTTGAAAACACTTAAGTGGGAACTTAATTGTCATAGTCACAACTCTGTTGTGGTCAAGTCATGTCACAAATCATTTCATAAGTTGTTTTGAAAACATCTGATAACAAAATAGTATGGCCACTCCAATTGTCCATAACTGTGGACACCGCTATTCGAATAGTTTGACACTCTGCAGAGGTGGTACACTTTCACCACAAGATTCGATACATCTGTTAGGGATAACCCTGAATCATCATACTTAGTATACAGATAATCAAACATAACCTTTCCTTTACACACCCTAGTATAAGCACCTCTCCTATGAGCATGGCCTCCCAACCATGACCATCTGTCATCTTGGGCACTGCATAGGTGGACAACATTGAGAGGTAGCCTCAGCTCAAACCTCTCCCGCGAGGGAACTAATACTAATGCATATAAACTTCCGGCTAAGCCTTAGCCAATTCAGGTATTGTGGTTGTACGGTAAAATTGGAATGGTATCGCATCCGAACCCAACCATTAGTTTTGTAAAAGGGCTAAGGCTCAAGCCTCAACATTTTCATCATCATAAACCATTTGTGTTTCTCAACACATGTCAAAACATCTCAATAGAATGACTCATCATTCCAAGTTTTTCACAAGTCATTTTCACCAAATATTCCCATCTAAAGTGAATCAAGTTTTGAGTTTGGTTCCAACTATTAAGTTAAGAGTGTTCACTAAAGTGGGATGCTAATGTCAATCTCATGCCATAGAATGACATCTAAGTCTAACTATATAGGTCAAGTTTTATACTCTTTATGCTACCTTTAAACAAGTAAAGGACTTTGGTAAAGTAAAGAAAGTAAAACTTTGTAAATAAAACTAGGAGTAGGTATAAGTCACATGGTATAACCAAAGCATGCCTAATGCATCTTGCTTAGGTTATCTTGCTTGATTCTAGCTTGCTAACAATAGCTTGCCCTGGTTGGTGCAGTGGTTGAAGTTTTCTTCCTCCTCCTCTTGGTAGAACTTCTCCTCCTCAAAAGCTTGGTCGGTACTATCGTCTATAAATACATACGGAATACACAATTACCAAACAATACTTAACTAGTCTACTTAGCACACTAAGGAACCCATTTGATGATCTAATATCTTCACAAGCATCACATGGTTGAATTAACTAGCCTCATTCTTTTTATTTGAGAAAAGTAATTTCTACTCATTGAAATTAACTAAGATTTAATATTCTCCATTTAAAATATGGGATCATGTGGACACATGTCATCACCACATATTGTAACATATGGGAATGTGATTTAAGGGTTGGATCACATTTTAATTAGTTTAAGTTTAATAATTAATGATTTAAAGTGACTAGAAATGCCTATATAGAATTATTTTGGTACTAGTCCAAAGTCACTACATGTAAACCTTAATATTATTACATATTCATATATTTATGGTTAAATGTGATTTTGAGAGTTGGAATCAACTCAAAAGCTATTATGCTTGATTTTAGAAAAATGTTTGAATGTGCAAATGCTCCTGTCTTGTTGTTTTTACTAGGAGAGATCTCTAACTCTAAATGAATTAAATCCAACGGGCTTGGATAGATCTTTTTAGTAGTTTTCTAACAAAATTGGAATCACTCAATTTGGTTCAGTAAATCTTCCTGAATTGATTTTTAAACTAAGGGATAGAACTAGGTTTGAATTAAAATAGCAAAACCTATGTTTGAATCTACGGGCTTAGGCGGGAAACTAAATGGGACGGACTAGTGGTGCTCCGCGGCGTAGAGGGCTGCTGACAGGGGGTCCCGCCTGTCAGTGACTCTTTAAACGCAAAGCGGTACGAGACGATATGGGCGCTACGATTAAAATATAGATCAACGGTCCACAGTCGTCGTCGACGACGGACTCGTCCCCGGCGAGACCAAACCCTAAACGGCCGGTGGGGGTCTACTAGGGACGTACCAGGGCTCCAGCTAGTGCAGCGAGGTGGGCGATCAAACTGGACAGCGACGGCGAGCTCAGACGAAGTCGCGGCAGGGGCTGTGCTGGATGGAATCGATGACAGCGTCTCCTCCTCTACAGCGGCTTCCTCCGGTGCAATTCCAGTGAACGGTGGCTCAAGCGGCTCCGGCGAGAGAGGGTAAATGGTCAGTGGAGAGAGGGGAGTAGAATGGTGTGAAGAGATGGTGTGGGGGAGGCCTGCTTATATAGGCTCGACGATGAGACCGAGAGGCATGGGAGCGGCTCGTCGGTGACGGCGAAACAGGGGGGCTACCGGCGTGGCAAGGTAGGCGGATGGTGGGCAGACTGCTGGAGGTCAGCTACGGCGCAATGGCGCAGCTAGGGGCGGTGCCTAACTGTCGTGGGCTTCACGCGCTCTGGGGGACAGAGGCGGTGCTCGACGGGGATCATGGCGACTGTGGGTCGCACGGCGGTGAACGGCCGTGTCTAGTGGGTTGCTGGGGTCGAGGCGGAGCAGCGTGCGCGATATGGTGTCAAGGCACGGTCTGCTACGTGCTGGCGGCGATCGCGCTCTGGCTTGCTCATAGAGTCAAAGGGTGGCGCGGTGCTGAGGTGGTCCAGGGGCTGGGGTTGATCAAGGGGTGGACCGTGGGCAGCGGTAGGGTTGGGCGGAGCTAGTGGGCATGCTAGAATGGTGGTGCTGGTCTCCGGCGTGCTGCCCGCGTTCGGCCGGCGGTGACCTCATTTAGGCGGTGCTGCACTGTCGCTGCGGGGAAGGGTGGTGCTGGTCTGGGCTTGGTTAGATGCTATGGGGTCAGGGGAGTGCAGAGAGGGTTAAGAGGGGGACAAGGGATTAACTAGCAACAATAATATTTAGGCCACTTTTTATCTGCCTACCAAGTGTTCGACACAATGGCCGCATGAAGAAAATATTTAAATTTTTGGGAGATTTTTGGTGGTGTGATTCGTCTTATGCTTAAGCATCTAGGTTTGCTTGGGATTTAAAAAATGGAGTTCATTTGAGTGGTTTTTGAATAATTGTGATCTATGCATATGAACTACATTCAATTTTCAAATGTCATTTAAATTTAGTGTTTGAAAGTTTTTGGGATGAAACAAAGTGGGCCTTGGCACATCACTACTTTTACTAGCAAGGGGTGCAAAGAACCACAATTGTTTCTGTTAAGATTTGAGTCCTAGGAATAGCCAAAGTAGGCTATGTGATTAAAATGGAAAAAGTGACCATTGGATTAATTAATTCTTTTTGATTTCTTTTTTCTTTGGGATTTGTTTGGGAATGATCTAGATGATGTTTAATTCACCTTAGAATCATTTTACAATCAATAGATCACTCAAACATGGCATTTCAAACAACTCCTATTTTAAATGCATACACATATGAATGCTTAAAGATTTTTAAATAGAAAAAGGTTTTGTTAACCCTAAATTGGGTGGATTGGATCTTGATCACCTGGATTAGAGTTTTGGGATGTTACATACGGTTGGGTCCTACAGCTAGTACTAGACATAGACTCTAGTAGCTTCTCTCAATCTTGAATTGTCCAAGGGGTGGAGTTTCTTTTTTTTCTCCAAAAGGCGGAGTTCCTTTTTTCTAAGAGAGGAAACATTTTTTATTCCTTCTTTGATTCAAAAAAAAGTCAAAAGATTTATGAAGGATTTTGTCCATTAGGAAATAATCCTACGCTGTTTTTTTCATTCAAAGGATTCCAATATATAGGAATTATGTATGGAACACAGTATAGGAAAAATACAGGAATAGGAAAAACACGGGAATTGACATTCCTTCAAAGTATTCCTTTGCCCTCTATTTTTAGGAAAATTTCCATCCAGTCCAACCTCATGGTATAATTACTTTGCTTTCCCTGTGATTCAAACATATACTTGATCCAAATTCCTGTAGTTTCCTCTTTCTATGTTTTGAGAATCCTGCAAATCAAACGAGCCCTGAGAGCTTCCTCGAAACACGAGGAAGGAGGAAATTGCACAAACCTCCAATAATTGGATTCGAAATTGCAGGGAACTCTAGATAATCAGGATAGTAGCAAGAAACTACTACAATTACTTTTGGGTACAAATGCTGCACATAGCACAGAATTTTCGATTATCCCTCTTAACATTATTTCTTACATACCCGGGGCTCAGTAGTTGGATCTCCTTGCAACTATCGCTCTAATTGATGGAGGTTTGTGCAACTAGCCTCAATTGGTGCCCCACCTCCACTCGCCCACCTTCTGCAGTACTAGTAGTACTACTACACACCATTAGCCTTTGTCTTCTCCATATCACCCCAGCCGCCAGCTCCCGCCAATGATCTTTCCTCCCCCACCCACCCCAAAGAAAGCCACCAAAACACCATCCGCAGCCTCCTTCCATGGTGAGATCAGGCAAGCTCAGTAAAGATCTTGACCAATTTTAGAAGGTGTTCACCGAAGGGCCCCTTCAAGTACTCATCAACCATTGCGGCGCCACCACTGCCATGAACCTCGTCGTGTCCAAACATATTCTTCAATCAGCAAAAGAGAGTGGAACTATGCCGTGTTCTCCTCCATTTGGCCTCCCATCTGTTCTTCATTCTTAGCCAACGGTGAGTGTGGGAATCCAAAGGCTGCTTCAAAGTGGAGGGCAGCCCGTGGAAGCTGACACTGCTGGATAGGTTCTCCTCTGATGCTGTGATGCCAAATGGTTTTGATGAGAAACGAGTAGGTGACAATGGAGATTGGATCATCACAGTTGGGCCCGATTTCAGGTGGGACCTTGTCAACATGTACACTCATCGCAAGATTTTTATTCCGCAAGTGTTGGGGTTTGAACCGACCGAAGGTTCTGCACTTACATTCCAGGATGATGCTAATGAATGTCGATGTAGTAAACTACAGAAGATACTCATTTTCCAAGTTTTGACAGCTTGAGATACAAAGATTTCTCTCTTGTCGCCATTTTCGAATTCAAGATTGTTGTCCTTAACGAGAATGATAGTCATGGATGGTCAGTTTGTGTGAACAAGTTCTAGGGCTACTTAAGATACTGTGATGCTATTATCCAACACGATAGTGTGTTCGCGGTGATCGAGAACGGCTATGTTTATGGATGGAAGTCTCTGGAACTTGGTAAATTCTCCTCCCTACGTATTTTATTAGCTTTATTCCTGAATCGATGCAAGCTAATTTTTCAGAACTTTCATTGGTTAGTAGGAATTCCATAAAAATTTTAGTTTCTTTAATTGGAAGGAATTCCCTAGGAATTTCAAAGGAATGCAAGCTTTAGGAAAATTTCTTACATATAAGTAGTTTGTTTCATATGATTGAGTTCTGTTGGTAGTACTCCTAGTACATCCCATGGAAAATATGGTATCTACTAGTAGTACTTATGTGAGACTCAGATATTATTCCTGAATTGATGTAAGCTCGTTTTTCTGAACTTTGTTGGTTAGTAGGAATTTTAGCCTCTTTGATTCGTACGAATTCCCTAGGAATTTTAGAGGAATGCAATCTTTACTAAGTTTTCTTACATATAAGTAATTTCATTCATAGGATTGAGTTCTGCTGATAGTATTGCATTGTCTTCTAGTACTAGTACATCCACGGAAAATATGGTATCTACTAGTAGTACTTACGTGAGACTCAGATACTAGATATATGAAATATTAACACTATATGGAATTATAATACTAGGTAAATCTCCAAAATTAGAAATTTGATCGACATCTATAAAGTATGGGTGCATATTTAGTTCTTGTATTTTGTATGATGTAGAAGTCAACGTTTATTAGGTACTAGTACTTGTAATTTTTTTAACATGGTCTTGAGAAATGAAGGAGAAGATTCTAGAATGATGGAGAAGTGTGTTTCGAGGATTATGAATAGTGTTCATTGTGATAAAGACTATCAATATAATCTTCAAGTAGATGCTAGAATGGAAAAGAAGATCCAACAACTGGCAATGTTGGGATTCGCATGTCCTGATCCAATAGTCAATATTTAAAGTTATTCGTACACTATATAGTGGTAAGATAAGATAAGATATTAAACCTCCTAGAAATAATCCTTATTAGTTTTCTTTAGGTATATAACACACCAAAATCTTGTAGGATCGAACCTTTCTTTTTTCCCTATGAACTTTACATTGCAAGATCCTATAGGATTATTTCCTGTTTCATTTGATCCTATGAATCAAACCGTGTCTGTAGGAGAACTTCCATAGCATATCCCCATTTCGAAGAGAAGGAGAATTTCCATAGAATCTCCCTAGGTTGGCATTTTCTTACGCACTCAAACATCTTAAGTATAATCAAGATTTTTGAAAATAGTACTATATATCAACTTCTACAATGTCAGATCAATATCAGTATTATTTCCATGATACATTTCCTTTCCCTTTGAAGGTCCTTTCCGTATCCTATCTCCACGCGATGTGCTTTACCTGACACATGGGTTTGCTGAGGATGATGAGGAGGATGATCCTGGTAGGTGGTGGTTAGAAAGATATGCTCGTGGTTCAAGAATTCTTCTGGTCTATACATATGGTGTCTTAGGCAATGCAATTGATGATGATAGTAGTGTTGTTCACTATGTGCGCACCATTCACACCTATCATTCTGGGTTTGAGTGCATGGTGTCCTCGATGGACACCAAGCCATTTAACTGCGGCTAACCAATGGAAAAGGGTTACTGACCTTGGATCATATTCTCTTTTCCTTGGCATGAACTATCTGATTAACATTGCAGTAGGCAATGCAAATGATCCGCCAGGACATCTGACGAGAAGGAACTTTGTTTACACATCACACCAAGAAATTGGCTACGAGTATAGGCCGCATCCTAAAATTTGCTGCTTCAGTCTAAATGGTGACACAACTATTGGTTTCCACACCAACACTCGATGGATATGGTCGGGGACTCCGTTTGGGTTAATACCAAGCTTCTCAAATGCCTTGGAGTGACACGAGCCTATTCAAGGATAGGTCAGTTGGTCTCAGCCTTCTGTTAAACTCTTTATTTTGGTTGGTTTTTAGCTGATGTACGAGTACTCAACATTCAGTTTCGCACCCGACCTGACTTGTAAAATACTCCGTATGACCAAACCCCATTTGTACACTTGGTAGTTTCTCCAGTATGTATATTTAAACAAGCTCATAAAACAACCTTGTTAGGAGTACACTTGTACTCTACTACTTATACATAATTTCTTCCAGAATGATGTATACTAGTAGTACTATTAGTATTACTCCTTGTAGGTCTGTAGTTTTGTTTCTTTTTCACTACAGTTTGGGTCCTATAAGAAGCTACTGCCTAAGTTGGACGTGTTGGTACTTCGCTCAAAGCGCATGCGTGGAAGAACACGATGTTAACAAGTTTACCAGTAAAAACATGTTGTTCATCATGGCATCGCCAATGATTTGACAAGGCAATACTGTACGACAGTGTGCTAATCTAGTTTTCTTCTTCTGAACAAGTACTGCTAGACTACCTAGTAGTAGTAGTAAAGGTCTACTAGTAGGAGTACGAGAAAACTCGATGAAGCTAGCTTGAGTACTACTATCAGTATCTGCCGCAGAATAGAGAGGGAGGGAGTTTTGCACACACCGATGCGTGGCAGCGCGTTCCTTTCGAGAAAAGCTAGATTTAACTCCCTCACCGGCCTCCCCCTATGCACACACAACCTTTTTTACTTAGTCCCTTCTTCCTATCCACTACCGCCCCTGGCTTCTCGCTCCATATTGTTGCCAACCAGCTCCCCGGCTCCGTCCTCTACAGGTGGCAGCGAGATCAGCGTGACAACCTTCTATAGGGCGGTGGCGCATCCGTCATCCCTGTCCCGTGGTAGCAATGGCGGTTTGTGAAATACTAGAACACTCATACCTATTCCCTCCATTTCATAATATAAGATGTTTTATCTTATGTGAAACGAGTGTATCTAGATTCACTCCGAACTTACATGATAGAGTTGATGATGTGGTTAAATTTTTATTGTCGATTGCGTAGTATTGTCATGTGTAGAGTAGTTCTTATCTCGAGTATGCATCCTTTTTTGTAGACTAGGATCGCATAGAAGCTTGTTTTCTAGGCTAGATCCCATAACTAAGAACAGTGAGGATCCGTTCAAAGTTGGTAGTTCGACTGCACAAACTTTTGAACATTTGCATATATTTGACAATCAACATCATGTAATCAATATTACAACTTACTGCAGAAGAAGATATGGGAAGGAACAAAAAAGAAGATTCTCGATGAAATAGGTACCAATCATGTGACTTCTGATATCCTAGATGACAAGGTAACTCAATAGAATGATGTATGTTCTTGTCATCCCGCGCAGATGATTTCGCTATAATCTCTGTTTATCTTGTAACTGTAGAAGAACAAAGTTGAAGAAGACTCTCAGTTTCCTAATGACGTAGTAGAAAATAGATGTCAGATTGCTACACTTAAGACGCCACCTTGTTTACATTCTGTGGAGACTGATGCAGCTACAGTTGCAGCTAGTACTGATGAGACTGCACCTGCCATCGTCGTGCCAGATGATGGAGGTGGTGGATTGGTTTTACCATCGGTAGAGACTTGTGCGGCTGGAGCTAGCAGTGAAGAGCCTATAGACGACATTGTGGTGCTCGATAGTTCACCTATTGTGGAGACTCATGCTACCGGTGTTGGCGCTGATGTTGGTGCTGCTGATCCTGCTCCCAAAATCATCATGCCACCTAAAGGAGGTGTTGAATTGGGTTTACAATCTATAGAGACCGTTGCACCTGAAGGTGGTGAACTGTGATGCGGAGCTTTCTTTCTTATGATTTGTATGCCTTTCTCTGGAACATGTATTATGGAGCTACCTTACGCATTTATTACACTTTTACCTGTTGAACTGTAGTGTGGAACTGGAACTACTCCTAGTATGTAATCATATTCGGATGCTTAAGTATGATCGATGATAAACCAATGCTAGTGGAGCTGCATAGGAGTTGGCATCTGCCACTTGCAGGCGTGGTTCCTTGCTCATCTCCTTTTCACAAGCACGGTGAAAATATGGTTATCTTCCTTTTCTTGTAATGCCATTACGCTTGTGTTATTGATCTAGAAATTTTATGATGATTTTGTCACTGAATCCGCATTTATGTATTTACATACAAACATATTTGTTCACATGACTTGAACAGAAAACAATATCTTCTTTGCTTTGACTAACACAAGGAGACATGCAAATATTTATTTATTTTTGAAACAAAGCAAAAGATATGACATTTTCATTGATAGAGAGGGGCATGCAATTCAATTACATTACGATAACTACTCATACAAGTCATAGAATTGTATGGATTGCCATAGGAAATCATCACCTCTAGCATATTGTTCTATAGAAGGCGGTTTTACCAGATCCACAACCTTCTTTTCCTTGGGATGATAATGTCAAGTGCAGGATTTCGAGTCTAAACGCAATCCAGTGCAGGTTCATTAGGACAACCTCCAGCTGCGCCAGTCTCCACAGAAGGTACATTAGGGCTATGGTATACACTATTGGAAATGCAAGATGAGCTGTTGTTATACTCCTATCAGGACCACAGATAAGGGCCAGAAATTCAAGCTTCGAAATTAAGCGTTAGAAAATAGACAAGAGGTTATCCCATCTAGACGATTCATAGTGCAATTTGAGCGTCTTACATGATCCTTAGATCTTAGTCCATCCGGTCTTTTTATTGGTGGAATGAAATTTGCTGGTACTTTTATTTTGAAGAACCTACAAAACATAGCCAAGTCGGACATCTGAATATATCTAACTTTTCTATCTATATTATATGTGAAGATATCTTTGCATAACAACGACTTATCAAGCATCTCTGGTTATCTTCCGCTCCTTGGAAATGCGAAGTCGACATTATATAGGGTACATCCATCTATATTGTACTGTACCTCTAAGTACTTCCTCGTCAGGTACATCAACAACCAAATTCTCCATCATATCAAAGAAGGATCGGGAATATATCAGGTCAAAAGCTTACACAGGATCTCTGCCAAGTCCTTTTCAAGATGTTTTCTATCTTTTCTGTCCAGAGCTTTACTATAGATTTACCTAAAGAACATACCTACCCAAATCTGCAAGCACCATGTAAATCTAGATGGTCACAAGCTTTAACTATATCTAGGAGAGGTGGAGAACAAACCAAAGCCAAGAAGAATGTCCAGTGCGTGAATCTAGCAGGCGAAGCATGGGGATCGCCCAGCTGACCACCGAAAGGTGCGTCTTGTGAAGAACGCCGCGACCAAATGGTGGTAGCTCGACACTTGTTGATAGAAAAGCGTTGAGAAGTTTTTTTAAGGCATGGAGAAGTTTGTGCCCTGGTTCTAATCTGGTGCATGTCCCATAAGAACGACACAAAATTTGAAGAGACAGGGTCTGGTTGCTCGATTGAGGGCGCGCTTAGGAAAGTTTGGTGTCTCGGCTGAAAGTTTTGGCGGGTGCGTGGTGTTTGTCCACAATTTTCACAGAAATATGTGTAAATATTTTATCGGATTTGCCAGTTCTCAAGAGTCACCTCTCTCACGATTGCATTTACCTCGCGATTTGTGCAACATGAGGGTTACACATTTATTGCAACTAGGCTGTAACTGGGAATTTAATGAGTTTCAACTACTAGGTTACAACTGAGAATAGCACAATTAGTAGGGTGACGTCAGCGCCTTAACATAACAAGTTCTCAGGCGCCTGGGATCTAGGTGCTCATATTTTATTACTTTTATTTTCATTGTTGACGTCTTTATTTCGAATCCGATCGTCCCCCAACACGTACCTAAGGATTTTAACTATCGAGCCCAAGAAATTAGCCCATTCGGCCTCATTATAGCCCAAGACCTTCTAATTCGGCCATAGATAATGAAAATGAAATATAGCCCATAGATAATAGCCCATAGATAATGACTATTGGGTCATTCGGCTGCGCAAATAGCCCAGTTAGATTGGACGAGAGAAAATGAAATATAGCCCATAGATAATAGCCCATCAATCCCTGCTTGGCCCATTTTTCTTCAATTCGGCCTTTTTTGGGCACTGTCCACCCATCCCTAAAAAAACTCCGCCTATCCATGTTTTTTAAGTACTACCTACTACATTGTGTATACTCCCTCCAATTCAAATTAATGTACTCAAATTTGTCAAGATTCGGATGTACTTAGCACTAAAACATGTTTAGATACATCTGAATCTAGACAAATATGAGAACATTAATATGGATCAGAGGGAGTAACATTTTTAGTTGAGCTGCTAGAAATCACGCGTAGCAGATAGACAAGCAATTTTATAAGAAGAAAAATAAATAAGTTCTATACGATATTAGTATACATTTATTACGTTTTATAAAAGCATAACAATTTTCTTGTGTAGTGGTAAGGCATGCAGTTTACTGTAGCAATATTTCTGTACTGCGAGGCTGACATGGCCGACCCACCTGTCTACAGCTAGCGCCCATCAACCTTACCATACAAGAGATCAAGTTTAATGAGAGGGATTAAAAAGTACTTGTTCAATAGTCACGACCGGAAAAAACAAGACCAAGATCGACACGTTTCTTGTCCAGAGAGGCTGACACGTGGGCCCTAGCAGCAAGACCATACACGTTTGCCGCATCGAACAACGTTACCAAGGTCAAACCAGCGGACATGCCGAAAAAATGTCCAACACACACACGTTTCCTCCAAAGAGGAGGCTGACATGTGAACCCAACAGGGAGACATTATACATGTGGTGTATCGAGCAACATTGCCAAGTTCCAAACAGGAAAGTAGCAGAGAAGAAAAAAAGTCCAGCATCCACACATTTCCTGCACAGAGAATGCTGACATGTGGGGCCCACCAGCCTGTATAAACATCTAAAGTAGAAAGCAACGCTATCAAGTTCAGAACACGAAGGCCCGACTGAGGGCAAAAAATCCATCATTCACATGTTTCTTCTAATGAGTGGATGACATGTGGGGCCCTGGAGGTTGATTAAACGGTAGATGCATCGAGCAACACTGTCAACTTTGGAATAGGGTAGCACGAGCGAAGGGAAAAAATTCCATCATACACACGTTTCTTCTAATGAGAGGATGGCATGTGGGTCCCAGCAACCTGATTAAATAGTAGATGCATCGAGTAACGCTATAAACTTCAGAAAAGGGTAACGCGAGCGGCGGAAAAAATTCCATCATACACACGATTCTTCTAATGAGAGGTTGACATGTGGGACCCAGCAGCCTGACTAAACGGCAGACGCATCGAGCAACATTATCGAGTTCAAATTAGGGCGTGTCCGAAAGTATGGTGCTAGAGACATTGATGTTTGGGACCCACACGCCTCAAATGACTTGACAGTCAACATCGCACGAGGAACCGAAAATCTTGCTTCGCCATGTGCCCGAGGTTCCTCCATGTTTTAGTGGTTCAACAGTAGTAGAGGGTCGCAAAAATAGAAAAAGTTTTCCATTAGCCACGGCCGAAATTAAATTCGTGAAAGACGCACCTTCTACAACGACCGTCGGGCCAAGACATTGCGGAAGGAAACATTTCTTGTAGTGATTGTATGTGTTCTTTCCTAAACCATAGTGATCCCCAATAGTCATTGCGTGTATTCTTTTCCAAAACTACATTGATCCCCTAGTGTCACTTCATGTGTTATTTTCCTAAACCACATTGATCCACATGACCACACACACTCAAGTGGATTCTACGATGCAACTTTTGTCACACTAGTGCAACATGAAATGTGGAAGCTACTTTCCTAAGTTTTTTTGGTCTTTGTGACCATCGTTTACTAAACCACGTTGATACATGTGTTCTTTTACTAAACCACACTAATCCCCTAGAGTCATTGCATATGTTCTTTTCCTAAACCACATGGCCACACACACTCCAGTGGATTCTGTAATGCAACTTCTGCCATAGTGGTGCAACATGCAACGTGGAAGCTGCTTTCCTATGTGTTTTTTGTCTTTATGACCACGGTTTGACACAAGGAGTCCCTAGAGTCATTACATGTGTTCTTTTCCTAAACCGCATTGATCCACAAGACCACATTGCATGTGCTTTTTTCCAAAACCATATTGATCCACATGACCACGCACACTCCAGTGGATTCTATGATCCAACTTTTGTCACACTAGTGCAACATGAAATGTGGAAGCTCCTTTACTAAGTGTTTTTGGTCTTTGAGACCATCGTTTACTATACCACATTGATACATGTGTTCTTTTACTAAACCACACTAATCCCCTAGAGTCATTGCATGTGTTCTTTTCCTAAACCACATGGCGACACATACTCCAGTGGATTCTGTAATGCAACTTCTGCCATAGTAGTGCAACATGGAACATGGAAGCTACTTTCCTATGTGTTTTTTGTCTATATGACCATGGTTTGACACATGGAGTCCCTAGAGTCATTACATGTGTTCTTTTCCTAAACCGCATTGATCCACAAGACCATATTGCATGTGCTTTTTTCGAAAACCACATTGATCCACATGACCACACACACTCGAGTGGATTCTTTGATGCAATTTCTGCCACACTAGTGCAATATGCAATGTGGAAGCTCCTTTACTAAGTGTTTTTGGTCTCTATGATCATGGTTTGACACATTCACCCCCTAGAGTCATGACATGTGTTATTTGCCTAAACCACATTGATCACCTAGAGTCAGTGCATGTGTTCTTTTCCTAGACCACATTGATCCCCTAGAATCATTGCATTTGTTCTTTTCCTAAACCACATTGATCCACATGACCACACACACTCTAGTGGATCCTGTGATGCAACTTTTGTCACACTAGTGGAACAGGCAATGTGGAAGTTGCTTTCCTATGTGTTTGTGGTCTCTATGACAATGGTTTGACACATGGAGTCCTTAGAGTCATTGCATGTGTTGTTTTCCTAAACCACATTGATACACATGACCACATTGCATGTGTTCTTTTCCTAAACCACATTGATCCACATGATCACACACACTCCAGCGGAATCTATGATGTAACTTCTGCCATATTGGTGCAAACTTGCAAAGCGGAAGTTGCTTTCCTATGTGTTTTTGGTCTTCGTGACCATGGTTTGACACATAGACTCCCTACATCATTGCATGTGTTATTTTCCTAAACCACATTGATCCACATGACCACATTGCATGTGTTCTTCTACAAAACCACATTGATCCACATGACCACACACTCTAGTGGATTCTGATGCAACTTTGCCACACTAGTGCAACATGCAATGTGGAAGCTCCTTTACTAAGTGTTTTAAGGTCTCTATGACCATGGTTTGACACATGGATTCCCTAGAGTCATTGCATGTGTTATTTTCCTAAACCACATTGATCCCCTAGAGTCATTGCATGTGTTCTTTTCCTAAACCAGATTGATCCACATGACCACACACACTCCATTGGATTGTGTGATGCAACGCAACTTCTGCCATAGTGGTGGAAGATGCAACGTGGAAGCTGCTTTCCTATGTGTTTTTGGTCTATATGACCATACTTTGACACATGGAGTCCCTAGAGTCATTACATGTGTTCTTTTCCTAAACCGCATTGATCCACAAGACCACATTGCATGTGCTTTTTTCCAAAACCACATTGACCCACATGACCACACACACTTGAGTGGATTCTTTGATGCAACTTCTGCCCCACTAGTGCAATATGCAATTTGAAGCTGCTTCACTAAGTGTTTTTGGTCTCTATGACCATGGTTTGACACATTCATCCCCTAGAGTCATTACATGTGTTATTTGCCTAAACCACATTGATCATCTAGAGTCAGTGCATGTGTTCTTTTCCTAGACCACATTGATCCCCTAGAGTCATTGCATTTGTTCTTTTCCTAAACCACATTGATCCACATGACCACACACACTCTAGTAGATTCTGTGATGCAACTTCATCACACTAGTGGAAACGGCAATGTGGAAGATGCTTTCCTATGTGTTTGTGGTCTCTATGACAATCGTTTGACACATGGAGTCCTTAGAGCCATTGCATGTGTTGTTTTGCTAAACCACATTGATACACATGACCACATTGCATGTGTTCTTTTCCTAAACCACATTGATCCACATGATCACACACACACTCCAGCGGAATCATGATGTAACTTCTGCCATATTGGTGCAAACTTGCAAAGCGGAACTTGCTTTCCTATGTGTTTTTTGTCTTCATGACCATGGTTTGACACATGGAGTCCCTAGAGTCATTGCATGTGTTATTTTCCTAAACCACATTGATCCATATGACCACATTGCATGTGTTCTTTTACAAAACCTCATTGATCCACATGACCACACACACCCTAGTGGATTCTGTGATGCAACTTCTGTCACACTAGTGCAACATGCAATGTGGAAGCTCCTTTACTAAGTGTTTTTGGTCTCTATGACCATGGTTTGACACATGGATTCCCTAGATTCATTGCATCTGTTTTTTTCCTAAACCACATTGATCCCCTAGAGTCATTGCATGTGTTCTTTTCCTAAACCACGTTGATCCACATGACCATACACACTCCATTGGATTCTGTGATGTAATGCCACTTCTGCCATAGTGGTGCAACAAGCAACATGGAAGCTGCTTTCGTATGTGTTTTTGGTCTATATGACCATACTTTGACACATGGAGTCCCTAGAGTCATTACGTGTGTTCTTTTCCTAAACCGCATTGATCCACAAGACCACATTGCATGTGCTTATTTCCAAACCACATTGATCCACATGACCACACACACTCGAGTGGATTCTTTGATGCAACTTCTGCCACACTAGTGCAATATGCAATGTGGAAGCTGCTTCACTAAGTGTTTTTGGTCTCTATGACCATGGTTTGACACATTCATCCCCTAGAGTCATTACATATGTTATTTGCCTAAACCACATTGATCATCTAGAGTCAGTGCATGTGTTCTTTTCCTAGACCACATTGCTCCCCTAGAGTCATTGCATTTGTTCTTTTCCTAAACCACATTGATCCACATGACCACACACACTCTACTGGATTCTGTGATGCAACTTCTGTCACACTAGTGGAATAGGCAATGTGGAAGTTGCTTTCCTCTTTGTGTTCTCTATGACAATGGTTTGACACATGGAGTCCTTAGAGTCATTGCATGTGTTGTTTTCCTAAACCACATTGATACACATGACCACATTGCATGTGTTATTTTCCTAAACCACATTGATCCACATGATCACACACACTCCAGCAGAATTTATGATGTAACTTCTGCCATATTGGTGCAAACTTGCAAAGCGGAAGTTGCTTTCCTATGTGTTTTTGGTCTTCGTGACCATGGTTTGACACATAGACTCCCTACAGTCATTGCATGTGTTATTTTCCTAAACCACATTGATCCACATGACCACATTGCATGTGTTCTTCAACAAAACCACATTGATCCACATGACCACACACACTCTAGTGGATTCTGTGATGCAACTTTTGCCACACTAGTGCAACATGCAATGTGGAAGCTCCTTTACTAAGTGTTTTAAGGTCTCTATGACCATGGTTTGACACATGGATTCCCTAGAGTCATTGCATGTGTTATTTTCCTAAACCACATTGATCCCCTAGAGTCATTGCATGTGTTCTTTTCCTAAACCAGATTGATCCACATGACCACACACACTCCATTGGATTCTGTGATGCAATGCAACATCTGCCATAGTGGTGGAAGATGCAACGTGGAAGCTGCTTTCCTATGTGTTTTTGGTCTATATGACCATACTTTGACACATGGAGTCCCTAGAGTCATTACAAGTGTTCTTTTCCTAAACTGCATTGATCCACAAGACCACATTGCATGTGCTTTTTTCCAAAACCACATTGACCCACATGACCACACACACTTGAGTGGATTCTTTGATGCAACTTCTGCCCCACTAGTGCAATATGCAATTTGGAAGCTGCTTCACTAAGTGTTTTTGGTCTCTATGACCATGGTTTGACACATTCATCCCCTAGAGTCATTACATGTGTTATTTGCCTAAACCACATTGATCATCTAGAGTCAGTGCATGTGTTCTTTTCCTAGACCACATTGATCCCCTAGAGTCATTGCATTTGTTCTTTTCCTAAACCACATTGATCCACATGACCACACACACTCCTGTGGATTCTATGATGCAACTTCTGTCACACTAGTGGAAACGGCAATGTGGAAGATGCTTTCCTATATGTTTGTGGTCTCTATGACAATGGTTTGACACATGGAGTCCTTAGAGTCATTGCATGTGTTGTTTTGCTAAACCACATTGATACACATGACCACATTGCATGTGTTCTTTTCCTAAACCACATTGATCCACATGATCACACACACTCCAGCGGAATCATGATGTAACTTCTGCCATATTGGTGCAAACTTGCAAAGCGGAACTTGCTTTCCTATGTGTTTTTTGTCTTCGTGACCATGGTTTGACACATGGAGTCCCTAGAGTCATTGCATGTGTTATTTCCCTAAACCACATTGATCCATATGACCACATTGCATGTGTTCTTTTACAAAACCTCATTGATCCACATGACCACACACACCCTAGTGGATTCTGTGATGCAACTTCTGTCACACTAGTGCAACATGCAATGTGGAAGCTCCTTTACTAAGTGTTTTTGGTCTCTATGACCATGGTTTGACACATGGATTCCCTAGATTCATTGCATGTGTTTTTTTCCTAAACCACATTGATCCCCTAGAGTCATTGCATGTGTTCTTTTCCTAAACCACATTGATCCACATGACCACACACACTCCATTGGATTCTGTGATGCAATGCAACTTCTGCCATAGTGGTGCAACAAGCAACGTGGAAGCTGCTTTCGTATGTGTTTTTGGTCTATATGACCATACTTTGACACATGGAGTCCCTAGAGTCATTACGTGTGTTCTTTTGCTAAACCGCATTGATCCACAAGACCACATTGCATGTGCTTATTTCCATACCACATTGATCCACATGACCACACACACTCGAGTGGATTCTTTGATGCAACTTCTGCCACACTAGTGCAATATGCAATGTGGAAGCTGCTTCACTAAGTGTTTTTGGTCTCTATGACCATGGTTTGACACATTCATCCCCTAGAGTCATTACATATGTTATTTGCCTAAACCACATTGATCACCTAGAGTCAGTGCATGTGTTCTTTTCCTAGACCAAATTGATCCCCTAGATTCATTGCATTTGTTCTTTCCGTAAACCACATTGATCCACATGACCGCACACACTCTAGTGGATTCTGTGATGCAACTTCTGTCACACTAGTGGCACAGGCTATGTGGAAGTTGCTTTCCTATGTGTTTGTGGTCTCTATGACAATAGTTTGACACATGGAGTCCTTAGAGTCATTGCATGTGTTGTTTTCCTAAACCACGTTGATACACATGACCACATTGCATGTGTTCTTGTCCTAAACCACATTGATCCACATGATCACACACACTCTAGAGGAATCTATGATGTAACTTCTGCCATATTGGTGCAAACTTGCAAAGCGAAAGTTGCTTTCCTATGTGTTTTTGGTCTTCGTGACCATGGTTTGACACATAGACTCCCTAGAGTCATTGCATGTGTTATTTTCCTAAACCACATTGATCCACATGACCACATTGCATGTTTTCTTCTACAAAACCACATTGATCCACATGATTACAAACACTCTAGTGGATTCTGTGATGCAACTTTTTCCACACTAGTGCAACATGCAATGTGGAAGCTCCTTTGCTAATTGTTTTTGGTCTCGATGACCATGGTTTGACACATGGATTCCCTAGAGTCATTGCATGTGTTATTTTCCTAAACCACATTGATCCCCTAGAGTCATTGCATGTGTTATTTTCCTAAACCACATTGATCCACATGACCACACACAGTCCATTGGATTCTGTGATGCAATGCAACTTCTGCCATAGCGGTGCAACATGCAACGTGGAAGCTGCTTTCCTATGTGTTTTTGGTCTATATGACCATACTTTGACACATGGAGTCCCTAGAGTCATTACATGTGTTCTTTTCCTAAACCGCATTGATCCACAAGACCACATTGCATGTGTTTTTTTCCAAAAGCACATTGACCCACATGACCACACACACTCGAGTGGATTCTTTGATGCAACTTCTGCCACACTAGTGCAATATGCAATTTGGAAGCTGCTTCACTAAGTATTTTTGGTATCTATGACCATGGTTTGACACATCCATCCCCTAGAGTCATTACATGTGTTATTTTCCTAAACCACATTGATCATCTAGAGTCAGTGCATGTGTTCTTTTCCTAGACCACATTGATCCCCTAGAGTCATTGCATTTGCCCTTTTCCTAAACCACATTGATCCACATGACCACACACACTCTAGTGGATTTTGTGATGCAACTTCTATCACACTAGTGGAACAGGCAATGTGGAAGATGCTTTCCTATGTGTTTGTGGTATCTATGACAATGGTTTGACACATGGAGTCCTTAGAGTCATTGCATGTGTTCTTTTCCTAAACCGCATTGATACACATGACCACATTGCATGTGTTCTTTTCCTAAACCACATTGATCCACATGATGACACACACTCCAGCAGAATCTATGATGTAACTTCTGCCATACTGGTGCAAACTTGCAAAGCGGAAGTTGCTTTCCTATTTTTTTAGTCTTCGTGACCATGGTTTGACACATGGAGTCCCTAGAGTCATTGCATGTGTTATTTTCCTAAACCACATTGATCCACATGACCACATTGCATGTGTTCTTTTACAAAACCTCATTATTCCACATGACCACACACACCCTAGTGGATTCTGTGATTCAACTTCTGCCACACTAGTGCAACATGCAATGTGGAAGCTCCTTTACTAAGTGTTTTTGGTCTCTATGACCATGGTTTGACACATGG
Source organism: Avena insularis (assembly GCA_023614405.1). Classification (NCBI taxonomy): domain Eukaryota; kingdom Viridiplantae; phylum Streptophyta; class Magnoliopsida; order Poales; family Poaceae; genus Avena; species Avena insularis. The sequence goes on along the minus strand of CM042688.1, from coordinate 344,956,897 downwards.
ATTCCCTAGAGTCATTGCATTTGTTTTTCCCTAAACCACATTGATCCCCTAGAGTCATTGCATGTGTTCTTTTCCTAAACCACATTAATCCACATGACCACACACACTCCATTGGATTCTGTGATGCAATGCAACTTCTGCCATAGTGGTGCAACAAGCAACGTGGAAGCTGCTTTCGTATGTGTTTTTGGTCTATATGACCATACTTTGACACATGGAGTCCCTAGAGTCATTACGTGTGTTCTTTTCCTAAACCGCATTGATCCACAAGACCACATTGCATGTGCTTATTTCCAAAACCACTTTGATCCACATGACCACACACACTCGAGTGGATTCTTTGATGCAACTTCTGCCACACTAGTGCAATATGCAATGTGGAAGCTGCTTCACTAAGTGTTTTTGGTCTCTATGACCATGGTTTGACACATTCATCCCCTAGAGTCATTACATGTGTTATTTGCCTAAACCACATTGATCATCTAGAGTCAGTGCATGTGTTCTTTTCCTAGACCAAATTGATCCCCTAGATTCATTGCATTTGTTCTTTCCCTAAACCACATTGATCCACATGACCGCACACACTCTAGTGGATTCTGTGATGCAACTTCTGTCACACTAGTGGCACAGGCTATGTGGAAGTTGCTTTCCTATGTGTTTGTGGTCTCTATGACAATAGTTGGACACATGGAGTCCTTAGAGTCATTGCATGTGTTGTTTTCCTAAACCACGTTGATACACATGACCACATTGCATGTGTTCTTGTCCTAAACCACATTGATCCACATGATCACACACACTCTAGAGGAATCTATGATGTAACTTCTGCCGTATTGGTGCAAACTTGCAAAGCGAAAGTTGCTTTCCTATGTGTTTTTGGTCTTCGTGACCATGGTTTGACACATAGACTCCCTAGAGTCATTGCATGTGTTATTTTCCTAAACCACATTGATCCACATGACCACATTGCATGTGTTCTTCTACAAAACCACATTGATCCACATGACCACACACACCCTAGTGGATTCTATGATGCAACTTCTGCCACACTAGTGCAACATGCAATGTGGAAGCTCCTTTACTAAGTGGTTTTGGTCTCTATGACCATGGTTTGACACATGGATTCCCTAGAGTCATTGCATTTGTTATTTTCCTAAACCACATTGATCCCCTAGAGTCATTGCATGTGTTCTTTTTCTAAACCACATTGATCCACAGGACCACACACACTCTAGTGGATTCTGAAGCAACTTCTGTCACAATAGTGGAACATGCAATGCGGAAGCTGCTTTCCTATGTGTTTTTAGTCTCTATGAGCATGATTTGACACATGGAGCCCCTAGAGTCATTGCATGTGTTCTTTTCCTAAACTACATTAATCCACATGATCACATTTCATGTGTTCTTTTCGTAAACCACGTTGATCCACATGACTACACACACTCCTGTGGATTCTATGATGCAACTTCTGCCATACTGGTGGAACATGCAATGTGGAAGCTGCTTTCCTATGTGTTTTTGGTCTCTGTGACCATCGTTTAACACATGGAGTCCCTAGAGTCATTGCATATGTTGTTTTCCTAAACCACATTGATCCACATGACCACATTGCATGTGTTCTTTTCCAAAACCACATTGATGCACATGACCACACACACTCTAGTGGATTCTATGATGCAACTTCTGCCACACTGGTGCAACATGCAATGTGGAAGCTACTTTACTAAGTGTTTTTGGTCTCTATGACCATGGTTTGACACATGGAGTCCCTAGAGTCATTGCATGTGTTCTTTTCCTAAACCACATTGATCCCCTAGAGTCATTGCATCTGTACTTTTCCTAAACCATAGTGCTCCCCTATAGTCATTGCATGTGTTCTTTTCCTAAACCACATTGATCCCCTAGAGTCATTGCATGTGTTCTTTTCCTTAACCACATTGATATACATGACCACACACACTCTGGTGGATTCTATGATGCAACTTTTGTCACACTACTGCAACAAGAAATGTTGAAGATGTTTTCCTATGTGTTTGGTCTCTATGAATATGGTTTGTAACATTGATCGCCTAGAGTCATTGCATGTGTTTTTTTACTAAAACACAATGAACCTCTAGAGTTAGTCCATGTGTTATTTTCCTAAACCACATGACCACACACACTCTAGTGTATTCTGTTATGCAACTTATGCCATAGGGGTACAACATGCAACGTGGAAACTGCTTTCGTAAGTGTTTTTCGTCTCTATGGCCATGGTTTGACACACGGAGTTCCTAGAGTCATTGCATGTGTTCTTTTCCTAAACCACATTGTTCCACAAGACCGCATTGAATGTGTTCTTTTCTAAAACCACATTAATCCACATGACCACACACACTCCAGTGGATTCTGTGATGAAATTTCCGCCACACTAGTGCAACATGCAATGTGGAAGTTGCTTTACTGAGTGTTTTTTTGTCTTTGTGACCATGGTTTGACACATGGAGTCCCTAGAGTCATTGCATGTGTTCTTTTCCTAAACCATATTGATCGCCTAGAGTCATTGCATGTGTTCTTTTCCTAAACCATATGATCGCCTAGAGTCATTGCATGTGTTCTTTTCCTAAACCATAATGATCCATTAGACTCATTGCATGTGTTCTTTTCCTAAACCACATTGATCCACATGACCACACACACTGAAGTGGATTCATTGATGCACCTTCTATCACAGTGTTGCAACATGCAATTTGGAAGCTGCTTTCCTATGTGTATTTGGTCTCTGTGACCATGGTTTGACACTTTGATCCCCTAGAGTCATTGCATGTGTTGTTTTCCTAAACAACATTGATCCAGATGACCACATTACATGTGTTTTTTTCCAAAAGCACATTGATCCACATGACCACACACACTCTAGTGAATTCTGTGATGCAACTTCTGCCATAGTGGTGCAACATGCAACGTGGAAACTACTTTCCTATGTGTTTTTGGTCTATATGACCATAGTTTGACACATGGAGTCCGTAGAGTCATTACATGTGTTCTTTTCGTAAACCGCATTGATCCACGAGACCACATTGCATTTGCTTTTTTCCAAAACCACATTCATCCACATGACCACACACACTCGAGTGGATTCTTTGATGCAACTTCTGCCACACTAGTGCAATATGCAATGTGGAAGCTGCTTCACTAAGTTTTTTTGGTCCATATGACCATAGTTTGACACATTCACCCCCTAGAGTCATTACATGTGGTATTTGCCTAAACCACATTGATCACCTAGAGTCATTGCATGTGTTCTTTTCCTAAACCACATTGATCCCCTAGAGTCATTGCATTTGTTATTTTGGTAAACCATATTGATCCACATGACCAGACACACTCTAATGGATTCTGTGATGCAACTTCTATCACACTAGTGGAACATGCAATGTGGAAGCTGCTTTCGTATGTGTTTTTGGTCTCTATGACAATGGTTTGACACATGGAGTCCCTAGAGTCATTGCATGTGTTCTTTTCCTAAACCACATTGATACACATGACCACATTGCATGTGTTCTTTTCCGAAACCACATTGATCCACATGACCACACACACTCCAGCGGAATCTATGATGTAACTTCTCCATATTGGTGGAAACTTGCAAAGCGGAAGCTGCTATCCTATGTGTTTTTGGTCTTCGTGACCATGGTTTGACACATGGAGTCCCTAGATTCATTGCATGTGTTATTTTCCTAAACCACATTGATCCACATGACCACATTGCATGTGTTCTTTTATAAAACCACATTGATCCACATGACCAGACACACTCTAGTGGATTCTGTGTGCAACTTCTGCCACACTAGTGCAACATGCAATGTGGAAGCTCCTTTACTAATTGTTTTTGGTCTCTATGACCATGGTTTGACAGATGGAGTCCCTAGAGTCATTGCATGTGTTATTTTCCTAAACCACATTGATCACCTAGAGTCATTGCATGTGTTCCTTTCCTAAACCACATTGATTCACATGACCACGCCCACTCCAGTGGATTCTGTGACACAACTTCTGCCATAGTGGTGCTACATGCAACATCGAAGCTGCTTTCCTATGTGTTTTTGGTCTCTATGACCATGGTTTCACACATGAAGTCCCTAGAGTCATTGCATTTGTTCTTTTCCTAAACCACATTGATCCACATGACCACATTGCATGTGTTCTTTTCCAAAACCACATTGATGCACATGACCACACACACTCTAGTGGATTCTATGATGCAACTTCTGCCACACTGGTGCAACATGCAATGTGGAAGCTGCTTTACTAAGTGTTTTTGGTCTCTATGACCATGGTTTGACACATGGAGTTCCTAGAGTCATTGCATGTGTTCTTTTCCTAAACCACATTGATCCCCTAGAGTCATTGCATCTATACTTTTCCTAAACCATAGTGCTCCCCTATAGTCATTGCATGTGTTCTTTTCCAAAACCACGTTGATCCATATGACCACACACACTCGAGTGGATTCGGTGATGCAACTTCCGCCACACTAGTGCAACATGCAATGTGTAAGGTTCTTCACTAAGTGTTTTTGGTCTCTATGACCATGGTTTGACGCATTGATCCCCTAGAGCCATTAAATATGTTCTTTCCCTAAACCTCATTGATCCTCTAGAGTCATTGCATGTGTTCTTTTCCTAAACCATATTCATCCCCTAGAGTCATTGCATGTGTACTTTTCCTAAACCAAATTGATCCACATGACCACACAATACAGTGGATTCTGTGATGCAACTTCTGTCACACTAGCGGAACATGCAATGTGGAAGCTTCTTTCCTATGTGGTTTTGGTCTTTATGACCATGGTTAGACACATGGATTCCCTAGAGTCATTGCTTGTGTTCTTTTCCTAAACCACATGGATCCACATGACAACATTGCATGTGTTAGTTTCCAAAACCACATTAATCCACATGACCACACACACTCAAGTGGATTCTATGATGCAACTTCATCCATAATGGTGCATCATGCAACGTGGAAGCTGCTTTCCTATGTGTTTTTGGTCTCTGTGACCATGGTTTGACACATGGAGTCCCTAGAGTCATTGCATGTGTTCTTTTCCTAAACCACATTGATCCACATGACCACATTGTGTGTGGTTTTTTCCAAAACTACATTGATCCACATGACCACACACAATCTAGTGGATTCTGTGGTGCAACTTCTGCCACACTAGTGCAACATGCAATATGGAAGCTGCTTTACTAAGTGTTTTTGTTCTGTATGACCATCAGTTGACACATGGAGTCTCTAGAGTCATTGCATGTGTTCTTTTCCAAAAACACATTGATCAACTAGAGTCATTGCATGTGTTCGTTACCTAAACCACATTGATCCACATGACCACACACACTCTAGTGGATTCTATGATGCAACTTCTGTCACACTAGTGCAACATGCAATCTCGAAGATGCTTTCCTATATGTTTTTGGTCTCGGTGACCATAGTTTAACACATTGATCCCCTAGAGTCATTCATGTGTTCTTTTCCAAAACCACATTCATCTCCTATAGTGATTGCATTTGTTCTTTTCCTAAACCAGATTAATCCACATGACCAAACAAACTCAAGTGCATTCTATGATGCGACTTCTGCCATACTGGTACAACATAAAATGTGGTAACTGATTTCCTATGTGTTTCTGGTCTCTATGACCATGGTTTGACAAATCGAGTCCCTCAAGTCGTTGCATGTGTTCTTTTCCTAAACCATATTGATCCACATGACCACACACACTCAAGTGGATTTTGTGATGCAACTTATGTCACAATAGTGGAACATGCAATGCGGAAGCTACTTTCCTATGTGTTTTTGGTCTCCGTGACCATGGTTTGACACAAGGAGTCCCTAGAGTCATTGTGTGTGTTCTTTTCCTAAACCACATTGATCCACATGATCACATTGCATGTGTTCTTTTCATAAACCACATTGATCCACATGACCACGCACACTGATGTGGATTCTATGATGCAACTTCTGCCATACTGGTGGAACATGCAATGTGGAAGCTGCTTTCCTATGTGTTTTTGGTCTCCGTCACCATGGTTTGACACATGGAGTCCCTAGACTCATTGCATATGTTCTTTTCCTAAACCACATTGATCCACAGGACCACATTGCATGTGTTATTTTCCAAAACCACATTGATGCACATGACCACACACACTGTAGTGGATTCTATGATGCAACTTCTGCCACACTGGTGCAACATGCAGTGTGGAAGATGCTTTACTAAGTGTTTTTGGTCTCTATGACCATTGTTTGACACATGGAGTCCCTTGAGTCATTGCATGTGTTCTTTTCCTAAACCACATTGATCCCCTAAAGTCATTGCATGTGTTATTTTCCTAAACCACATTGATTAACTAGAGTCATTGCATGTGTTCTTTTCCTAAACCACATTGATCCACATGTCCACACACACTAGTGGATTCTGTGATGTGACTTCTGCCATACTGGTGCGACATGCAATGTGGAAGCTGCTTTTGTATGTGTTTTTGTGACCATGGTTTGACACATCGATTCCCTCGAATCGTTACATGTGTTATTTTCCTAAACCACATTGATACACATGACCACATTGCATGTGTTCTTTTACAAAACCACATTGATCCCCATGACCACACACACTCAAGTGGATTCTATGATGCAACTTCTGCCACACTGGTGCAACATGCCATGTGGAAGCTGCTTTACTAAGTGTTTTTGGTCTCTATGACCATGGTTTGATAAATAGAGTCCCTTGATTCATTGCATGTGTTATTTTCCAAAACCACATTGAGCACCTAGAGTTATTGTATGTGTTCTTTTCCTATACCGCATTGATCCCGTAGATTCATTGCATGTTATCTTTTGCTAAACCACATTGATCCCCTAGAGTCACTACATGTGTTCTTTTCCTAAACCACACTAATCCACATGACCACACACACTCTTGTGGATTCTGTGATGCAACTTATGTCACACTAGCGCAAATGCAATGTGGAAGCTGCTATCCTAAGGGTTTTTGGTGTACGTGACCATGATTGGATAGATGGACTCCATAGAGTCATTGCATGTGTTCTTTTCCTAAACCACATTGATCCCCTAGAGTCATTGCATCTGTACTTTTCCTAAACCATAGTGATCCCCTAGAGTCATTGCATGTGTTCTTTCCCTAAACCACATTGATCCCCTAGAGTCATTGCATGTGTTCTTTTCCTAAACCATATTGATCCACATGACCACGCACACTCTAGTGGATTCTATGATGCAACTTTTGTCACACTAGTGCAACATGAAATGTTGAAGCTGCTTTCCTATGTGTTTGTCCTTTGTGAAGTTGGTTTGTAACATTGATCCCCTAGAGTCATTGCATGTGTTTTTTACTAAAACATATTGATCCTCTAGAGTCAGTCCATGTGTTATTTTCCTAAACCACATGACCAGAGACAATCTAGTGTATTCTGTTATGCAACTTATGCCATAGGGGTACAACATGCAACGTGGAAGCTGCTTTCGTAAGTGTTTTTGGTCTCTATGGCCATGGTTTGACACGCAGAGTTCCTAGAGTCATTGCATGTGTTCTTTTACTAAACCACATTGATCCACAAGACCACATTGAATGTGTTATTTTCCAAAACCACATTAATCCACATGACCACACACACTTCAGTGGATTCTGTGATGCAACTTCTGCCACACTAGTGCAACATGCAATGTGGAAGTTGCTTTACTATGTATTTTTTTTGTCTCTGTGACCATGGTTTGACACATGGAGTCCCTAGAGTCATTGCATGTGTTGTTTTCCTAAACCATATTGATCGCCTAGAGTCATTGCATGTGTTATTTTCTGAAAACATGAGGTTCTATTCTACCACTGATGTCTATGCACTTCTATTCTTGTAGACAGTTGTTGGGCCTCCAAGTGCAGAGGTTTGTAGAACAACAACAAGTTTTCCCTTAAGTGGATCACCCAAGGTTTATCGAACTCAGGGAGGAAGTGGTCAAAGGTATCCCCTCTCAAGCAACCCTGCAATCAAGATACAAGAAGTCTCTTGTGTCTCCAACACACCCAATACATTTGTCAGGTGTATAGGTGCACTAGTTCAGCGAAGAGATAGTGAAATACAAGTGGTATAGATAATTATAAGTGGTAACGGTGATATAAAATAGCTTGATAGCGTGTAAGAGACTAAAGGCAAACTGAAATAAATATGGAAGCAAGCAAACATGTAACATATCTAGTTGCAAACGGTGTTTCTATGCTTACAAACAAGGCCTAGGGATCATACTTTCACTAGTGAACACACTCATATAAATATATTCTTCTTTATGATACTACTCTAAACTACTCTCCGGTTAGACACTCTAATCCATGGTAGGGCTATAACAGCACACCTCAAAGTTCATCTTTTCCAACTACAAAACCCCACACTGTCACCTTGAGCACTAGATGGTTCAAACAAAAACCACAATTTCATAGAAACATCCAACTCCAAATATAACTCATAACAAGTATTTGTAATATCTAGCCTAAGTGCCACCATGGTGTGCACACTGTCAACTTCACACACATGGGGAGAGCAGAGATCTATTAAAGCACTTGAGTAGCAAGGTAGATCTATAGATTACAAGCTCATGATCTCAATAAGATCATGCATAGAGAGAGATGAACACATAGCTACCGGTAGAACCCTTAGCCTCGAGAGAGAACTACTCCCTCCTCATCATGTGAATCAGCAATGGTGATGGAGATGGTAGTGGAGATCGATGGAGTTGTCTCCCCTTTGGTGGCGGCGGCGCTGCGGAACTTTTCGTGGCTGGAGGCTTGACAATTTAGGGTTTTTGCATCAGGAGGAATATATAGGCGAAGGGGCAAGGATGGTGGCCAGCCATGGGGCCCACACCATGCCCTGGCGCGGCCTGGGGGACCCACGCCTAGGGGTGGTGTGTCCACCCTGTGGCCCTCCTTCGTCTCTCCTTCTGGCTCCATGAATCTTCCGGGAAAATATCAACTTTGGCTTTTGTCCGGTCCAATTCCGAGAATATTCATTTTCTGACTTTCTGGAACCAAAAACAGCAGAAAACATGCAACTGGCACTCTGGCTCTTGTTAATAGGTTAGTCCAAGAAATCATATGAAAAGTACTCCAAAGTATGGATAAAACATAAGAAAGTAGATAAAACCAAGCATGGAACATCAAAAATTATGGATACATTAGCAACGTATCAACATCCCCAAGCTTAACTCCTGCTCGTCCTCGAGTAGGTAAGTGATAATAAGAAAGAATAATTTTTGAGGTGACATGCACCATCATAAACTTGATCAAAGTATTTGTAAAACAATGATAGCTGGGATCATAGTACTTCAATCATAACATGAAAGACAAAGTTCTAACAATAATACAAAGCAACTATGTTGCAACATGAAAAGGAACAAACAAAAGATTCATGAATAACAATGCTTTGCAAGACGTTTGTTTGTTTCACATAAAGAACACATAGCATAGTAGCATTCATCTTGTCCCTCATAGAGTAGCAAACATAAATGCATAGGACACCTTCAAAGTTAATAAGATTTACTAGATACAAATAGTTTAAAACAAGCAATATCGAAGCTATGCATCAATCAACAAGTCTTGGGACAATGCACATAGAACTAAGAATGGCCACTATGCTCTCAAAGTAGGTGCATAAAGATAGAAGGTGGAGACTCAATATAAAAGTGGAAGAAAGGCCTTCATAGAAGGAAGCAGGGATTCAAGTTTCATAAAGAGCTTCCAAAAATTATGGTACTTATTAGCTTTCAGCTCTCATTGCCCCTATCATAAGAATCTTGAAGTGATTAAGGTTAAAGTGAACAAACTATGGAGTATATGCTTGACAAAGTATAAGTTGGAGATCTCATGTCCCTTGAATACGAGGGCCGCTCCTCATGCTACTCAAGTTTAGTCACCGATAAGTTCTTGTCATCGTAAGTACATGTGTATCATAGAGAACCGCCAACGGGGTACCCCTTGCCCGATGATACGGAAGAATCCCCATATCAAAATGACAAGGCAAGCAGACAACAAGCATCTCAGCGATCTTCTTATTTACCATGGGAATATGGTGCTTTTTTCTCTCTTTCCTCTTTTCTCATATCTCTTTTTTTCTCTTTTTTTCGCAATATCTGACTCTTTTTTTATAAGAAGAATGCTTCATAGACAGCTCATTATGGTTACGCTGTAGGTTTCCACCATGACAACATGGATTAGACCAGCGGCCCAGGTATTTCTCTAACACATATACATAACTCCATGGACTTACAAGCTGCCCTTTCTTTTCACACCGACGACATCCATAGACAAAAGAGCATGATATCAACTAGGTACAAAGTAGAAGTGCAATGTTGAAAGCGTTCCCCATGACAGCATGGTTCTGCTAATCTCCAACAAATAAGTGCAAGCATATACAACATAGATGACACAATGGTTCAAGTTTATTAAGGGCAAGAAAAGTAAAGTGTGCCATCAAGTTCGTGAGAGCTTTAATCACTAGTTTTCTCATAACAAGTTTAATTCGGAAGGTAGATAAAAACATAAATATACTTGGAATAGCAAATGCTAATAGGTAGGTATGGTGAACTCTTTAGAATAACTTGGTTTTAGGAGTTGGATGCATGAGTGGAACTCATACTTGGTTGTGGAGGCTAGCAAAAGACTAGGAGAGACCAACTAAGAGAGCCATAATGGCCATAATCATGCAGAGCGACAAAACATCATTAATCAAAGCATAAAGTGATATTACAAGTTGAAAACTAAAGGATCATCAAGGCTATGGTGACTTGGTATAGTCATAACATGGTGTGAGCATGTGCCAAGTCAACCCAAATAAAGCATCAAAGGAGAATACCACAATACTATGCTTTAATATGCTAAAACAACGCATGATTCTTCAAAGGAACATTAAGCAATATCAATTTTTTATAACAAGTCATGCTATAGCAAAGAATACTAAGCCTAAAGCCAAAACAATATCAAGCATGGCATGACAGAGCATAGGCCACAGTCAAAAGCAAGCTCTCTTTACCACTTAAGCATGAAATTTCCTACTCTTTTCCAATCCAAACCAAACTATTTGAAAACCAATGCATGAAAGAGGGGGTCCAACCAATTTATTCAGAAAACTAAGAAAACAAATCAAACGAAAACGAAAAATAAGACGCTCCAAAAACAACACAACTGTGCATGAAACAATAAAAATGAAGTGTTTGGAAGAAACCTGGAATTTTTATTAATGAAGAAGGGGATGCCTTGGGCATCCCCAAGCTTTGATGCTTGTACTTCTTGGATATTTCTTGGGGTGACACGCGTGGCATCCCCAAGCTTGAGCTTTAGTCCATCCTTCATCTCGTTACTCATCCTTCCATACACCTGAAAATTTTCCTTTATACAAAACTTCACACAATCTTTATTAGCAACATTAGTGAACTCAAGATAATAAGTCTTTGGGTTCAGTTCCAACACCAATAAAACTTCAATCAAAACACAAGCTACTGTAGTACTTCCCTCAAAAAGATCAATTCCCAAAAGAACTCAAAAAGGAACCAACAAGAAGCAAATGCAAATAATGACAGAAATCTGTCAAAACAGACCAGCAGGTAAAGACGAATTTTTTCAAAGACCTTCTGTTGCTCAAATCGAGAAGTGTTGTACTAACGGAAGTTAGATAGCAACCTGGGGAAGAAGCACAACAATACACGCCTCAAAAGGACGTACAGAGATTTTACACGAATTTTTACGGTGAAGCACAGAAATCTGTTTCGGGATAGCAACTTTCCCAATCATTACTTCTCTCTCAATAGAGGTTACTATTGGCACAAAAAGCAAATAGAAAGGATAAGGAGCGGTTATTAATGAAGTAATAACTTCTAAGACTCATCTAAAACTTTTGGGTTATCTCCCAATAAGTACTTTTCTTTAACGCCTTTAAGTTAGGCATGATAGTTTGAGAAGATGCTCAAATAAGAAATATGAATTGAAGTAAAAGAGAGCATGAAGAAACAAATTCAAAGAACATTTAAGTCTAACCCACTTCCTATGCATAGGAATCTTGTAAAGAAACAAGTCATGAAAGCACAAAGCAACAAGCAGAGGAAAGCAAGACAAGTGCAACTTCAAAAATTTCAACATAAAGAGGGGAAACTTAATATTATTGAGATGCATAAAACCATGTTTCCCTCTCTCATAATAACTTTCAGTAGCATCATGAATAAACTTAACAATATAACTATCACATAAAACATTCTTATCACGAGCCACATGCTTAAAAGAATTAATACTCTCCACATAAACATAGTCATTCTTATTAATTGTAGTGGGAGCGAATTCGACAAAATAGCTATCATTATTATTATCATCACCATAATCATAAAATATAGGAGGCATATTGTAGTCATAATTAATTTCCTCATCAATAGTAGGTGGACTGAAAATATCATATTTATCATTGTAATCATCATATATTGGAGGTTTGGTATCATCATAAGCAATAGAATAGCTATCTTCCAAAGCTGGGGAACTAAAAAGATCATTTTCATAAAAACTAGATTCCCCAGGCTTAGACTTTTCCATAGCATTAGCAATAATGGCGTCGAAAGAATTCATACTAACAACATTGTCGTTAGCATGCAAATAAAGTTCCATAGGTTTTTTAATTTTCTCTTCAAACACTTCATGTCCTAACTCAAGATAAATACTATAAAGCTCTCTAATTTTGTTGTTGTTTTCCATTAAGCCTAACTAGTGAAAACAAGAAACAAAAAGACAAAATTGCAGAATCTAAAGGAAATAACTTCGAGCACTCACACCGGAGGATGTGAGTACCTTTTACCTTACCTCCCCGGCAACGGCACCAGAAAATAGTTTGATGTCTATGCACTTCTATTATTTTAGACAATTGTTGGGCCTCCAAGTGCAGACGTTTGTAGAACAACAACAAGTTTTCCTTTAAGTGGATCACCCAAGGTTTATCGAACTTAGTGTTGGGGGGATAACCCCGGGTAGGGTCACTCCGGGGTATAGAGGCCGAGTTAGCCGAGGTTCGGCAAGGCCAAAGCGAATGCTGGCCGGGTCACCTCAAGGCAGGCCGGATCACGGAGTAACCCGGACCAGGGGGGTCACCTAACATTATATCAGCCGACTTAAGGAGTAAGTCTATAGTGCTTGTCTAACTTGTATGCAGGAACAGGTGTGGCTGGATCTACCATGATCCGGGTCCCGTTTAGGTTCTGGGAGAAGGAAGGAATCTCTCTGGTAAAAAAGAAGGCCCGGTACGCACTGCATGAGCGAAGCAAGCAAGGGCAGGACCACCGGGTCATGGCCGACAAGGGTGACGACGCCCGTTTCGGCTGACGCGGGCGCCACAGAGGCTCACGTAGCTAAAGCATGTGTGACGTGGGGGAAAAGCACCCCGGTCGGGTTACCACTTTGAGAGGAGGCATATTCTTAGGAATATGCCTCCACGTATGCCCTAGGCAAAGACCAAGCCGCCTCTATATAAGGGGGGCTAGGGTTTCAGTAGAGGGGGTTGGGTTTATCTTCGATACCGATTTGGCTAAGGTTCTAGGGGTGAACGGTAGGTGAGAGTAAGAGAGCTTCTTCTTCCTCCTCTCGCCAATACAGCTCTAGGAGCACTTGTAAATTTGAAAGGAAGGAAATACAATCTACTGCGTGGAGAATCACTCCACTATCCCTCCCTGGATTCCCCTAGCGTTTATTAGTCCCCACCTTTAGCCTATCCATGGCATCTGCCGTGACACCACCACGACAGTTGGCGCCCACCGTGGGGCTAGCAACGCTAGCAGGGGTGAAGATCCGGACGGGAAACCTCATTGGCACCGGCGAACGCATCATCTCCGGGCTCGTTCAGCGCTTTGGAGCGCTGGACTTCGTCAGCGACAACGCTGGCTGCTTCGGCACGTGCCCACTTCCGCACAACGGCCTCTTTTTCAAGTTGGGTGCGCACAAGGTCTATGTTGCTGTGGACGTATCATGCGTTCATCCGCTGCGCGTCATCGAGGCGGGGGAACCACCCCTTAGCGTGGTCCACGGGGCACGTATCACTCGCTCCCTGGACCGTGCTGAATTGATGATGACTGCGCCGGGTGCAGGTGCAAGCAAGGATCCAGCACCGGACCCGGAGGTAACACCTAAGGCACCGAGGAAAGGTAGAGTACCTCCACTAGAGAGGCCTGAGAATGTACTGAGAGAAGCTATGGATAGCTTGGCAAAGCCGGTAGCAGCAGTGGTAGATCCGGCTCAGGCACAGGCCGAGCTAGAGGAAACTAGGCAAAAAATACTAGAAGGCGCAAAGAAAATAGCAGCGGCTCAGCAGTCGTTTCTCAAAGACATTATCTTGAGATACGGTTATCCTCGCATTATCATAACTGACAATGGCACAAATTTTGCGGAAGGAGCATTTGCGTGCTTCTGCCGGGACAAGAAGATCCGACTCGACGTAGCCTCGGTAGCTCGCCCCACATCGAACGGACAAGTGGAAAGATCCAACAGATTAGTACTATCCGGGATAAAACCTCGGCTCATTGAGCCGCTGCAAAGATCAGCGGGGTGCTGGATAGAAGAACTACCAGCGGTACTGTGGAGTTTAAGAACAACTCCGAATCGATCAACAGGCTATACGCCGTTTTTTCTGGTATATGGGGCAGAAGCTGTATTGCCAGCCGACATAGAGCATGATTCGCCTAGGGTCACCAATACACAGAAGACGAAGTGCAAGAAGCCCGGCAAAATGATGTTGATCTGCTGAAAGAAGCGAGAGAACTGGCACTGTCCAGATCCGCCATATATCAGCAAAATCTCCGACGCTACCATAGCCGGAAAGTGTGCCCCCGAGTCTTTCGGGAAGGCGATCTGGTGCTCCGGTTGGTACAACGTACTACTGGCATGCATAAATTATCCCCCCATGGGAAGGGCCATTCATTGTGAGCAAAGCATTGCACAATGATTCTTACTATCTTATAGATGCAAAGCCACAGGAAAAGAACAAGGCGGACAGGTCCGGAGAGGAATCTAAGAGACCGTGGAATGTAGCACTACTTCGTCCCTTCTACACTTAGCTAAGAAGTGTATGTAGCCGAGTCGTCTCATATGTCGGTATGTATGTCGGCAATGAGCTTATCAATAAAATAGTAGCGCCTCGAGCCGTAACTCGGGGACTGCCTTAATAATTATTGTTGTTGTCTCTTGTGCGTTAGCTGGAATAAGTTGTTCTACTTAACCTGGATTAGTAATGTGTGAGCACCAAAAACCCAACTCTTCGACTTACTACTGTCCAACATGATTTGGCTTCATGGCAAGCAAGAGAACAAGTTTGGAGTTGCGTAGCACATGAAAAGCGACTAAGGAAACAAATTTATTCGAGCTAACGTTTGTTTTTCGGACTAACCCTGTATTTATTTTCAAGTTATTATGCAGCTTTATTTTTTGAGCTAAGTCTGAAAGTTCCTCAGTATCGTTAAGACGATTTTTGAAGCTCGGATTCGTAAGTCATAAAGCCGAATCAAGGTAGACACGATCCGAGCCAAAAGATTGGACGAACAAGAAAAAGAAACTCAGGGACTACGCCCAAGTTAACCCGGCATAAGAACTTAGTAGCAAAATATCACATATACACAGCATACAGTTGCACCCGGCATACCGGGGATCTGATAAATTTTCAAGTTTTTTGAGCTAAGGAGCAGCAGGAGGAGGAAGTTCGGCGTCGTCTTCGCTGTCTTCAATATCTGAGGCATCGCCTTCTTCGTCCTCATCCGACCCGTCTTCAACGTTCTCAGTGTTCTCGTCCCCAGCGGATTATAGGAAGCTCGGTCCTTCAACCCAGTCATGGATAGGAGAATATTCGATGAGGCGGTAGGCGCAAGCCTGACGCCGAGCTACCCACTCCGGGTCATTAGTCCATCTGGATCCGGTGCGCCGACGTGTAAGGAGGCTGAGGTCGATCTTCTCATACCATGTGAGTATGTGGTGACGGATAGTATCACCTGCGGCACGCCCAGCGGACTCCCTCTAGAGGTCGAGCTGGGTCTCGATATCTGACAGCTTTTCAGCAAGAAGTGTGATTCTCTTCGGAGCGCTCTCACCGGGCCAGAACGTGTTGAAAACTCGGACTGAAACATCGAGGAGATCCTTACCGTAGTTCTTGATGATTTCCACGCGAGATGACAGGCTGACCAATATGTCCTCCATGTCTAAGGGAATGCTCTCACCGTCAAGAGCGACGGGAGTACCCCTCTCTCGGCGGAAATTGGCAACAGCAGCGCTCGCAATAGGAGTACCCTCTGGAAAAGTGGCCTGGAGACAAGGCAAAGGAAGAAGCTGAAGAAAAGACATATGAAGTAACCCGGAAAATTATGTCGGATAAGGGAAAGGAACTTACGTGAAATGTGGCTGTGAATCCGGGTCAACTCCTTGATGCAGTCATCGCGTCTCTTGCGAAGTTGCTCAAGCTCAGCGTTTGCCGATCCAAGCTGGATGTCGGATTCTTTGAGTAGGTCTTGGTCCATGGAGATCTAGAGAGTAAGGCGCTCGCGCCCTTCTGTGAAGTTCTGGCCAACCTTTTGGAGCTCGGTTTGGTGCTGGGCCTTCATCTTCTCCATCTCAGCCTTGAGCATGGCAATTTTGTTGTCTTGGTCCAGAGGAGAGCAAGCTCATCATCTTTTTTCTTCAGCTCGGCTTGATTCTACCCTGCTTGTTCGAGAAAATGCAGCATCATATCAGGCACGTGCACACTATCCTCAAGCGATGCTGAAATAGTATGTTGACCCGGTGGAGCCGAGGAATGAATGTTTGCCGAGCCAAGGAGAAAGGGAAATGGAAAACACTACAAGGTCGAATAAAAAGGACATACCATTGATTTGATCCAAGTTCTTCCGCATGATCTTGTTCTCAGCCTCCACCCCAGCTGCAGAAACCGACTGATGAGATTAGTTCGGCAGAAGAAGATGAAGAAAAACGGAGAAGCGCCAAGGGAGAAACTTACCCCTTTTTTCATGCTCCGTGATAAGTGCAACATGCTTTGCGCGTAGCATCTTGTGGGTATCCAGCAAGCATTGGAATTCAGCACTCTGGCGATTAGTGGTCACCTGAAAAAAGTACAAAAGCTTAAATTAGCTTGATGCATATTCGAAGTGTACAAGATTCGGGCCAAGTGGAACTTAACCCGGCTCTAGGTGTGTGCATATTCGAAGTGTACATGATCCGGGCCAAGTGGAACTTAACTCGGCTCTAGGTGTGTGCATATTTGACGTGTACAAGATCCAGGCCAAGTGGAACTAAACCCGGCTCTAGGTGTGTGCATATTCGAAGTGTACAAGATCCGGGCCAAGTGGAACTTAACCCGGCTCTAGGTGTGTGCATATTCGAAGTGTACAAGATCCGGGCCAAATGGAACTTAACCCGGCTCTAGGTGTGTGCATATTTGAAGTGTACAAGATCCAGGCCAAGTGGAACTTAACCCGGCTCTAGGTGTGTGCATATTCGAAGTGTACAAGATCCGGGCCAAGTGGAACTTAACCCGGCTCTAGGTGTGTGCATATTCGAAGTGTACAAGATCCGGGCCAAGTGGAACTTAACCCGGCTCTAGGTGTGTGCATATTCGAAGTTCTCATAGAGCTATGTTATTTTTCTAATGAGCATCCGGCCGAGTAACAGGTTACTCCACTGGAGGCTCGGGGACTAATGGTTATTATCTACAGCGTGTCAAGGAGAAACGACATACCTCCATCATCCGCCCCGCGAGGTTAATTGCCTTGGCGGCTGTGTTCATTTGGGCGGAAAATTCTGCGGGGCCGAACTTTTCTGGGAGATCGTCGTTGATGGACGAACTCCACCTTGTTCCAGTTCATGACGAACTCAATTAGGCTCGGAGGATACCACTCACCAGTGGGCATATGGGGCGCCACCAAGCCCTTCGCATGCGCCTCTTTCCTCTCAACCAAAGCAAGGGCTGGGCTAGTATGCAGAACCATTTGCTGCGCGTCAGTTGGCTCGGCAGGGGCATCCTTCGCTGCTGGAGCTTTCTTGCGAAGCATCGACGCTAGGGTTCGCTGCCCAGCCTTGACGGATGCTGACTTGGTAGCGTCCGGAGCCTTTTTACCCTTGGCTTGTTGAGAAGAAGTAACTGCAGCGGATTTTCCCTTAGGAGCTGCTGGGGTAGTTCCTCGCCGAGGTTGAAATGACTCGGACGAGGCGGAAGAACTTGGTGCGGTTGACTTTCTTGGTGCCGGAACGGGTGCTGGTGCTGATTCGGGTGCTGGTACTGGAACTGCTGCCGGTGCTGGGGGCGGTGCTGGTGTTGAGGTAGACTCGGTGGCTACTGGTTGCGGTGATGCCGAAGTTGTGGACGCCGTCGCCTCGGCTGGACCGATCCCTCCTGCTCCGAGGTTACGCTCCTGATCCGGAGCAGCCGCGGAACCCTCTGGAATAGGGCTCAGCGGACGTGACTCGTCGTCACGAAGGGGAGAAGGGCTAGATCAGAGCGGTGAAGAGATGCTAGATCCGCTCTGAAGGACCTCCACCAGAGCCCTACAGAAGAGAATAATGTCAGAAGAGGAATTACAACAATGCAAGGAAAAGTGGGTTGCGGAAAGAAAAATGACTTACGCATCTGAGGTTTGGCCCTCCTTGGGTTTCCGAGCCCTTTGTGCCGGGGCTTTGCCTACCGGCTTGGAGGCAGTTTTGTCTCCGGCCTTCTTTCACCTTTTTGCGGGCTGAGAAGGTCCGGAGGAGGAACTCGTTGCGGCTCCGCGTTTCTTCTTCGGTGCCACCGGAACTGGTTCGTCCGTGCCAAGCGGAGGATCCTCATGGATATACCCACCAGGGTTAGCTGATGCCGGAAAGGCAAAAGAAAGAGGGACAGCCTCAACAGGTTCAATCACGTCAACATCCTCATCATCCTCATCATCGGGCCAGTCTCTAAGAGAAGAGAATTTACCGCTGGGTCGTTTTGTAGCATCGGTCATAGGGAGAAACATCTCCTGGTCCGGCTCCTCTTCATCCAGGGTTTCTCGGTCCGGCGCCCACTTAAGGGTCGGATCTGTGCCGTCCTCAAGGGTTTGCTGAAGGAATAGCTGAGAAAAAGAATGAAGAACAGAGTCAAAAATACAACAGAAACCGACATATATTTAATCCGAAGTAAGTTTATCCCGTGAAGCTTACCGCGGGAGGGAGCCTATCACGACAGAAGTGCTCAATTCCCCACGTACATTCAGCGGAGAAATCCTTGTGGGTGGTAAAGAGGGGAGAGATTCGGTTGCGCACGAATGTGATCATAGCATCCTCGTTGCGCAATCCGAGTTTCTTCAGTTCCATGAACCTCTTGTTAACCTGGTTGGCCAGGGCCATGGGCTTCTTGGAGATCTCCTCCCAAAATTCTGGATTAGGTGGACCCGGAGTATAGGGGAGCAACCGAATCAAATCTTCAGTGCCCGCGTTCCGGACATAGAAGAAGGTCCGGGCCCATCCTTTGCAGGAGTCAAGCCCGGTGACCCGGGGGAAAACGGAAGTCCTCCGGGGTGAGATGGACGTAGCTCCGAATTGGGTGAGCTGCTTATCCTCCGACTCGACTTGGATGTTGGGGATGACGTTACGACGAAGGCCAAAAACCGTATCCACAACTCTTTCGTGGGCCACAATCCGGTGTAGCCCTCGATCGTAGAAGCAAAAGCAGAGAGAGAAGTGATAGCGTTGGCTGGAAGGTGGTGCGGCTGCAAGTGGTAGGTGCTAAGCCAGTCCCGGAAGAAGTCGCTCACCGGAAAGCCGAACCCCCGTTGGAAATGGGACAAGAACACGACGAACTCACCCGGATTGGGTGAGGGGGCCAGTTCGGCAGAGGGGAGACGAGCTACGACCGGCAGGGATGCGTCTGGTCCGGTAGAGCCAGTCAAGGTCATCTTGACAGACCCATGATCCGGCCCACGCGCCATGTTCCGCCATAGCGGCGTCCTCCTCCATTTCTTGCTCGGCGACGACGAGCTCCTCCTCCGTCATCTCGTACTCGCTACCCTCGCTGGCGCTAGCAGCGGCGGGGGTCAGAGGCCTAGATTGGCGAGGACCCGTGGCGAGGGAGATGTGCAGCGTTGGCTGCGATGCAGAAGCATGGAGAAAAGTACAGCGGCGGCGCTGCTGCTAGGAGCACTGGCGGTGGCGCGGTCGCGAGGAAGATGAAGAAGAAGAGCAACGGGCAGAGGGGCGCAGAAGAGGAAAAAATCCTAAGGGGTGCGCCCCTCCCCTACTTAACCACCCCCTAAGAGGATGAGTGGGATCGCGCCCTACAAATGAGCCACATGGTGTGGCCGTGTATCACCTTCCTCTGCCAATCAGTGAGGAGCCACACGGAGGGCCACCGGGCAGAGGCAATCCCATGACATGACACACTGATGCAGTAAACGAGGAGGCAGGCGTGACGTGACCCTCGCACAGTGATAACTGACAATTACTGCGGCGGTTACTGTGCAGGCCCTTAAAATAAGACAATGTAATGATTAGCCTCCACATGGGTTGGCGTATGAAAGAAGGAAACAAGGCCCAGATAGAGCCATGGTAGCCCGGACAGCAGGTAAAAACTTAGAATGTGGAGAGGGAACGTAAATCCATGAGATCCGAGTCAAAGTGGTAACCCGGCCGACAAGTGAAAACTTGGAACGCGCGAAGGGGATGTAAATCCACATAATCCGAGATAAAGAGCTAACTCGGAAATAACGTCCAAGGCTCGAACATAAATTAACCTGATGTGGCCTTAGCGGCCAAGGCGGCTAAGACCGAACCAGCTTCGGGGACTAATGTTGGGGGCATACCCCCGGGTAGGGTCACTCTGGGGTATAGAGGCCGAGTTAGCCGAGGTTCGGCAAGGCCAAAGCGAATGCTGGCCGGGTCACCTCAAGGCAGGGCGGATCACGGAGTAACCCGGACCAGGGGGGTCGCCTAACATTATATCATCCGACTTAAGGAGTAAGTCGGAAGTGCTTGTCTAACTTGTATGTAGGAACAGGTGTGGCCGGATCTACCATGATCCGGGTCCCGTTTAGCTTCTGGGAGAAGGAAGGAATCTCTCTGGTAAAAAAGAAGGCCCGGTACGCACTGCATGAGCGAAGCAAGCAAGGGCAAGACCACCGGGTCATGGCCGACAAGGGTGACGACGCCCGTGTCGGCTGACGCGGGCGCCGCAGAGGCTCACGTAGCTAAAGCATGTGTGACACGGGGGAAAAGCACCCCGGTCGGGTTACCACTTTGAGAGAATGCGTATGCCCTAGGCAGAGACCAAGCCGCCTCTATATAAGGGGGGCTAGGGTTTCAGTAGAGGGCGTTGGGTTTTTCTTCGATACCGATTTGGCTAAGGTTCTAGGGGTGAATGGTAGGTGAGAGTAAGAGAGCTTATTCTTCCTCCTCTCGCCAATACAGCTCTAGGAGCACTTGTAAACTTGAGAGGAAGGCAATACAATCTACTGCATGGAGAATCACTCCATGATCCCTCCCTGGATTCCCCTAGCGTGTATTAGTCCCCACCTTTAGCCTATCCATGGCATCTGCCGTGACACCACCACGACACTTAGGGAGGAAGTGGTCAATGGTATTCCCTCTCAAGCAACCTTGCAATCAAGATACAAGAAGTCTCTTGTGTCCCCAACACACCCAATACACTTGTCAGGTGTATAGGTGCACTAGTTTCGCGAATACATAGTGAAATCCAAGTGGTATAGATAATTATAAGTGGTAATGGTGATAGAAAATAGCTTGATGGCGTGGAAGAGAGTAAAGGCAAACTGAAATAAATATGGAAGCAAGCAAACATGTAATAGATCTAGTTGCAAATGGTGTTTCAATGCTTAGAAACAAGGCCTAGGGATCATACTTTCACTAGTGAACACTCTCATATAAATATATTCTTCTTTATGATACTACTCTAAACTACTCTCTGGTTGGACACTCTAATCCATGGTAGGGCTATAACATCACACCTCAATGTCCATCTTTGCCATCTCAAAAACCCCACACTGTCACCTTGAGCACTAGATGGTTCAAACAAACACCACAATTTCATAGAAACATCCAACTCCAAATATAACTCATAACAAGTATTTGTAATCTCTAGCCTAAGTGCCACCATGGTGTGCACACTGTCAACTTCACACACATGGGGAGAGCAGAGATCTATTAAAGCACTTGAGTAGCAAGGTAGATCTATAGATTACAATATCATGATCTCAATAAGATCATACATAGCTACCGGTAGAACCCTTAGCCTCGATAGAGAACTACTCCCTCCTCATCATGGGAATCAACAATGGTGATGGAGATGGTGGTGGAGATCAATGGAGATGGCTCCAGGGGAACTTCCCCGTCCCGGTAGGGTGCCGAAACAGAGACTTTCTGTCCCTCGAATCTCCCCTTCGATGGCGGTGGCGCTGCAAAAATTTTGTGGCTGGAGGCTTGACGATTTAGGGTTTTTGCATCAAGAGGAATATATAGGCGAAGGGGCAAGGTCGGTGGCCAGCCAGGGGGCCCACACCATGCCCTGGCGCGGCCTGGGGGACCCGCGCATAGGGGTGGTGTGGCCATCCTATGGACCTCCTTCGTCTCTCCTTCTGGCTCCGTGAATCTTCCGAGAAAATAACGACTTTGGCTTTTGTCTGGTCCAATTCCGAGAATATTCATTTTCTGACTTTCTGGAACCAAAAATAGCAGAAAACAGGCAACTGGCACTATAGCTCTTGTTAATAGGTTAGTCCAAGAAATCATATGAAAAGTACTCCAAAGTGTGGACAAAACATAAGAAAGTAGATAAAACCAAGCATGGAACATCAAAAATTATAGATACGTTAGCAACGTATCAACCACGCACACTTTAATGGATTCTGTGATGCAATTTCTTCCACACTAGCACAACATGCAATGTGGAAGCTGCTTTACAAAGTGTTTTTGGACTCTTTGACCATGGTTTGACACATGGAGTCCCTAGAGTTATTGCATGTCTTCTTTTCAAAAACCATATTGATCCCCTACAGTCATTGCATGTATTCTTTTCCAAAACCACATTGATCCGCATGACCACACATACTCTAGTGGATTCTGTGATGAAATTTCTGCCACACCGGTGCAACATGCAATGTGGAAGATGCTTTACTAAGTGTTTTTGGTCTTTGTGACCATGGTTTAACACATGGAGTCCCTAGTCATTGCATGTGTTCTTTTCCTAAACCACATTGATCCCCTAGAGTCATTGCGTGTGTTCTTTTCCTAAACCACAATGATCCACAAGAGTCATTGAATGTGTTTTTTCCTAAATCACATTGATCCAGATGACCACACACACTCTAGTGGATTATATGATGCAACTTCCATCACACTGTTGCAATATGCAATGTGGAAGCAGCTTTCCTATGTGTTTTTGGTCTCTCTAACCATGGTTTAACACATTGATCACCTAGAGTCATTGCATGTGTTATTTTCCTAAACCACATTCATCCCCTAGAGTCATTGCATGTGTTCTTTTCCTAAACCACATTGATCCACATGACCACATACACTCCAGTAGATTCTATGATGCAACTTCTGCCATACTGGTGCAACATGCAATGTGGAAGCTGCTTTCCTATGTGTTTTTGGTCTCCGTGACCATGGTTTAACACATGGAGTCCCTAGAGTCATTGCATGTGTTCTTTTTCTAAACCACATTGATCCACATGACCACATTGCATGTGTTATTTTCTAAAAACACATCGATCCACGTGACCATACACACTCTAGTGGATTCTGTGATGCAATTTCTGCATACTATTGTGCAACATGCAATGTGGAAGCTGCTTTACTAAGTGTTTTTGGCAGTGCCGGATCTTACCCATGGTAAGCATGTGCAAGGGCCTAGGGCCCATGCATGTGGGGCCCATGATTGTTGCATCTTTTAATACCCTGTCGAGCCACTGTTTATTTCTAGGCTAAAAAATTCAACGACAGAGCAATTGCCAGATAGTCTAGTCCATATATCGTTCTCCATATTCCAACAACTATTTGTGTTTGGCTGTTCCGTCTCTTCTACTATCCAGTCGCACGTGCATGTAGTCTCTATACCATTAATATTTTTATATTTGTCTAGATTTGGATGTATCTAGTCATGTTTTAATGCTTAATTCGAACAAATCTAGCAAACCAAAGGACATTAATTTGGATCGGAAGGAGTACCAGGAATCGAACAATCGAACTGAGAATCCATCTACGCCTCGCTGCTTGGCATGCCCCTGCTCGCCGCTTCCAAGCAAATGGTACGTTCTCATGCTAGTGTCTTAGTCGTGGCTAGGTGGTTCAATGATCTTTTTAAATTTCTATTACTACCTCCGATACATATTAATGTTCTTAGATTTATCTATATCTGAATGTATCTAATCATGTTTTAGTGTTATATACATCCGAATCTAGACAAATCTGTGAATATTAATTTGGATCATATAAACTAAATTTGTCTAGATTCACCTGTATCTAGACAAGTTTTAGTGTTTAGTACATACAATTTTCTTTTTGCGAAATAGTACATACAAACTAGACAAGTTCTAAGTAACATTTCCCGATGATGAAGTATTCTTTTCACAATTGTAAGTGATCCAATGTTGCCTAGAAAATATAAGTCTATTTTTAGTCTTTTTGGTCATTGGAAGACATTTTTTTAGTGCTTAAGAATTGTTTTTCTACTGTACCATTCAATTTAAGAATGTCTGGTTGGATTTTGTCTCTTAATATTTTACGAATAAAAGTAGACACATGTAGCTCTAAATATTTATATACGGTACATACATAGCTTTTGGGGCCCACGTGTCTGCTTCACCTAGGGACCTGCAGAACATTGAGCCGACCCTGGTTTTTGGACTCTATGACCATGGTTTTACACATGGAGTCCCTAGAGTCATTGCATGTGTTCTTTTCCTAAACCACACTGATCCCCTAGAGTCATTGCATGTGTTCTTTTCCAAAACCACATTGATCCACATGACCACACACACTCTAGTGGATTTTGTGATGCAACTTTTGCCACACTGGTCAAATATGCAATGTGGAACCTGCTTCACTAAGTGTTTTTGGTCTCTATGGCCATGGTTTGACACATGGAGTCGCTAGAGTCATTGCATGTGTTCTTTTCCTAAACCACATTGATCCCCGAGAGTCATTGCATGTGTTCTTTTTCCTAAACCATATTTATCCACATGACCACACACACTCTAGTGGATTCTGTGATACAACTTCTACCATACGGGTGCAACATGCAATGTGGAAGTGGCTTTCCTATGTGTTTTTGGTCTCTGTGACCATGGTTTGACACATGGATTCCCTAGAGTGATTGCATGTGTTCTTTTCCTAAACCACATTGATCCATATGACCAAATTGAATGTGTTCTTTTCCAAAACCACATTGATCCACATGACCACACACACCTCAGTGGATTTTGTGATGAAATTTTTGCCACACTATTGCAACATGCAATGTGGAAGATGCTTTACTAAGTGTTTTTGGTCTTTGTGACCATGGTTTGACACATGGAGTCCCTAGAGTCATTGCCTGTGTTGTTTTCCTAAACCACATTGATACCCTAGGGTCATTGCATGTGTTCTTTTCCTAAACCACAATGATCCACCAGAGTCATTGAATGTCTTTTTTCCTAAACCACACTGATCCACATGACCACACACACTCAAGTGGATTATGTGATGCAACTTCTATCACACTGTTGTAACATGCAATGTGGAAGCTGCGTTCCTATGTGTTTTTGGTCTCTATGACCATGGTTTGACACATTGATCCCCTAGAGTCATTGCATGTGTTATTTTCCTAAACCATATTGATCCACATGACCACACACACTCTAGTAGATTCTATGATGCACCCTCTGCCATATTAGTGCAACATGCAATGTGGAAGGTGCTTTCCTCTGTGTTTTTGGTCTCCGTGACCATGGTTTAACACATGGAGTCCCTAGAGTCATTGCATGTGTTCTTTTCCTCAACCACATTGATCCACATGACCACATTAGATGTGCTATTTTCCAAAAACACATCGATCCACATGACCACACACACTCTCTAGTGGATTCTGTGATGCAATTTCTGCCACACTAAAGTGCAATATGCAATGTGGAAGCTGCTTTACTAAGTGTTTTTGGACTTTGTGACCATGGTTTGACACATGGAGTCCCTAGAGTCATTGCATGTGTTATTTTCCTAAACCACATTGATCCCCTAGAGTCATTGCATGTGTTATTTTCCAAAACCACGTTGATCCACATGACAACACACACTCTAGTGGATTTTGTCATGCAACTCTAACACACTGGTGAAATATGCAATGTGGGAGCTGCTTTACTAAGTGTTTTTCGTCACTATGACCATGGTTTGACACATGGAGTCCCTAGAGTCATTGCATGTGTTCTTTTCCTAAACCACATTGATCCTCGAGAGTCATTGCTTGTGTTCTTTTTCCTAAACCATATTGATCCACATGACCACACACACTCTAGTGGATTTTGTGATGCAACTTCTGCCACACTAGTGAAATATGTAATGTGGGAGCTGCTTTACTAAGTGTTTTTCGTCAATATGACCATGGTTTGACACATAGAGTCCCTAGATTCATTGCATGTGTTGTTTTTCTAAACCACATTGATCCACATGACACATTGCATGTGTTCTTTTCGAAAAACACATTGATCCACATCACCATGCACACTTTAGTGGATTCTGTGATGCAATTTCTGCCACACTGGTGCAGCATGCAGTGAGGAAGCTACTTTACTAAGTGTTTTTCGACTCTGTGACCATGGTTTGACACATGGAGTCTCTAGAGTTATTGCATGTGTTCTTTTTGTAAACCACATTGATCCATAGAGTCATTGCATGTGTTCTTTTCCAAAACCACATTGATTCGCATGACCACACACACTCTAGTGGATTCTGTGATGAAATTTCTGCCACACCGGTGCAACATGCAATGTGGAAGATGCTTTACTAAGTTTTTTTGGTCTTTGTGACCATGGTTTGATACATTTAGTCCCTAGAGTCATTGCATGTGTTCTTTTCCTAAACCACAATGATCCACTAGAGTCATTGAATGTCTTTTCCCTAAACCACATTGATCCACGTGACCACACACACTCCAGTGGATTATGTGATGCAACTTATATCACACTGTTGCAACATGCAATGTGGAAGCTGCTTTCCTATGTATTTTTGGTCTCTGTGACCATGGTTTGACACATTGATCCCCTAGAGTCATTGCATGTGTTCTTTTCCTAAACCACATTCATCCCCTAGAATCATTGCATGTGTTCATTTCCTAAACCACATTGATGCACATGACCACACACACTCCAGTAGATTCTGTGATGCAACTTCTTCCATATTGGTGCAACATGCAATGTGGAAGCTGCTTTCCTATGTGTTTTTGGTTTTCATGACCATGGTTTGACACATGGAGTCCCTAGGGTCATTACATGTGTTCTTTTCCTAAACCACATTGATCCAAATGACCAAATTGCATGTGTTCTTTTCCAAGACCACATTGATCCACATGACCACACAAACTCCAGTGGATTATGTGTTGAAATATCTGCCACAATGGTGGAACATGCAATCTGGAAGATGCTTTACTAAGTGTTTTTGGTCTTTGTGACCATGGTTTGACACATGGAGTCCCTAGAGTCATTGCATGTGTTCTTTTCCTAAACCACATTGATACCCTAGGGTCATTGCATGTGTTCTTTTCCTAAACCACATTGATCCACGTGACCACACACACTCCAGTAGATTTTATGATGCAACTTCTGCCATACTAGTGCAACATGCAACGTGGAAGCTGCTTTCCTATGTGTTTTTGGTCTCCGTGACCATGGTTTAACACATGGAGTCCCTAGAGTCATTGCATGTGTTTTTTCCTAAACCACATCGATCCACATGACCACACACACTCTAGTGGATCCTATGATGCAATTTCTGCCACACTAAAGTGCAACATGCAATGTGGAAGCTGCTTTACTAAGTGTTTTTGGAATCTGTGACCATGGTTCGACACATGGAGTCCCTAGAGTCATTGCATCTGTTCTTTTCCTAAACCACATTGATCCCCTAGAGTCATTGCATGTGTTCTTTTCCTAAACCACATTGATCCACATGACCACACACAGTCTAGTGGAATTTGTGATGCAACTTCTCCCGCAATAGTGAAATATGCAATGTGGGAGATGTTTTACTAAGTGTTTTTCGTCTCTATGACCATGGTTTGACACATCGAGTCCCTAGAGTCATTGCATGTGTTCTTTTCCTAAACCACATTGATCCCCGAGAGTCATTGCATGTGTTATTTTTCCTAAACCATATTGATCCAATTGACCACACACACGCTAGTGGATTCTATGATACAACTTTTGCCATACATGTGCAACATGCAATGTGGAAGTGGCTTTCCTATATCTTTTTGGTCTCTATGACCATGGTATGACACATGGATTCCCTAGAGTCATTGCATGTGTTCTTTTCCTAAACCACATTGATCCTGATAACCAAATTGAATGTGTTCTTTTCCAAAACCACATTGATCCACATGACCACACACACTCCAGTGGATTTTGTGATGAAATTTCTGCCACACTAGTGCAACATGCGATGTGGAAGATGCTTTACTAAGTGTTTTTGGTCTTTGTGACCAAGGTTTGACACATGGAGTCCCTAGAGTCATTGCATGTGTCCTTTTCCTAATCCACATTGATCCCCTAGGGTCATTACATGTGTTCTTTTCCTAAACCATAATGATCCACTAGTGTGATTGAATGTGTCTTTTCCTAAACCACATTGATCCACGTGACCACACACACTCTAGTGGATTATGTGATGCAACTTATATCACACTGTTGCAACATGCAATGTGGAAGCTGCTTTCCTATGTGTTTTTGGTCTCTATGATCATGGTTTGACACATTGATCCCCTAGAGTCATTGCATGTGTTCTTTTCCTAAACCACATTAATCCCCTAGAGTCGTTGCATGTGTTCTTTTCCTAAACCACATTGATCCACATGACCACACACACTCTAGTAGATTATGTGATGCAACTTCTGCCATACTAGTGCAATGTGGAAGTCTCTTTCCTTTGTGGTTTTGGTGTACGTGACCATGGTTTGACACATGGAGTCCCTAGAGTCATTGCTTGTGTTCTTTTTATAAACCACATTGATCTACATGACCATATTGCATGTGTTCTTTTCCAAAAACAGATCGATCCACATGACCACACACACTGTAGTGGATTCTGTGATGCAATTTCTGCCACACTGGTGCAACATTCAATGTGGAAGCCGCTTTACTAAGTGTTTTTGGACTCAGTGACCATGGTTTGATAGATGGCGTCCCTAGAGTCATTGCATGTGTTCTTTTCCTAAACCACATTGATCCCCTAGAGTCATTGCATGTGTTCTTTTCCAAAACTACATTGATCCACATGACAACACACGCTCTAGTGGATTTTGTGATGCACCTTCTGCCACACTGGTGAAACATGCAATATGGAAGCTGCTTTACTAAGTGTTTTTTGGTCTCTATGACCATGGTTTGACACATGGATTCCCTAGAGTCCTTGCATGTGTTCTTTTCCTAAACCATTTTGATCCCCAAGAGTCATTGTATGTGTTCTTTTTCCTAAACCATATTGATCCACATGACCACACACACTCCAGTGGATTCTGTGATGCAACTTCTAGCATACGGGTGCAATATGCAATGTGGAAGCAAATTTCCAATGTGTTTTTGGTCTTTGTGACCATGGTTTGACACATGGATTCCCTATAGTCACTGCATGTGTTCTTTTCCTAAACCACATTGATCCACATGACCAAATTGCATGTGTTATTTTCCAAAACCACATTGATCCACATGACCACACACACTCCAGTGGATTTTGTGATGAAATTTCTGCCAAACTAGTGCAACATGCAATGTGGAAGATGCTTTACTAAGTGTTTTTGGTCTTTGTGACCAAGGTTTGACACATGGAGTCCCTATAGTCATTTCATGTGTTCTTTTCCTAAACCACATTGATCCCCTAGAGTCATTGCATGTGTTCTTTTCCTAAACCACAATGATCTACTAGAGTCATTGCATGTGTTTTTTACTAAACCACATTGATCCACGTGACCACACACACTCTAGTCGATTATGTGATGCAACTTCTATCACACTGTTGCAACATGCAATGTGGAAGCTGCTTTGCTATCTGTTTTTGGTCTCTGTGACCATGGTTTTATACATTGATCCCCTAGTGTCATTGCATGTGTTTTTTCCTAAACCACATTGATCCACATGACCACATACACTCAAGTGGATTATGTGATGCACCTTCTATCACACTGTTGATCTCGGTTTTCGTTCTTGGACTCGATCTCGTTGCTCACATCAACTCCGAGGTCTATGGAGAAGAAACAAAAACATTGGAAAGGAAAGAAGAAATCAACACATGGCATATGGGCAATGCTCAAGCAAGTATGATGACATGATAAGTTAAAATGTATCAGAATGAACCCTAGTACATGCTTCGTTATTTTAAACAGGGTCCGAGGGGTCCAAACTCTAATTCGGAGAAACCCTAGATGCATATGAGGGGGTTATTTTTTTCTTCTAATTAAACTTGCAATTGAAAGTGCTAAACAATGCATGATTATGATGCCACTGTGTAGATCTCATTTTTTGAACATTTTGATGTATTATTTGTATTTTATGATTTAAAATTAATTAGTTATGATTTTCCCAATTTTAATTCATTTTAAATCATTTTAAAACAATTAAACATTTTTGGAATTATTAAATATTTTTCCATCTGGCCCTAGAGGTCAGGTTTTTATTCATTTTAGAAATTAATTATGGAAATTATTAAAAATCGGACAACTAGGACCCACCTGGTTTTTTATATTCTAGGAAACACATTTCAAAAGCATTTAAATAAATAAAAGGGCATTACTGCATCACTGTGACGTCACCACGGGGAGGGACTGTTTTTCACTAGGGCTTTGTCTAGGCCCATAGGCTGATGCCTGGGCCAGGCGCCACGTCGATGCCGCAGGGGCGCCACGTCGGCACGCTGACAACCATGCTAGACGACGGTGGGGACGGCGGCAGCATGCGCACGTGGCTACGAGGATGCATGTGTTATAACTAGGAGAGCTAGGAGATCCTAATAGGGGCGGTGCCGCTACGAAATGGCTGTCGGAGCTCGGTCGGCATCGAGGCCAAGTAGCGGCGAGCGGTGGTCTGCGACACAAAACTAGAGCAAGGCGAGAGGGAGCGAGTGGAGGGGCGCCTGAGCACCGGATGCTCACCGCGGTGCTGAAGTTGAGCTCGGCGAGGCAGCAGGTGGTCGGGAACGGCGACACGCGATGGTGGCCGAAGTCGGGGAGGAGGTAGAGATTCCATCGGTTGGGGGTGCTTCGGCTTGCACTCTTCTACGAGAAGGATGAGGACGACGCAACGGAGCTCATAGCATACTCATCAGGGCTCGATGTCGACCGAAACGGCAGGGCGCATCGGTGATTGGCGGCTAGGGTTTCAGCCGACTGGGGAACACACAAGAGAGAGGTTGCTAGAGAGAGAAAGGAGATAGGGATAAGACAGAGGCATCCACGGTGGGTCTTATCCTCTCCCTAGAGCGGAAGCAACGATCTTCGCGCATGATGGCGGCGCTCGCTTGGCCAGCGAGCTGCTTTGGGATACGGCACAAGGTTGACGATGGAGATTTGCAAGACAAAAGTGTATGTGGGCCAGTCCTTGATGGGATGCTAGCTGGGCCACACCACGCTGTGCTGAGTGGCGGGTAGCGGGGAAAGAAGGTGGGCTGTGTGGCCTAGTCCTCTCTGGGTTTTTTCCTGTTAAAACCTTTTTGTTTTTATATTTTATATTTTCTCTTTGTATTTCATTTTCAAATCTGTTTTAGACATTTCCAAAACACAAGAACTTTTGCAGACATTTAAAATACTATGGGGACCATGCATAACCATTTTGGTTTCATATGTTTTGAAATTATTTAAATTCACAACCATTTGAATGTTTTTGAGAGGGAGAGGAAATAGGGTTTAAGATTTTATTTTGCAAACCTTTTTCAAAGAATTTTCTCTTAACAAAATATGCATGAATGCTCATGATGCACAAACAAGCCCTAATTACTATTAGTAGAAATATGGGTGTTACAGTTCTATCCCCCTTAACAGAATCTCGTCACGAGATTCCTAGATAGGAAGATAGAAGGAACAGGGTTACACTAGACTTCGACGATCTTCTCGAAGAGGTTGATCCATGCCACCATTATTGAATGAATGAAGCGCTTCATTTTCTTCGAGGTAGCTGCACACACTAGGGAGAGAGGGAAAGACACAGAATCGCAAACAGAGTATCTCATGATTAACTCATGGATAGATGTTTCATAACATCTCTAAAGCTAACGAGCATGAAACACATCAAGGTAATAGAGGAAATAAAAGGAGATAGTTTCAAGGTGTTAGATAGTTGGTATTCATAAGGATTGAGACCATGGAACTTTAGAAGACGTTGAGTTTATGAAAAAGGAGAGCATACAATAGAAAGCACAAAAGCACCAACTTCGAGATATGAACCTCTACTATATGGCTTAAGTAGAGCTTCACGGGTACAAAGATACGGATAACCAAGCAGTTGAACTGTTTTTTACACAGAAAGGTCACCCTTTGGTTCAATAGAAGGTCAAGACAAAAAGGTTGTTTTGGTGGAGAGAACACATACGAGTCACAAAGAACATGTAACAAGAGGAAATTTTGTTTATCAAAACCATAGTCGCTCTTAGAACATGTTAGAGGGACTGCAAAAAAACTCTTTATTCATCTAGGTCTATCAAAATCTTTGCCAACGATCATGATATCACTTTACACCACTATATGAATACATAACAAGATTCCATATGAAGCGAGGAAAAAGAAACTTCATTATCAGACTTTAATTACTTGGCACAACGAGATGCTTGCCAACATAAAAGGGTCTGGAGGATCGACCGAGAAACATTTAGCAACTCTACTTTAAATTTTCTCCTTGATGTTTGAGGCACGAGGCATCAAGTAAATGTCGGACTTTAGGTACAAAGGAAACCATAAGCACAACTTCTATAACAATTCATAGAATAAGTCTCATGAAGAGTGGTTGCTATTTCAAGAGAATATGGTGATAGGTCCCCCGACTAGTTGTGTCAACCATTACATCAATCTTGCCGGATGTTCAAAGAAACCTATGTCAAAACCTTGAAGAACACCAACCTTCATTGCTTCTTGAGATTCAACTCTAGATAGGTGGGGAGATGCTTCAGACTCAGCATGTCTGAATAGAAAATTTGCAACATTTTACCGCAAAGGTAAAGTTACTTGAGTCTCAAGACATTATTACGTTGTCAAGCTCCAAAAGAATGAGCTAGGTTCCGAAACCCATGTATCAGCAGGTTATCCAAGAGATAATTTCTCCTGCATAAAGTGTTTGCAACGTAACACAATTAGATCCATATTGGGAAACATTTAAGAGAATATTGATGTTTTAAGAACTTCTTCTCTTCCATGACAAATCAGTCAGTGGATTTGAGTGCTTAAAGAATCTTCTTGACATGTGAAGGTATTAACCTACCATATCAAGAATAATTTGCACGTGTTTGACTGATTTGAAATGATTCCTGAGGAGACAAAGATAACTTTTCTCGAGTCCACAATGGCATCTTTCGACAATTGCATGTGAATCGGAGATGGTTCTCAAAAGTTTCCAACTTCAATGCCAACTGTTCCATATGAGTCTAGTATAGCATGGAGAAGATAAGGATGTCATCAATGGGCTCAATAACAAACTTATCAACATAATCCAAGAAGGACTCCTATATTGTATGAACATGACATAGATATTCGTCAGACCAAAGAACATGAAGATGTACCCATGTGAAACTTCACGGATAGATACATCATCAGGATAGTACCTAGGACTGAGTTTGATTTGATGATATCCCGAATCAAATCAAAGGTGGGGACGATAACAAATCCACAAAGGAAATACTATCTTCATCGCCAACAAAACTAGACATCCCTTTGGGTGAAACAAGCATGATAGAACTTTTGTCTTACAACTCTCCAGGTTGTTGTTAAAGCTCAACCAACTAGTTGAGGGGTATCTAGTACGGATCCTTGGAGAAAGGAGCAGTTCAGAAAACTGGCTTACTCAAGAACTTGACAAGCACGGTCATGTGGCAACATGGCAATACATCTAGTAGACATCTAGAATATTACGAACTACTAATATGTCATTTAGCTCGAGAGAGAACTTTCTTGGTAAGGCAAGAATACATAGTCTCTGAGCTTTGGCACAAGCCTAACTCCTTGACCGAAGAGAGTGTACCAGAATAACGGACGTGGTAGCACAATCAAAGTTCGTTTAGTGATAGGTTAACCATCATGCTAAGAATGACACAAATGTCCTTGTTGAGGTCCAAAGTAATAATGATTTCTAAGAATCTCAGATGGCCACATTATTACGCACATGCATCGTTCTCGGGCGTGAAAGCTCAGAAGAAGGGTGGGTAAAAATGTGTGAAAGCATCACTTCATTAAGAGGGTCATGAAACTCAGCATGCCCTCGTAGTATATAGAGTGTTATACTGGCATAGGTATGATTACTCGGGTCCTTATGATTTTATACCTAGGACCTGTAGAGAAGATTACGGATCATGAAGAGTGAAGATGAAAGATCCAAAAGAGCAACCGACAAAGATTATAGTAGGAAAGAGAAACAAAAGACCGGCCTGGAGTTGGTATTGTAATTATGTATCCCATCCGCATACAGCTTTGAGACCCGGCCTATTATATATAGGACGGGAGAAGCATAGGTAAGGCCACCGAACAATCCCCAAGTACTTGTAATTGAGTGATTCTCTCAATATTCACGCGACTTTGATCTCATTGCTTCCTGACTTCCGACAAAATCCCCAGCGTTCTCTATTCCGCAAAACCCTAAGTCCTTTATGGACATTGCAAGATCTGCCCTTGTCAATTGGCGCCGTCTGTGGGAAACTTGAATGCTAGAACCATGGATTCGCCGGAATTTTTTCTTCCAAGAAGGAACCCAACAAAAGGAGATCTCGCCCGCCCACCCCTATAATAGTACCCGCCGATTTCAACGGTGGATCCGATCTGATCATTGGAAGCTTCCACTTCCAAGTTGAAAACCCTCAAGAGCCTAGCCCTTCGGCCCTGATTGCATCAGAACCGTCGACGGGGCAAATTACTCTGACAGCGATTCCAGCATCATCTATCGGATCCTCCATGGATGCCACGACGGAAATCGAAGCACCCGACGAAAACAAGCAAGCTGAGACGGATCTGGGGGACCTTGATGGTCTTGATGACAATCTCTCCTTCGGATCAGATTCCCCACCAACTCCACCATGCAGAACAAGTTCAGCAAACTCCGAACCCGAAGAAAGCAGTGAAAGCATCGACTTTGGAATAAGGATGGCAGAAATATACCCGGAGCAGAAATCCATGGACTTCACTGATCCACCCGACAGTGTCTCCCCCAATTTGGATGAAGACACCACAAGTCCGTATACTACCCAGCACCAAGTATGCGTGATCATCGACGACGCAACGAGCCAGCAAGACTCTAATGGTAATCCTATTTTTAATCCTGATGATATCCTATCAAGCGACAATGCAAGAAACCACGGAAATGAAGGAAATCGCGGAAACGGGGAATACCTAGCAAACAACCACGTAACCCTAGGAGGAGGAGAGCCACGTGGAGGCGAGAGGCAAACCCTCCGGCTTCCAGCCGAAGCATGGGAAAAAGCAAGAGCAGCAATTTCGGGTGCAATTCCATTGATAGTCGATGCCACGCGTGAAGATTTACTGGAAAACCAGTATTTGCTCCATCACAAGAGACCTACTAAGGATGCAGAGATAGCTCGACGAAAGAAAAAGACTTGCCGACAAATCAAACCTTCGACAGGCCCAGCTAAGCTCTACCTAAGGATCCGGGATCATGACAGGAGGAGCACCACTAAGAAGGGGAACATCTCAACTACAGAACATCCCCAAAGGAGACATAAGCAAACTGATCCGAGATCTGTCTCTATCTTTCACGTCGATAGATCAATCAGGAAATATCAAGGAAAAAACGGCTCAAGCACCAATCGTGGCCATGCAAACATACCTGATCACCACTCAACCTGCACCCGACGATCCTCGCGCACCTCTCCACCGTTCCACCCTGATGAACCTCGGCATGGTAGGAGCATCCCTCGCACAGGAAGAATAGGGAACCATGCAGCAACCCGATAGATCCCCATGCCATCGCAGCAGCCCTCGGCAAATAGGTCACACCTGAAGATCGAGATCGCCACATCGGGTCCACTTCTCGGGATCTGAGCCACTAAATGTTGCAAGAAACGATATTACACAGCGGAGAATCGAACGATCCAAGGAGGAGCATAGCAGCCGAAGATACTATGACGGTGAAAGCAAGGAAGAGCAAGAACTATGCGGAGCCAATTGCTTTACCCGGCGGGTTTGCAAAACTCCAGTACCAAAAGATTTCAAATTAACTCACGATCGTCAGAAATACGACATCCTCCAAGAGCCCGAAGCTTGGTTGATAGATTATCTGGCCACAGTTAAACTACAAGGTGGCTCCAAGGCCACCGCGATGCAAAGCTTGCAACTGCACTTAACTGGCGCGGCTCGCTCTTTGTTAAGACAATTACCCGAAGACTCTACCAGCAGCTGGACCGACCTGGAGGACAAGTTTATCAGAAATTTCAATTCCACCTTCAAGCGACCCGCATATCTAGAACAATAACGGTCCTGTAAACAAAAGCCAGGAGAATCAATACGAGCTTTCGTTTAGCGATGGAGCATTATTAAAAACTTGGCTAAAACGATATTTGATGACAGAGCAATTGATGCTTTCAACGATGGACTTCGTCGGAAAGAGTTCATTGAAGAACAAGGACGAACTAAGCCAAAGAAAATTTCACAGATGATGGAAATAGCCAACTGCTGGGCTAATGGAGAAGACACATTACACAACAAAAGAGCACACTCACCCGAAGAAGATAGGGAGCAGCGCAACAACGACAGAAGGCGACGAAACAATGATGGGTACAGCACACAAAGTTACGTTGCAGTCGGTTTTTCTAGAGGGGACAACCAACAAAGTGATGATTATAATAGCTGGTTCCACAGCAGTCGAGACGGCGCTGGAGGAAGCCAGCCACAGCAACGGTACCATCTGACAAATCGAGACCCACCTATGTTAGTAGGACAAATGTTGGACGGACCATGTGATACCTTCGATCCATATTATAGATGTAGTATAACTCTTTTTTCCCTAGTAGACCTAGGTTTATCCAATCCTCGGGAAGCAGAAGCGTAGTGAAGTTACTTTAATGGACCTTCCAGAGTTTTATAATTCCTTTTGTGTTTTTACCTGAGCAAGACTTTTTTGTTGTTGTCGATGATGGAAAGAGAGGGCCTAGGGCGTTCAGTTTCACCTGTAGCTATGCAAAACATCTGATGGGAATAAAAGATAAAAATAAAGTATGCAAGTATTTGTTAGAGCAAGATAAATTATATGTGGGCAGTGCATCCATAATTTTTATTGCCTCTGCAACCACTTATAGAAATAACCCACTAGACTCATCCATAGAAGAAAGAGAACTAATGATATGCATAGTTACGTAACCGTTAATCCCAAGTAAATCCCACACATACAGCCGTACTACCCCTTCTGTCACTAGGGTTCCCAACCTGCAGATTAGTCATTACTCATACTCCCTATACCTGGGTCAATCCTCGGGGTCTTGGGTACCTGACAAGTCATTAGATTGAGGCAAGAGAGGATACAATAATCATCATGTCATACAAAGTAACACATGATCCCATCTATGATAAATAACATGCACAAAAGCTACATGGCTAGGCCGCAGCCCTTAGCCCAAGGAGAGTTACTCAGACATAAAGATGAGATCAAAGATCATAAACATTGTAGTGGAAATCATGAGATTGATAGAAAATAGTCTTACAATGTCGCCAATTGAAGAAGAGATCTACTATTACAAGTGGTGGAATATGGCTATGGTGGTGGAGATGGGTTTGGATATTAGATCTAAGTCTATTCCTCCGACAGCCCTTCGGTGTTGTGGATGGAGATTTGGAGGCGGACGATGGTCTAGGGGAGCTCCCTTTTCTCGTCGCTCGAGGCCTCTTTATATAGGGGTCCCTTCACGAAAGTTGTTCTGTTTGACCTAGCGGTGTTGATGGCAAATATACGATCAAAACTATGCGGCCGAAATTTTATTCCCGCTGTATAGTTGGTCGTTAAAGCGTATGTCTTCACTTCACGACTCCTGGATTCTTCGGGTTGTTGGAAATATAGTATCTTTGATTTTAATGTAGTGATTCCCATCATCAAACATCATTATCTGCGCAGGGAAAACAGAAAGAAAGGATTGCATACCCCTTTGATCATTAAGAATTAGTGGCAGGGTTTAGATAGATATTTCATCAAAAATATGAATAATATCCAGTTTAAATGTGGATGTGGATGGCTATATTTCAGAGCCATCAACCTCCCCGAGCATAAACTTGATCGTCCTCGAGCAAGAAAACCAAAACCAAAAAGGAACTCAGTATTTAAACTGAAATAACGAGATGATGATCTTACTCATGATTGGTAGTCTTATGTTTCCTCCACTTTATAAATCTAAAAAACTTCAGCATATATAGAGTAATGGCAAGCATATCATACGGGTTTTTATGCATCCTTACAGCATAGTAAAATTATTGTTAACATGGATAATTCAAATGAGTAAACTTTATTCCATGTCATGTAATCGACTCATAGGCTTGCCTTTGAACAATAACGTATAATCATGTAAAATTGAGAGTGTGAGAGTTCTCATGAAAAGCATATACACTAGAGTATCTCAATTCTCCCACATCAATAAATCAAGACTCTTCAAGCATTACTTTTCTATTCATTGTCCTTCAAGAATTTTAGTCCTTAAGTAATTTAGAGCATGCCAAGTTTTTATTAGTTTATCGGGCTGTGATGGACACTAGTGGCATCACTAAGGTTTTTGTTCCTTTTGTACAATGATTACTCATAACAGCTAGAGGAGTGATTCCATCATTAACACATCTACCCGGGAGTGCCAAGAATCTTACCCATTATAGCATTGCTACTACATATGTTTAATCAACTCATAGCCGAAATCTAGGAGTTTCCTCCATGAAGATCGTTCGTAGGCTAGCGGAGTTGTTGGCATCCCATGAAATTTGACACACATAAAGCTATATCATTCGTATGATTCAAAAGTCAAAATTTGGCATGCTCACAAAAATGCTAAACATTAATTCAATCGAACACATCCTTTTAAAGAGAGCTATCAAGTCAATCAACATTTTCTGTGGTGTCAAGTGTCTTTAGAAATAAGCCTTCAACACTAAATACTACAACACCCAAGCCTTCAATTGTGAGACTTTTTCTTACTACAATTGTTTAGCAAATTTTTAGGCAAGACTTGGTTAACTACAAGAGATGGAACAAAATGTACCCAACTAAATACCCATGCAAACAAAATTTTACTATAATACAAAGACTCACTCCACCAATATAATATCTCAACATTTACTACTAACTAGCATGGGTTTCTCAAACTTCAAAAGTGGGGAGACATAAGGAATACCTCTCATGTTTGGTTCCACTTCTCTTTTCCTTTTTGACTCGTTTCTTGGAAACTCGAAGTTAATCACTCTTCCTGCAAATACATGATAACCTCGAGGTGAAAAGAAAAGCAAGAGGGAAAATAAAGATAAATGGAGAAATGTTTTTGTTGTTTTAAGAGAGGGAATTAAAGAATAGAAAATTGGCGGCAAAGCTTGGCTAGAAAATCTCGAAAGCAAATAGAAATAACTAAAGATAAAGTGTTGGGGAAACCAACACGAGTTCTTATAAACTCAAATTAAAAACATAACCTCGAAAATAAATAAAAACAAATGAACGCCAAATAAAGATAAATGAGGAAACTTCCCCAAGCTTAGGCTTTTGCAAGCCCTTCAAATCATTGTGGGGGCGGGAAAAAGTCAGAACTCCAGTTCGCAAATTGAGTTGATAAATTACTAGTTGTTTCTCGGAGGTTCAAGGAGAGGCTATGCATCCTATCCACGGTCCCTCCAAGTCCTTGGAAGTCTTTGTATGTAGCGAACCGGGTTGATGGCTGCTCCTCTTGATGACGAACTTCTTGCTCCTCTTCTTGGTCCTCTCCTTGGTCCTCATCCTCATCCGGAATCTCCTCCTCGGGTTGGTGTTGCTCAACCTGCAAGTCATATAGCAAACGTTCTTCCTCGATAGAGAAAAGACCATTAGGCATATGAGCAGGGTAGAGATGCCTAGCTCCAGCAATATGCAGGTAATAAACACCACCTCTCCTAGTGAGCATTTCACAAGCTTTTAAAGTAGAGAAACCAACACGTTGCTCACCTAGCACCGGTTACAACTCACCTAGGTTGATTCCTAGGTCAGTAGCAAGCACGGTGATGACACCTCCACCGGTGATTGGTCCTTGGCTTCGGGAGGATTGGTGCTCCAGGTAGCGCACAAGGATTGCGCCCAAGTTGAGTGACAAGTTGCAGTTGTTGTGTAACATCCCAAAACTTTAATCCAAGTGATCAAGATCAAAACTACCCAATTTAGGGTTAACAAAACCTTTTTCTCATCTGAAATATTTAAGCATGCATATGAGTGTTGCATTAAATAGGAGTTGATTTGAATTGCCATGATTGTTTGTTCCAATGGATGTAAAATGACTCTAAGATGAATGCAACATCATCTAGATCATTCCCAAGTAAAATTCAAAGAAAAAGAAATCAAAAAGAATTAATAAATGAGAATGGTCATTTTGGCCATTTTAATCACCTAGCCCAATTTGGGTATTCCTAGCACTCAATTTCAAACAGAAACAAATGTGGATCTTTGCACCCCTTGCTGGTACAAGTTAAAATGTACCAAGGCCCACTTTGTGATATTCCAAAAACATTCAAACTCTAAATTTAAAAGACATTTGAAAATGGAATCTAGTTCATATGTATAGATCACCCTTTTTCAAAAACCATCCAAATGAATTCCATTTAACAAATCCTAGCAACCAGAGATGCTTAAGCATGTGACTAACATCTCCACCAAACACTTGGAGTGCATAGATCATATAAAAATCAAAAAAACTAGTGTGAGTAGTGTTCTGGCCAAACTTGTCTCCCACATTGCCACCAAAACCTCTCTAGTGCATCCCCTACCCTTTTCTAGCCCGGCTAACCACTGTGCCCACGACCAAATGGACATGGCCATTAATGTCAAGCACGTTGCGCCCCCTCACTGGCGATAGTGTGCCCCTAGCACTGCCAGCCTCACCCACCTTGTCCAACGCGTCGCTCGTGGTCCACTTTCCCCTCCAGGACAACCCCGGCTCGAGGACAGAGCGAGGAGAAGCCAAGAACCACCGCGCCTGGAACATGTCTGCCATGCCGACGCCGCCCACAGAGCACGCCCGGTCCCGGCTCAGCTAGACCCCGCCTCGCTCTCACCACCCACCTACATGATCTCCACCGCTCCAAGAAGCTACTAGACATGCCCATTTCCCTGACCGTGTCCCGTAGTCGCCGGACACCGCAAAGTTCACCATCAATAGAGACATCGTGCACGCCGCGCCACTCACGTCTCTCGACCACCTCGCACTTCACACGGACCTCCGTAACACTCGCCAGGGCACCGCCCACAGTCCTAGCCCACCGCCCAAGCCTCTAGCCCGTTGTGCCATCGTCACCGGCGAGCTCCGCCCATGCCTCTCTGCACCCCTCGCCCCGCTATAAATAGAGCGCCTCCCAGGACCGTTTCCTCACACCATCTCCATCCACTCCCCCTCAGAAACCTTCCAGAGCCCCACCGGAGCAAGCCGCAGCCCGTAGTGCCGGAATTTCACCGAAGTCTACCACGGAAGGAGGAGAAGGGCGCCAGTGATCCAGGCCATCTCTCGGGATGTCGCTGATACATTGCAAATGTATCTATAATTTTTGATGTTCCATGCTTTGTTTTATCTCCTTTCTTGTGTTTTGTCCACACTTTGGAGTACTTTTCATATGATTTCTTGGACTAACCTATTAACAAGAGCCACAGTGTCACCGCCTGCTTTTCTGTTTTTGGTTCCGGAAAGTCGAAAATGAATATTCTCGAATTGGATGGGACAAAAGCCAAAGTGCCTATTTTTCACGAAGACTCACGGAGCGAATACGAGATGAGGAGGGCCAGGTGGCCACACCCTCGGCAGTATCCTCAGCCGCGTGGCATTGTCTGGCCAGCCCAGGCACCCCCTCGGTCTCCCTCTTCGCCTATAAGAAGCCTTCTGACCTAAAAACTCCGGGGGGTTCGACGTTTTTCCAGAAGGAGTTCTGCTCCGCCTCCACCACCAGATTCCATGAAACAGCACCAGAAGCTCCGTTCTGGCACCCTACCGGGACATGGAATTGGAGGAGATCATCGCCATCATCATCACCATCGCTTCTCCATCGACCATCCATGTTTCCCCCATCTATGAGTGAGTAATCCCCCGCTATAGGCCATGGGGATGGTAGGGATTGGATGAGATCGTTCATGTAATGGCATAAGATTGTTAGGGCATGGTGCCTAGTATCTTTTATTAGTGCTTTATGACTTTGTTGCGACTTGTTATGCTTAATGCTTGTCACTAGGGCCCGAGTGCCATGATTTCAGATGTGAACATGTTATTGATTCATTATGATAGTATTGTTTATGGTATTATCTGCAAGTTGTATACACACGTTGTTGTCCGGAACCAATGGCCCCAAAGTGATAGAAATCGGGATAACCGGAGGGAATAGCTTTGATGTGAGGATCACATGTGTTCACAGAGTGTTAATGCTTTGCTCCGATGCTCTATTAAAAGGAGCACCTTAATTGCCAGTAGTTCCCTTGAGGCCCCGCTGCAAACGGGCTGGCAGGACAAAAGATGTTGTGCAAGTTCTCATTGCGAGCACGTATGACTATATATGGAACACATGCCTAGGATTATCTAGTACTTGGATGCTTTATCTTATTTATCTGCAATTGCCCTATGTTCTGATTGCTATGTGAATTGTCTTGTCCATGCAACGCCCGTCCATCCATCCCTATGCCTACAACACTCGAATCCTATTGTTTGCTGCTATTGTTACTACTGTCTTTACTTTACTACTGCTGTTACTACTATTCCTACTACAAAACTGTTGCTACTGATAAACTGCTGTGAGCAAGATTGTTTCCAGGTGCAGCTGAATTGGCAACTCAGTTGTTAAGGCTTATATATATTCTTTGGCTCCCCTTGTGTCGAATCAATAAATTGGGTTTCACTTCCCTCGAAAATACTGCGATACACCCCCCTATACTTGTGGGTCATCAAGACTATTTTCTAGCACCGTTCCTGGGGAGCATAGCTTTATTTATTAAGTTCACTTCGATTCTCTATTGTTTGCTGCTATCCATCCATCATGGGTAAATCTCGTGATGGCAAGTTTCCTATTTTACCATCCACTACAAGAACAGGTACAGTTCTGAACACCTCTGCTGCTCTTGATTCACCATGTGTTATAAGTAAGCTCGTTACACCACTACATATACATGCTACACACACTGCTACTACTGCTGAATCTGAAACTTCTGATGCTTATGATGCTGCTTCTACTTTGCTTGATAAGAGTGGTTCATTAGGTCCTTTCCTAGATGCTATGATTGCTAGAACTATAGCTGGAAATAGCGAAACTCCTAATGAAGACACTACCACACCTGTTAGTTCACCTGAGTCTACTGAGAGTTATGACATTGAAGATGGTTATGTTGAGATGACCGATGAATTTATTAAAGAATGTAAAAACACCCATGATAGGAGCGCTGCTAAGAGTCTCCTTGAGAGGCGTACTATTAGACCCAAATTGTCTCATATTGCTAAGTTTGCTGCTTCTCCCATAAACATTATAGATAAAGATTATGATTTCTCTCTTGATCTATCTTACATAGCTATTGTTGAGAAAGAACCTTTTTGTGGGACTAAGAATGAAAGTGCGGTAGCACATATGAATGAACTTTCTACGATGAGTGGCTTGTTTTCTGATGATATTAAGATGCGTACTTACTTTGTTGCTAAGATTTTCCCCATTTCACTGAAAGGAGAAGCTAAAACTTGGTTTAGTAATTTGCCTCATGGATTTATTGATAGCCCTGAGTGCTTGATTAGTACTTTCCTGCAGAAATATTTTCCTCCTAGTGCTAGACATGCTATTTTGCAGGAACTTTTTGATTTTAAATAGTGGGAAAAAGAGGTATTTCCCGAATCTTGGGCAAGGTTTTGTGCTTTGATTCATGCACAGGCTGGAAGTCCATTACCTAAGAATGAGCTTCTTGATATATTTTATAATGGACTAACCGAAGAATCTAGGAAATACCTAGATAGTTGTGCTAATTGTGTTTTCAGGAATAGGACTCCTAAGGAAGCTGAGGAATTAATGGCTAAAATAAGCAGGAACTATGAAGATTGGAATCCTCCTGAACCAGCTATACCTGAAGTAATTGTACCTAAACCTACTATTCCGGAGCCTATTCCAACATCAAAGAAGAGGGGAGTTATTGAATTAAATGATGAAGTGATGAAGGAAGCTAAGAAATGTCTTAAGGAGAAGGGAATTAAAGCTGCACATGTCAAGAATTTACCTCCTATAGAAGAAT
This sequence comes from Avena insularis, assembly GCA_023614405.1. Taxonomy (NCBI): domain Eukaryota; kingdom Viridiplantae; phylum Streptophyta; class Magnoliopsida; order Poales; family Poaceae; genus Avena; species Avena insularis. The sequence goes on along the minus strand of CM042688.1, from coordinate 344,911,990 downwards.
TTTGCAAGCCAATTCCCCACTCATCCACTATTGAGGTACACTCTCTCCAACACTTTGATGAAGGTGATATCCCTTACTCTAAACCTCCTGATCAATGCTTAGAAGAATTTGATATCTTTATTGTTAAGCAAGATAATTTTAATAAAGGGGCGCAAAATCATCTAATGGAAAACACTAGAGCTATTGTTGAGTTGAAAGATATTGTGGAAAGAACCTCTAATGATGTTAAAATGATTGTTAAACACTTGCAAATGGTTCAAACTCAAATAGATCAACTCGTTAAAGTGCAAAAAGACTTGCTAGTTAATGCTGCTAAAGAAAAACATGCTTATGAAATTAGAACTAGAAGTGGTGCTGCTACCCAGGATCCTCTATATCCTGAGGGGCATCCCAAAAGAATTGAGCAGGATTCTCAACAAGCTAAAAATAGTGGCTCTACTAATAAGAAAAGGAAAAAGAAACATAAAACTATTGTAGAACCCTCTGAACCTGCTATAGATCCTAATAGTATATCTATTTCTGATGCTGAAACTGAAAGTGGAAATGAAGAAAATGAAGCTCCTAATGAAGAAAAAGTTGAAGAAGAACCTGAAAACCACACTAAGAATACTAAATACACCAAAGAAGATTTTATTGCTAACAAGCATGGTAGTGAAAGAGAGCCTTGGGTCAAAAACCTATGCCTTTCCTTGATAAGAAACACAAGTCAAAGGAAGATGAACACTATAATAAGTTTTGTGAGTGGATGAAACCTTTATTCTTGCAAATTCCTTTGACTGATGCTATTAAATTGCCTCCTTACTCAAAGTATATGAAGGATATTGTCTCGAATAAAAGGAAGATCCCTAATGAAGAATTTCTACTTTGCTTGCTAAATATTCCTTTAATGGTAAAGTTCCAAAGAAACTTGGAGACGTAGGGATTCGAACTATCCCTTGCTCTATTAAGAACAGTTATGTTAGAACTGCTTTGTGTGATTTGGGAGCTGGAGTTAGTGTTATGCCTTTCTCTCTCTATAAGAGGCTTCAACTAGAAAAACTGATACCAACTGATATATCTTTGCAAATGGCTGAAAATCTACCACTATTCCTGTTGGTATATGTGAGGATGTACCTGTTCAAGTGGCTCATAATTGCTTGATATTAACTGATTTTGTTGAGCTTGAAATGCCTAAAGAAGATAATATGTCCATTATTCTTGGGAGACCTTTTCTTAATACTGCAGGAGCTGTTATTAGTTGTAATCAAGGAAAGGTGACTTTCAATGTTAATGACAAGGAACATACTATCTATTTCCCCAAGAAGATTGATAGGACTTATGGTTTAAATTCAATTGAACATGTTGAGGGCATTCAAGTTGGAGAAATATACTGTCCCATACCAAGAGAAAAATTTGAAACTATTATGATTGGGACCATTGCTATCAAATTTGAGGTAACATAATCACTAGTGGAATACAAAGTTTTGTCTCATATGAAATTGTTTTCATAGCAAAACCTGATCAACCTTGTTAACAAAAGTATTTCATTGAACAAAACAATGATTTCACCATGATTATCTCCGCTTACTTCTATTATATCCATTTTAGTTTTTCTTATGCCTAACTTAAAGGTGTTAAAGAAAAGTACTTATTGGGAGATAACCCAAAAGTTATAGATGAGTCTTGGAAGTTATTAGTTCAGTAATAACCGCTCCTTATCCTTTTTATTTGCTTTTTGTGTGAAGAGTAACCTCTAACGAGAGAGAAGTGATGATTGGGAAAGTTGTTGTCCCGAAACAGATTTTTGTGCTTCACCGTAAACATTCGTGTAAAATCTCTGAACGTCTTTTTGAGGCGTGAATTTTTGTGCTTCTGCCCCAGGTTGTTATCTAACTTTTGTTAGGTCAACACTTTTTTATTTGAGCAACAGAAGGTCTTCGAAAAAATTTGTCTTTACCTGTTGGTCTGTTTTCACAGATTTCTGCCATTTTCTGCATTTGCTTCTTGTTGGTTCCTTTTTGAGTTATTTTGGGGAATTGAGCTTTTTGAGGGAAGTGCTACAGTAGCTTGTGTTTTAATGGAAGTTTTATTGGTGTTAGAACTGAAACTTAAGACTTATTATCTTGAGTGCACTAATGTTACTAATAAAGATTGTGTGAAGTTTTGTATGAAGGAAAAATTTCAGGTGTATGGAAGGAATGAGTAATGAGATGAAGGATGGACTAAAGCTCAAGCTTGGGGATGCCACGCGTATCACCCCAAGAAATATCCAAGAAGTACATCCGTCAAAGCTTGGGGATGCCCAAGGCATCCCCCTCTTCATCAATAAAAATCCCAGGTCTCTTCCAAACGCTTCATTTTTATTGTTTCATGCACGGTTGTGTTGTTCTTGGAGCATCTTCTTTTTCGTTTTCGTTTTGGTTTTTCGTTTGCTTTTGTTTGCTTAGTTTTCTAAATAAATTGGTTGGACCTCCTCTTTAATGCATTGGTTTTCAAATAGTTTGGTTTGGTTTGGTTTGGTTTGGAAAAGAGTAGGAAAGCTCATGCTTAAGTGGTAAAAAGAGTTTGTTTTTGACTATGGCCTATGCTTTGTCATGCCACGCTTGATATTGTTTTGGCTTTATGCTTAGTATTCTTTGCTGTATCATGACTTGTTATAAACAATTGAGATTGCTTAATGTTCCTTGGATGAATCATGCGTTGTTTTAGCATATTAAAGCATTGTATAGTTGTATTCTCCTTTGATGCTTTATTTGGGTTGACTTGGCGCATGCTCACACCATGTTATGACTATCCCAAGTCACCATAAGCCTTTATGATCCTTTAGTTTTCAACTTGTAGTATAACTTTATGCTTTGATCAATGATGTTTTGTATCTCTACATGATTATGGCCATTATTGCTCTCCTAGTTTGTCGCTCCCAGTCTTTTGCTAGCCTCCACAACCAAGTATGACTTCCACTCATGCATCCAACTCCCTAAACCAAGTTATTCCAAAGAGTCCACCATACCTACCTACTAGCTTATGCTATTCCAAGTATATTCATGTTTTTGTTTACCTTCCAAATTAAACTTGTTATGAGAAAACTAGTGATTAAAGCTCTCACGAACTTGATGTCACACTTTACTTTTCTTGCCCTTAATAAACTTGAACCATTGTGTCGTCTATGTTGTATATGCTTGCACTTATTTGTTGGGAATTAGCAGAACCATGCTTTCATGGGGAACGCTTTCAACATTGCGCTTGGTACTTTGTACCTAGTTGATATCATGCTCTTTTGTATATGGATGTCGTCGGTGTGAAATGAAAGGGGAGCTTGTAAGTCCATGGAGTTATGTATATGTGTTAGAGAAACGCCTGGGCCGTTGGTCTAATCCATGCTGACATGGTGGAAACCTGCAGCGTAACCATAATGAGCTATCTATGAAGCATTCTTCTTATAAAAAAAAGAGTCCTATATTGAGAAAAAAGATAAAAGAGAAAAAAAGAGATTATGAAAAGAGGAAAGAGAGAAAAAAGCACCATATTCCCATGGTAAATAAGAAGATTGCTGAGATGCTCGTTGTTTGCTTGCCTTCTCATTTTGATATGGGGATTCTTCCGTATCATCGGGCAAGGGGTACCCCGTTGGCGGTTCTCTATGATACACATGTACTTACAATGACAAGAACTTACCAGTGACTAAACTTGAGTAGCATGAGTAGCGGCCCTCGTATACAAGGGACATGAGATTTCTAACTTATACTTCGTCAAGCATATACTCCATAGTTTGTTCACTTTAACCTTAATCACTTCAAGATGCTTATGATAGGGGCAATGAGAGCTTAAATCTAATAAGTACCATAATTTTTGGAAGCTCTTTATGAGACTTGAATCCCTACTTCCTTCTATGAAGGCCTTTCTTCCACTATATATATTGAGTCTCCACCTTCTACCTTTACACACCTACTTTGAGAGCATAGTGGCCATTCTTAGTTCTATGTGCATTGTCCCAAGACTAGTTGATTGATGCATAACTTGATATTGCTTGTTTTAAACTATTTGTATCTAGTCACTCTTATGAACTATGAAGGTGTCCTATGCTTTTCTATTTGCTACTCTATGAGGGACAAGCTGCATACTATTATGCTATGTTTTCTTTATGTAAAACAAACAAATGTCTTGCAAAGCATTGTTATTCATGAATCTTTTGTTTGTGCCTTTTCATGTTGCATCATAGTTTCTTTGTCTTATTGCAAGAACATTGTATTTCATGTTATGATTGAAGTACTATGATCCCAGCTTTGAATATTTTACAAATACTTTGATCAAGTTTACGATGGTGCATGTCACCTCAAAAAATATTCTTTCTTTTTATCACTTACCTACTCGAGGACAAGCAGGAGTTAAGCTTGGGGATGTTGATACATTGCAAATGTATCTATAATATTTGATGTTCCATGCTTGGTTTTATCTCCTTTCTTGTGTTTTGTCCACACTTTGGAGTACTTTTCATATGATTTCTTGGACTACCCTATTAACAAGAGCCACAGATTACTGCTTTTCTGCTGTTTTTGGTTCCAGGAAAGTCAGAAAATGAATATTCTCGGAATTGGATGGGACAAAAGCCAAAGTGCCTATCTTTCCGGAAGACTCATGGAGCCAGAATACGATACGGAGGAGGGCCAGGGCCTGGCCACACCCCCCCAGGCGCGTGTACCCACAGGCGCGGGTACCCCCAGGCCACGCCAGGGCATGGTCTGGCCAGCCCAGGCACCCCCTCGGTCTCCCTCTTCGCCTATAAGAAGTCTTCTGACCTAAAAACTCCGAGGGGTTCGACGTTTTTCTAGAAGGAGTTCCGCTCCTCCGCCACCACCAGATTCCACGAAAGAGCACCAGAAACTCTGTTCTGGCACCTTGCTTGCACGGGGAATTGGAGGAGATCATCGCCATCATCATCACCATCGCTTCTCCATCGACCATCCATATTTCCCCCATCTATGAGTGAGTAATCCCCCGCTGTAGGCCATGGGGATGGTAGGGATTGGATGAGATCGTTCATGTAATGGCATCAGATTGTTAGGGCATGGTGCCTAGTATCTTTTATTAGTGTTTTATGACTTTGTCGCGACTTGTTATGCTTAATGCTTGTCACTAGGGCCCGAGTGCCATGATTTCATATCTGAACATGTTATTGATTCATTATGATAGTATTGTTCATGGTCTTATCTGCAAGTTGTATACACACGTTGTTGTCCGGAACCAATGGCCCCAAAGTGACAGAAATCTGGATAACCGGAGGGAATGGCTTTGATGTGAGTATCACATGTGTTCATAGAGTGTTAATGCTTTGTTCAGTTGCTCTATTAAAAGGAGCACCTTAATTGCCAGTAGTACCCTTGAGGCCCTGCTGCAAACGGGCTGGCAGGACAAAAGATGTTGTGCAATTTCTCATTGCGAGCACGTATGACTATATATGGAACATATGCCTAGGATTATCTAGTACTTGGATGCTTTATCTTATTTATCTGCAATTGCCCTATGTTCCGATTGCTATGTGAATTGTCTTGTCCATGCAACGCCCGTCCATCCATCCCTATGCCTGCCGCACTCGAATCCTACGGTTTACTGCTATTGTTACTGTTGTCTTTACTTTACTACTACTGTTACTTTAGTATTCCTACTACAAAACTGTTGCTACTGATAAACTGCTGTGAGCAATATTATTTCCAGGTGCAACTGAATTGACAACTCAGTTGTTAAGGCTTATAAATATTCTTTGGCTCCCCTTGTGTCGAATCAATAAATTGGGTTTCACTTCCCTCGAAAATACTGCTGTACACCCCCTATACTTGTGGGTCATCAGCCGCCGGTACCAGGAGAACCGCCATCATCGTCTCGTTCGTTTGCCTGCCTCACCGCACTTGCTGGAGCCCCGGTATGCCCCCACTGCACCCTCACTGACCGTGCTAGGGTTCGTCCCCATCGTGAGCTGTTTCGGCGAGGACGATAGATGTGAGCTGTTGACCCAGGATCTAATCCTACGGCCACCGTCCTCCCATACTGATTCGGCAACCCCTGTCCCACTGACAGGTGGGGCCCCCACTTAAAACCAGCCCGGGCGCTGTGTGGAGTAAACTGGGCTGGCCCATTTATTTGACCCATTTGATTCAAATTTAGCTTTTTCCTTTTTAGCTCATACCTAGTTCTGTCCTTTCGTTTGAAAATCAATTCAGGGAGTTTTACAAATCCAAATCGAGTGATTCCAATTTTGTTGGAAAGCTAATTAAAATCTCTATCCAAGTCCATTGGATTCAAATCATTTAGAGTTAGAGATCTCTACTAGCTAAAATAACAAGACAGAAGCTTTTTCACATTCAAACATTTTTATAAAATAAACCATAATAGCTTTTGAGTTGATTCCAACTCTCAAAAAATCACATTTAACCATACCAATCTGAATATGTAATAATATTAAGGTTTGCATGCAGTGACTTTGGACTAGTACCAAATTAATGCTATATAGGCATTTCTAGTCACTTTAACAAATTAAATAATAAACTTAAACTTATTAAAATGTGATCCAACATTTAAATCACATTCCCATGCATTAGAATATGTGGTGATGACATGTGTCCACATGATCACATATTTTAATTGAGAATATTAAATCTTTGTTATTTTCAATGAGTAGAAATTACTTTTCTCAAAAAAAATGAAACTAGTTCATTAAACCTTGTGATGTTTGTGATGATAATAGATCATCAAATGTGTGCCTTAGTGTGCTAAGTAGACTAGTTAAGTATTGTTTGGTGATTGTGTATTCCGTATGTATTTATAGACGATAGTACCGACCAAGTCTACGAGGAGGAGGAGTTCTACCAAGAGGAGGCGGAAGAGAATTTCAACCACTGCACCAACCAAGGCAAGCTAGCATTATACAAGTTAACCATGCAAGTGATTACTTGCAAGCCATCATTAACAATGAAAGCTAACCCTTGCAAGCTAGATAACCGAAGCAAAGGCATTAGGCATGCTTTGGTTATACCATTTTGACTTATACCTACTCCAAGTTTTTACTTACAAGCTTTACTTTATTTTACTTTACCAGAGTCCTTTACTTTGTTTATAGATAGCATAAAGAGTATAAAACTTGACCTATCTAGTTAGACTTAGATGTCATTCTATGGCATGAGATTGAACTTAGCATCCTACATTAGTGAACACTCTTAACTTAGTAGCTTAGAGTTATACCAAAAACTTGATTCACTTTAGATGGGAATACTTGGTGAAAATGACTTGTGAAAACCTTGAAATGATGAGTCATTCTATTGAGATGTTTTGACATGTGTTGAGAAACCCAAATGGTTTATGATGATGATGAAAATGTTGAGGCATGAGCCTTAGCCCTTTATAAAAACTAATGTATGGGTTCGGATGCGATACCATTCCAATTTTACCATACAACCACGATACCTGAATTGGGTAAGGCTTAGCCAGAAGTTTATATGCATTAGTATTAGTTCCCTCACGGGAGAGGTTGGAGCTGAGGCTACCTCTCAATGTTGTCCACCTATGCAGTGCCCAGGATGACATATGGTCATGGCTGGGAGGCCAGGCTCATAGGAGAGGTGCTTATACTAGAGTGTGGAAAGGAAAGGTTATGTTTGATTATCTGCATACTGAGTATGATGATTCAGGGTTATCCCTGACAGATGTATCGAATTTTGTGGTGAAAGTGTACCACCTTTGCAGAGCATCAAACTATTCGAATAGCCGCGTCCGCGGTTATGAACATTTGGAGTGGCCATACTGTTCCGTTGTTAGATGTTTTCAAAATGACTTATGAGATGAATTGTGACATGACTTGACCACATCAGAGTTGTTACTATGATAACTAAGTTCCCACTTAGGTGATTTTCAACTTTATTTTGTCTTTATTTGTTTCTGAACTCAGCTTCGGTTTCAAACTTAACTTTACAAATAAACTTAGAGTTTAGCATTGCTACTAGAACTACCTTACTTGTTAGTGATAGTTTGCCAGTACTTAAAGAGTACTCATGGCTTTGTCCCTGGCTATTCCTGTGGCCAGACTATGAGGAGGACTACCCTGAAGGAGGACAGCAGGACGACTACGACAACTAGGATCATCTCCCATCGTCAGCATTGCCTGTGACACTGAAGATGGACCCCACCGCTACGCTATTTATTCCGCTACTTGTTTGTACTAAGACTAGATCATGAGATCCTCTATTTGTGTAAGACCTTATTATGGTTTGTAATGGATGATGTACTGTGATATCTAATCTGTTATGTCTCGCAAAAATGGTAATCCTGGGATTGCAATGTATGGCATAACAGGCATTTGGGATTAAAAATCTGGGTGTTGACAAGTTGGTATTAGAGCCATCCTGACCATAGGAGACCCTAGTTAGAATGGACGTTCAAAACAAAAACTTAGTTTCAAAAACCAAAATGAGTATTTGTGAAAACTATTTCCTCTCTTACCCTTGAGATTCTTTCTCTCAAAAAAAATCATGTTCCTCCAAATTCTTACATTAATACATAAAACTTTGACACACTTGATCACTTCACTAACTTTTTCATCCTAAATTCTTATAGATGGAAGTTCAGTACAGCAAGTTCTACCAGTTGGGCAACGGAGACCAACTGATCTTCGAGAGGGATCCGGATTCACTATCTGGGTACTTCGAGCGTCCTCATCCGGAATTTCTTGGAGCTCAACTCCCTGGTCCACTAGGAGGAGATTTACAATGGCTAGTAGTTGCTGATCTTCGAGGCAAGTTAGAAGCACTAATGTCCGAGAGGATTCAGTTCTCTGTAAGAGAGAACAACTGGCTAGATGGATTAGTCAGGGCAATGCATGAAGCTCTCGCTCGTCTTTGCACCCGGAGTGTCAACCTAATCCAACAAACCCGCTTTGTTCACTATGCAAGGCGTGAATCTATGGGAATGCCTCTAGAGATGCCAAGTCACCCGGTGTTGAAGCGTCAAGTGGAGAACCTCGACTTCCTACTGTACGACAGATAGAAGGAATTGGACAATGCTAGAGAGTTCGCCAACCACAACCTTGCCATTGCCGCCCAGAAGTCCCAGACGTTTTCACTGCTCGTCAAGGATCGTCAGTCTCTTTGCCATCAACACGCAAAGAAGGATCGCACCATCAGCCGTCTCCATAAGAAGGTAGCCGACCTCGAGAAGACCATCAAGGAGCAAGAATCTTAGCTTGCAGCAAAAGAAGAAGAAGAGGAAGGTGAAGATATCCAAGGGGATATTGAATCATACCTCAGCAATGACGATGACTATCTAGAGGATGATGCCATGGACTTCTACACCAACGATGATGACTCCAACTTCATCGATGATGAGTAGATGCACTAGAGCATTATCGCAGGAGTGAGGAATATCGGTCCCATTGTATCTTAGCTTGCAGAATGGTTCTTAAAACCATCTGTTTTCCTTTGATGTTGTGGTGTGTGTGTGTTTGTATTGTGTGCTTTTCTTGAATGAATGAAAAGGAGTTAGTTGCAAAACCTGAGTCAAACTCAAAGTTTTAGCTTTGAAACCAAAAACATGAACCTTAAAACTTTCCCTCTTACCCCTTTATCTACCTCAATCTTCAGATGACTTGTGAAAACCAAGGAGGGAGCAGCTCATCGCAAGACCCAATGCTGCAGATTCTGCAGACTCTCATTACAGACCGTGAAGCTAGTAGGGAAGAGCGCCAAGCAAATCTGGCCACACTGCAGTAGATCGCCCAGATGGCTCATAACAATCAGAATCATGGAAATCAGGATCATCATGGATCCAAACTCAAAAACTTCTAGAATACCAATCCCCCAATCTTTAGCAAATCTAAAGACCCACTGGATGTTGATGATTGGTTGCAGACAATGGAGAACAACTTAGAAGTAGCCGGAGTGGATACCAACGAGAAGGTTCTTTTTGCCACCCACTATTTGGCAGGAGATGCAAGAGCATGGTGGAACAACACCCGCACAATGAACCATGGTCAAGTGATGACATGGGAATCCTTCAAGATCAAGTTCAGCCACACCCACGTGCCGCAGGGTCTAGTCACCTGAATGAGAGATGAATTCAGAGAGTTAAGGCAAGGCAGAATGACTGTAGTGGAGTACCGTGACAGATTCTTGTCCCTCGCTAGGTATGCACCTGATGAGATCAACACGGAGGGCAAGAAGAAGGAAACATTCTTGAACGGACTGCATGATGAGATGCAGACAGTCCTCGTCAACCTCCATTTCGAGGATCTCGAAGAGCTAGTCGACTCTACCATTCAGATGGAAGGGAAGATCAATCAAGCAAACAACAACCGCAAACGTCGGATGATGCACCAAGATGGATCTAGCAGTCACTCGAAGTACAGTCCCAACCTGTCTACCGAATATGCACCACGGAACAATCGACCCCCAATGTCTCGTCCAAGCTACCCCAACCGTAGTGGAGGAAATGTAAAGTCTGGAGGAAACAACAACCACCCCGGCAACTCCAGCAATTTAAACCATGCACCTCCCAAGAACAACAGCAACAACAACACTGCACCCAGAACTGGAAGCAATGCTGTGCCCGTGGCAGCAAAAGACAAGTCTCAGATTACTTGTTTCGAGTGTGGAGTGAAGGGTCACTACTCCAATGAGTGTCCCAAGAAGATTGCCACCACTGCCAATGTGAACTTCCCAGCTCAACAGTAGCGTCATGTTCAACCAGGAAGAAGATTCGCCCCAGGGAACCCTCACAACCGCAACAGTCGTCTCTTCCACATGAACGCCGAGGAAGCCCAAGAAGCGCCAGATGTACTGCTAGGTATGTTTTCTGTCAACTCAGTTTTAGCAAGAGTGTTGTTTGATTCTGGAGCATCGCACTCATTTATCACTGAAGAATTTGCATGCACTAGTAAGATTCACTCAACCAACTTGAAGCATGTCATGATAGTTCAAATCCCTGGTTCAACTACAAAAGCTAGAAAAAATTGCAAAGTTGTACCTATCAGAATACATGGGATAGATTTTTATGCCAATCTAATAGTACTTGGAACCAAAGGTTTGGAAGTAGTACTAGGAATGGATTGGATGTCAAAGAATAAAGGATTGATTGACTTTGCCAAGAAAGCCATCACCATGACCAGTAGCTCTGGAGTCTCAGTAGAGCATATCTCTGAAACCTTGCCCCGTCAATTCAAGTGCAATAAGAGTCTAGCCCTACCCATCATAGACCAAGTCAGAGTAGTCTGTGAATACCCTGACGTATTCCCAGATGAATTGCCCGGTATGCCCCCGGATAGGGATATTGAGTTCATTATCGAACTAATCCCCGGAACCGGACCCATAGCCTATAGACCCTATAGCATGAACCCCTTAGAGTTAGTGGAATTGAAGAAGCAGTTGGATGCTATGTTGGCAACATGCCTAATTCAACCAAGCGCATCGCCATGGAGATCGCCAGTGTTATTCATCGACAAGAAAGATGGAGGCAACCATTTGTGAACAGATTACAGGAAGTTGAATGACGTCACAATCAAGAATAAGTACCCTTTGCCAAAGATAGAGGGTCTATTTGATCAGTTGACTGGTGCCAGTGTGTTCTCTAAGATTGATCTTAGGACTGGTTATCACCAACTTAAGATTCATGCAACGGATATTCCGAAGACCTCCTTTACTACTCGTTATGGATTATACGAGTATACGGTCATGTCTTTTGGATTAACCAATGCCCCCACTTATTTCATGAATCTCATGAATAAGATCTTTATGAATTTTCTAGATAAGTTTGTCGTTGTGTTTATCGACGATATCCTTATCTACTCCAAGTCAAAAGAATAGCATGAGCAACATCTGAGAATCATTCTTGAAACCCTTAGAGAGCATCAGTTGTATGCCAAGTTCAGCAAATGTGAGTTTTGGCTGAAAGAAGTAGGATTCCTAGGACATATTGTGTCTGCCGGAGGAGTCGATGTTGATCCCGCCAAGATCAAAGATGTAGAAGAATGGGAAGCCCCAACCACTCAAACCCAAGTCCGTGCATTTCTCGGATTAGCGAGATATTACTGCAAGTTTGTAGAAGGATTTTCGAGTATCGCAAGACCCATGACCCAATTGTTGAAGAAGGACAAGAAATTTGAATGGACCGACAAATGTGAAGCAAGTTTCCAAGAGCGGAAGAAGAGATTGATTTCAGCCCCAATATTGATCATGCCAGATATCAGGAAGCCGTTTGATGTGTATTGTGATGCATCCAAGATTGGTCTCGGATGTGTATTAATGCAAGAAGGCAAAGTCATCGCATATCTATCTCGACAACTGAAGCAGCATGAGCAGAACTACCCTTCCCATGATCTTGAGTTAGCAGCCGTAGTTTTGGCATTGAAGACATGGCGTCATTACCTTATGGGTAATCACAGTGAGATTTACTCAGATCACAAAAGCTTGAAGTATATTTTCACTCAGAAGGAGCTGAATATGAGGCAAATGAGATGGATAGAGTTAATCAAGGATTATGACCTTGACATCCACTATCACCCCGGCAAAGCCAATGTGGTGGCTGATGCTCTTAGCAGATTGCCGTGTAGGCTACACACTATGATCAAGGAGAAGCAACCAAGTTTGTATGAGGAGTTGGAGCAGTTTAGAACTGAGCTAGTTAGCAAACGATTTTTAGCTAGCATTGAACTTCAACCCACTTATTAGCCAAATCAAGGAGGCCTAGAAGGTAAATGAAACTATCAACGGAATCAAACATCGTATTGGTACAGGAAAGGTACCTGGATTCACCAAAGACGAAGAAGGAGTTATGTGGTACAAATGACATATCTATGTGCCAGCAGATTCAGAACTGAAGCAAGTTATCATGCAAGAAGCTCATGATACTCTTTATTCTATCCACCCTGGAGGAACAAAGATGTATCAAGATTTGAAAGAGCAATTTTGGTGGCACAAGATGAAGAGAGAAATCGGAAGCTACATCGCCAAGTGTGTTATCTGTCAGAGAGTCAAAGCGAAACATCAGAGACCCGCAGGACTGCTGCAACCATTGAAGATTCTGGAATGGAAATGGGATTCCGTCGGAATGGACTTTATCACCGGTTTGGCTACTTCTAGTAGGGGAAATGACTCTATCTGGGTCATCGTTGATAGACTATCCAAGGTAGCTCATTTTATACCTGTCAAGACAACCTACCAGAGTTCGAAGCTAGCAGAGTTGTACATTGCCAGAATTGTTACTTTGCATGGAACCCCCAAGACCATATTATCAGATCGAGGAACCCAATTTACCTCGAGATTTTGGTAGAAAGTCCAAGAAGGATTAGGAACCAAGTTGAATTTCAGCACAACTTATCACCCGCAGACCAATGGACAGACTGAGAGAGTCAACCAAATCTTAGAAGATATGTTGAGATCTTGTGTGTTAGAGTACAAATCAAAATGGGAAGATTGTCTACCTTTTGTAGAATTCTCATACAATAACAGTTATCAAGCCAGTTTGCAAATGGCACCATTTGAGTTCTTATATGGAAGAAAATGCCGTACCCCTTTGAATTGGTCGCAAGTAGGAGAGAGTCAGATTTTTGGACCCGACATTCTCCGAGAAGCTGAAGAGAAGGTTCACAAAGTCCGTGAGCACCTCAAGACCGCCCAATCCAGCCAGAAGAGTTATGCTGACAAGAGAAGGAGAGACCTGATTTTCAATGTCGGAGATTTTGTGTATCTCAAGCTTTCGCCATTGAAGGGAACCCAACGTTTTAGTCTGAAAGGAAAGTTAGCCCCCAGATATATCGGACCCTTCAAGATTCTGAATCGTCGAGGAGAAGTATCATATCAACTAGAACTGCCAAAAGAGATGTCAGCCATCCACAATGTGTTCCATATCTCGTTACTTCGCAAATGCCTAGAAGTGCCGGAGAAGACCGAATTTTCAAGAACATCGATCACTGATCCGTTGATATCAACAAGGAAGCCTATAGAACCACCAGGACCCGGAGTATCAAGTTTCTCAAGATTCAATGGAGCAACCATACCAAAGAAGAAGCCAGTTGGGAGCGAGAAGATTACATTAGGACTGAGTTCCAGATCTCTTTAGTTACTAGTTTTCTTTCTTAAATCTCGGGACGATATTTTGTTTAAGGGGGAAGGTTTGTAACATCCCAAAACTTTAATCCAAGTGATCAAGATCAAAACTACCCAATTTAGGGTTAACAAAAACTTTTTGTCATTTGAAATATTTAAGCATGCATATGAGTGTTGCATTAAATAGGAGTTGATTTGAATTGCCATGATTGTTTGTTCCAATGGTTGTAAAATGACTCTAAGATGAATGCCACATCATATAGATCATTCCCAAGCAAAATCCAAAGAAAAAGAAATAAAAAAGAATTAATAAATGAGAATGGTCATTTTTGGCCATTTTAATCACCTAGCCCACTTTGGGTATTCCTAGCACTCAATTTCAAATATAAACAAATGTGGAACTTTGCACCCCTTGCTAGTACAAGTTAAGATGTACCAATCCCCACTTTGTGATCTTCCAAAAACATTCAAACTCTAAATTTAAAAGACATTTGAAAATGGAATCTAGTTCATATGTATAGATCACCCTTTTTCAAAAACCATCCAAACGAATTCCATTTAAAAAATCCAAGCAACTAGAGATGCTTAAGCATGTGACTAACAACTCCACCAAATTTCATCTCAAAAGTCCAAACTTGATTTCTTTCGGCCATTTTGTCAAACACTTGGAGTGCACAGATAAGATAAAAATCAAAAACACTAGTGTGAGCAGTGTTCTGGCTAAACTTGTCTCCCACATTGCCACCAAAACCTCTCCAGTGCATCCCCTACCCTTTTCTAGCCCAGCCAACCACTGTACCCACGACCAAATGGACTTGGACATTAATGCCGAGCACCTTGTGCCTCCTCACCGGCGACAGCGCGCCCCTAGCACCACTAGCCTCACCCACCTTGCCCAACGCGTCGCTCGTGGTACACTTCCCCCTCTAGGCCAGCCCCAGCTCGAGGACAGAGCAAGGAGAAGCCAGGAACTGTCGCGCCCGGAACGTGTCTGCCATGCCGATGTTGCCCGTAGAGCATGCCTGGTCCCCGCTCAGCCAGACCCCGCCTCTCTCTCGCTGCCCACCTACATGATCACCATCGCCCTAGGAAGCTACTAGACATGCCCATTTCCCCGACCGTGCCCCGTAGTCGCCGGCCACCGCAAACTTCGCCGTCAATAGAGACATCATGCGCGCCGTGCCGCTCAAGTCTCCCAACCACCTCGCACTGCACACGACCCTCTGTAACACTCGCTAGGGCACCGCCCATCGTCCTAGCCCACCGCCCAAGCCTCTAGCCCGCTGTGCCGTCGTCACCGGTGAGCTCCGCCCATGCCTCTCTGCACCCCTCGCCCTGCTATAAATAGAGCGCCTCCCAGCACCATTTCCTCACACCATCTCCATCCACTCCCCCTCGGAAGCCTTCCAGAGCCCCGCCGGAGCAAGCCGCAGCCCGTGTTGCCGAAATTTCGCCGGAGTCTGCCGCGGAAGGAGGAGAAGGGCGCCAGTGATCCGGGCCATCTCTCGGGACGCTACCGGTACTAGGAGAACCGCCGTCGTCGTCTCGTTCATTTGCCCTCCTCGACGCACTCGATGGAGCCCCGGTACGCCCCCACTGCACCCTCACCGACCGTGCTAGGGTTCGTCCCTGTTGTGAACTGTTCCGGCGAGGATGATAGATGTGAGCCGTTGATCCAGGATCTAATCCTGCGGCCACCATCCTCCCATACCGATTCGTCAACCCCTGTCCCACTGACAGGTGCCCCCCCCCCACACTTAAAACCATCCCGGGCGCTGTGTGGAGTAAACTGGGCCGGCCCATTTATTTCCCGCGCGACCCATTTGATTCAAATTTTGCTTTTTCCTTTTTAGCTAATACCTAGTTCGGTCCTTTAGTTTGAAAATCTATTCAGGGAGTTTTACAAATCCAAATCGAGTGATTCCAATTTCGTTGGAAAGCTAATTAAAATCTCTATCCAAGCCCATTCGATTTAAATCATTTGGAGTTAGAGATCTCACCTAGCTAAAATTACAAGATAGAAGCTTTTTCACATTCAAACATTTTTATAAAATCAACCATAATAGCTTTTGAGTTGATTCCAACTCTCAAAAATAACATTTAACCATACCTATCTGAATATGTAATAATATTAAGTTTTGCATGCAGTGACTTTGGACTAGTACCAAATTATTGCTATAGAGGCATTTCTAGTCACTTTAAATCATTAAATAATAAACTTAAACTTATTAAAATGTGATCCAATATTTAAATCACATTCCCATGCATTAGAATATGTGGTGATGACATGTGTCCACAGGATCCCATATTTTAATTGGAGAATATTAAATCTTAGTTATTTTCAATGTGTAGAAATTACTTTTCTCAAATAAAATAAATGAAACTAGTTCATTAAACCTTGTGATGTTTGTGATGATAATAGATCATGCCTTAGTGTGCTAAGTAGACTAGTTAAGTATTGTTTGGTGATTGTGTATTCTGTATGTATTTATAGACGATAGTACCGACCAAGTCTACGAGGAGGAGGAGTTCTACCAACAGGAGGAGGAGGAGAATTTCAACCACTGCACCAACCAAGGCAAGCTAGCATTATACAAGTTAACCATGCAAGTGATTACTTGCAATCCATCATTAACAATGCAAGCTAACCCTTGCAAGCCAGATAACCTAAGCAAAGGCGTTAGGCGTGCTTTGGTTATACCATTTTGACTTATACCTACTCCAAGTTTTTACTTACAAGCTTTAATTTCTTTTACTTTACCAAAGTCCTTTACTTTGTTTATAGATAGCATAAAGACTATAAAACTTGACCTATCTAGTTAGACTTAGATGTCATTCTATGGCATGAGATTGAACTTAGCATCCTACATTAGTGAACACTCTTAACTTAGTAGCTTAGAGTTATACCAAAAACTCGATTCACTTTAGATTGGAATACTTGGTGAAAATGACTTGCGAAAACCTTGGAAAGATGAGTCAGTTTATTGAGATGTTTTGACATGTGTTGAGAAACACAAAGGGTTTATGATGATGATGAAAATGTTGAGGCATGAGCCTTAGCACTTTATAAAAACAGATGGTTGGGTTCAGATGCTATACCATTCCAATTTTACCGTACAACCACAATACCTGAATTTGGTAAGGCTTAGCCGGAAGTTTATATGCATTAGTATTAGTTCCCTCGTGGGAGAGGTTTGAGATGAGGCTACCTCTAAATGTTGTCCACCTATGCAGTGCCTAGGATGACAGATGGTCATGGCTGGGAGGCCAAGCTCATAGGAGAGGTGCTTATACTGGAGTGTGTAAAGGAAAGGTTATGTTTGATTATCTGCATACTAAGTATGATGATTCAGGGTTATCCCTGACAGATGTATCGAATTTTGTGGTGAAAGTGTACCACCTCTGCAGAGTGGCAAACTATTCGAATAGCCACATCCGTGGTTATGGACAGTTGGAGTGGCCATACTATTCTGTTGTCAGATGTCCTCAAAATGACTTATGAAATGAATTGTGACATGACTTGACCACAACAGAGTTGTGACTATGATAACTAAGTTCCCACTTAGGTGATTTTCAACTTTATTTTAGCTTTCTTTGTTTCTGAACTCAGCTTCAGTTTCAAACTTAACTTTACAAATAAACTTAGAGTTTAGCATTCCTACTAGAACTACCTTACTTGTTAGTGATAGTTTGCGAGTACTTAGAGAGTACTCATGGCTTTGTCCCTGGCTATTCCCGTGGCCAGACTATGAGGAGGACTACCTCAAGGAGGATGTATGACGGAACGACAACTAGGATCATCTCCCATCGTCAGCATTGCATGTGACACTAAAGATGGACCCCACCGCTATGCTATTTATTCCGCTACTTGTTTGTACTAAGACTGGATCATGAGATCCTTTATTTGTGTAAGACCTTATTATGGTTTGTAATGGATGATGTACTGTGATATCCAATATGTTATGTCTCGCAAAAATGGTAATCCTGGGATTGCGATGTATGGCATAACAGGCATCTAGGATTAAAAATCCCGGTGTTGACAAGTTGAAAGCAGCCTTTGCAAAGACTAAGATGTCCTCCTCATTGAGTATCGTGAAATCATTTCGTGCCTGCAAGGTGTTAGCAATAACATAGAACAAATAGCGAATTGCAAGATGTTGAATATTCTTCCCCTTGCTCACTCTAGAAGTGAAGCTCATTCCATTATAATATTGTTCCGAGGAAGGGTCAAAGCCAGTAAAGGATGCACGCAAGTCATTGTCATTATTGTTTGGCAAATTAAAGCATGCACACCATTCATCTAGTGATAAAGTGTAATTGTGGTTCATAAGACGGAAAGAAATCTGGTCCTCTCCATGCCATAGTTTAACGGTGCTTTGCAAAGAACTTAAAAATTCAAGAGTTAATCGGCGATAAGTAGGCACATCATTGAACACCAAGTTTTGCAGGCCAACCCTATTGCAAGTAAATTGAAGTCATTATAAATACCGAGTTGGTTCAATATAATGGGGCAAGCCCACTTGGTTGCGTTCACTTCTCAGTTCTTGATCATGTCGAAGCGATCATGTTGGAGCTCATTCCTGAACCATATCCCCATGCATTCTTGAGCGACAGGCCGAGAAGCGCTAGCAGCAGCATGAGCACGAGTTTGGCTCCTTGTGTTCATCATCTAAAATAATAAAGAAAGACAAAAATAAAAATCTTTGATCCAAAAATAATAAGCATAAGGTATTCCTCATCATAGCACACTAAAGAATCCCCTCAAAGTTATAATCTAGGAAAGAGAATCATGGCAATTAGTTCATAGTAGGTCTCACCCTACATTGACAATAACAATAGATTGAAGATGAATTTGCAAAAAGTAATTGGAGGATCGGAGGATAAACATACCGTAGATCACCTGTCTGCGAGAAAATCAAATGAAATTGAGAAGAGATGAAGATCTCTTGAGGTTTTGAGATAGTTGGGAGGTACAAGAACGAAAAAGAATTGAAGTTTTGGGGTTGGAAGTACCTCCCGTGGTGTTTTTGTGGTCGGATGCAACTATACGGGCAAACTAAACGGCCGGAACAATGTGTTCATGCCGTATAGTTGACCTGCTATCAAAATTTTAGGGTTTCCACCAAGCGGCGCAGCTATACGGCCGGAACAATTTGTTCCCGCCGTATAGTTGGTGGTCATCCCGTCTGTAACTGGAAAAGAAATTGTACGAAAGCATCGATATCTATACGACCGGAGCTATACGGCCAGAATTTTTATTCCCGCCGTATAGTTAGTCGTTAAACCATTAGTACTTTTGAAAGAAAAATTGTTGATGGAAAAAGTATCTATACGGCCGGAACTATACAGTCGGAATTTTTATTCCCGCCATATAGTTGGTCGTTAAACTCTCTGTAGCCATCAAAAAATTCCGTTTATCCGAGAATTACTTCTTATTCTGAAACTTAGCGAAATACCTTATTTTTGACAGAAAGTTGACAGTAAAAATTGTTGACGAACAACAGCATGTATATAATAGGATTTTTAGTACTACCGAACTTCTTCTCCTCAACTGAAGTTTTCTAGCACTCTTTATTAAACGTAAACTTAAACTAAAACTTAAAAACTTTACTCAAACCTTTATTTCACATGGGCTGCCTCCCATGGAGCGCTCATTTATGGTTAATAACTTGACCTTGATGTTGCTTACTTAGGCCAGATGAGCGGAACACCCACTCCAAAATAGTTGGCCCTCAAAGTGATGGCCTCCTTTTCATCATGCTTGGCTTTCTTCTTCCTAGGGAAATTAATAACAAAAGGATCACGTGAAGGCAATTGAAGCTTCACGTTCCCTTCTTGGAGATTAATCAAAGCCTTAATAGTTCTTAATAAATGACGGCCTAATATAATAGGAGAAGTAGCATCTTCAGGAATGTCAACAATAACAAAATCAATAAGAGCAAGACAACCTTTAATTTACACTAAAGTATTCTCCTTAATTCCTACAACTTGTTTGTAGGTAGAATCTGCAAGATGTAATTTTAACTCGGTGATTTCAAAAGAGCTAAGGTTTAACTTGTTAAAGAGAATCTTTTGATTGTTGAAACGCTTGCACCTAGATGACAAATTTCAGATATATCATTTTTCCCAATTTTAATCTTAATAGTAGGCTCAAATATAATCAAGCTTAACAGGTAATTTTTCAGCAATTTTCTTATATTCTCCTTCAAGCTCACATACCTTTATTGCTACCTGATTAACAAAGTGTTGATACATGGCTTCAGCATTTCATTCACTTACTGGAATCTTAATGTTGATCCTTTTTACAAGATCTTCAGCGGTGTAACTTGGTGAGGGAGCATTACTATAATCAAGTTCTTCGGGCTCCTCCCTTTGGATTGAGGTCTTCAATAGGATTGGGCTCAGCTTTACCTGCAAATTTAGCTAGAATGAGAGTTTGACTCTCGATTATACCTAGATGTGCCTCAACAATCCTTGTTCTTTCTTGGAGGGTCTACAAATCATTCCTCAAACTTACAGCTTGGTTAGATAATTTACCAAGCATAGCATCATGGTTCTCCATTATTTTAACAAGGATATTGTTTTGCTCATTTTGTGAGTCTATAAAGTACTTAAGTGTTTCTTTGAGACTACCATTACTTACTCCCATATTATTATTAGAGTTACCTGCAGGACTAGAATAGTGTTTTTAAAAATTAATATTGTAATTCTTTTTCCAAGCAGGGTTGTAATCATTATGAGCTATGAAGTCTACTTCTTCAATATTAGTTTTTGGGATATCTCTTACCTGGGTTTCCTTACCTTTTACGGCTAATATGAGATCATCCAGCTTAGCATTGAGTTCTTACGAAGAATGATGAATTATCAGCAATTGAATCATCTGCTAAAATAGTAAAAAGAGAATAAATACTTATGAAGATACGTCCTGTGCAAAGCGGAAAAGGTTCTTCTGGGAAGGAGCCGATGATAATTATATAGCACCCGAAGGTTTCAAGCCTGTTGAATCATCTCAATCTTTAATGGTTTCTGCAGCATCCAGACGTTTCTGTTTCTCGCCAACAGGCGCAACACGGAAATCTTCTGATCGAGCTGACGGAAGCGATGGCGTCCTTGACGAAGATTCTGCGGTAGAGGTCTCTATCTCCTCATCAGCTACAGTCCCAGTGAAGGGAAGATCATCGGAAGCAGAGGACTGGCGGGGAGCTCACCGCTCTTAGGAAGAGGAGGAACCAAAGAGAAACGATCATGATCCTATATTACAATAGAAGAAATAACCAGAGATGGAAATTACAGATAAAGAATGAAACACATCCACGAATAAGGCGATTCTCACTTCGGGAAGATTGGTGGCAGGTGGAAACTTAGTTTGGGAGGGTGATTCTTTTTGCCATAAGGGTCTACACGACAAGTGGAGGGAACTGAGCTCTTCATGGTCAACGTAGTGAAGTTTCGAACCCTTTTCTCATACTGCTTGAGGGGAAGGTCTTCTGTTAAAATCCTAATTGGGTTCTTTTTTCCGGTATGTGCCCACATACTAGAAAGACGGGCCTGTAGTGGTTGCACGTGAATCCGCAAGAAATACTCCAGAATCTGAAGACCGGATAATTCCTTGCCAACCTCATGCTGCAGTTTTGAAATACGGTCAAGATGGGGTTGAATCTCCACCATTTGTTCGGCAGAAGGACGTTGATCCCAAGAGTCAAGTTTGTGGCAAACTTTCTTCGATTCAAAGTTGGTCTAACCCGAAAGACTGGCCATCAACGTTTGGTCTTTGATATAAAACCACTTAGTTTTCCATCCTTGAATAGAGTCAGTGATTTTAAAATCAAAGTAATCAACATCGGAGCAGACAGAAAAGATGGCACTGCCAACATCATGAATAATGGTATCGGAAGCATTCCAACAAAGATAGAAAAAGTATTTCCAAAGGCCCGAATGGGGATGAATTCCAAGGAAACACTCACAAAGAGTAACAAAGTACGCAACATGAAGGATAAAATTGGGCGTGAGAAGGTATAGCTGCACGCCATAAACGAAGAGGAGACCACGGAGGAACTCATGAACATGAAGAGAAAGACCGCGATTGAGAAAGGAGAGGAACATTACCCTCCAGCTAGATTCAGGGATAGAGGCAGCTTCATCCCCTGGAAGTTTGAAGGAGCCCTCGATAAGAAAGCCAAGGTTCCGTGCCTCGCGCAGTTTGCGCGTGGTGCACTTTCATGGCGCCCATCCGACAGCCCTCTTTCGCGTAGCCTTGTTGGCCGCAGCGGAAGCCCTTGCCTTGCTCTTGCCCATGATGATGCCGGAATAAGCACTAGCAATCATAGGAACTCATAGGAATTGGAGAAAGAGCCAAAGGAAGGCACGGGCACAAAGAAGAAGATGAAAGCCAGCAGAGGAGATGTGAAAAATAGTAAAAAGGATTCCTCCCCTTTATAAGGGACTATGGCACGAAGCTAAAACCGTTCGATGTAAAATCAAACGATCACAAAAATACACGATGGTGATGCGTGTCAACAGATTCTGTAAAAGAAAAATCTTAGAAAGTTATTGCCGTAGTAAAAACATGGATACAGCACACGCCGCCTCGATCTCCGCGCAAAAGAGGGGACATGCGGTCAGGAAACTACACTGTATAAGCCACCACCCGTCATCATTACTGCCGCATGAGCCCATGATCGACATGTCTCGTCACGGGCATCTGTTTCAAGAATAAATAAGCGGAAAAATTCATCATCAATGATGTCATAGCAAATGGTTCAATGGAAAGGACACACACCCGAAGAAAAATAGGGAGTTGAAGTAAATTCCTCCATGAAAAGATGAAGGCTACAGTTGAAAACAAAAGTTCTGACTATAGCCTTGGGGGCTACTCCTATCGGGAGCGCTGGTCGCACACCCTATAAAAATTTTAAGACACATGGATATCATAGTAGAAAATAAATCTCGAGCCTATGTCCTGATGAATACATCTGAATATAGCCTCGGGGGCTACTTCTATCAGGAGCACCATAGGAGCGCTAACACGCACCTGATAAAGGAAAGACAAAATACCTCCTATCGGGATGGTATATTTGAAGCAAACAATCAAACAACCGACAAAATATATATAAATCTCGGATCGCAGCTAAATGCGACAAAACTTCGAATGTCATGTTCAGAAACGTGAAGGTAAGACCCTGAGATTTGTCCTGTGCGGCCTGGTAATTGCACAAGAATGCGCTCTGCCAGTATTATATCCTTATCTACGATGTGATGAAAAATCCCAACGGATGTGTTAGGTACCCGATAAAATAACACTGGAACTCAGTATTCGATAAGAGCTCAGCGGCCCGAACTAAGTTACACCAGTTATAAATCCCGAGTTCAGGCCTACAGACTTGAATTTGATGTAGGACAACCTTTGTTTTTTCCCAGGAGCAATTAACTGATTCCCGATCCGTCAGCGGCATCAAGCTCATTGTACCAAATCCCTATAAAAGATTAAAAATAATAAAAACTAAAGGATCAAACATTTTCTAAAACTCAACCCGAATCTGCATTTCGGGTAGAGTCTCGGTGGCTACTGACGTAGGTATGATTACTCGGGTCCTTATGATTTGCTACCTAGGACCTGCAGAGAAGATTATGGCCCATGAAGAGTCAAGATGAAAGATCCAAAAGAGCAACCGACAAATATTATAGTAGGAAAGAGAAACAAAAGACCGACCTGGAATTGGTATTGTAATTATGTAACCTATCCGCATATAGCTTGGAGACACGGCCTATTATATATAGGACGGGAGAAGCATAGGAGAGGCCACCGAACAATCCCCAAGCGAATTTTAACAGAGCGATTCTCTCAATATTCAGGCGACTTTGATCTCATTGTTTCCTGACTTCCGACGAAATCCCAAGTGTTCTCTTTTCCGCAAAACCCTAAGTCCTTCTTTATGGACATTGCCGAGATCTCCCCTCGTCAGATACCTTAAGGTAGAACAGAACAGAAGCTAATCAACGCTTATTGATCTGCAGATTACAACACTTTGACCTGGTCCTAGAAATGACAAGGTATTGTAGTTCGTTTCTCCTAGACATCCTAAAATGGTTTGTCTTGACGGACCACAAGCGTATCTTACATCACAAGACACCAATGCACATTTACCAACAGGTAGAAAAAGGTCAGAAACAACAAGCAAAAAGGAACATGCACATGATATAATCTTGAGATGTGGATGCATAAGTCCACAATCTTCCGAGGACCGACGCACAGAGGAGGGAGGTGTGGCAGAGTCACGAGTATATAAGTGACACTCACGAGGAGTACACTTGACATGATCTATTTGGTTCCTTTAAGAACATCTAACATAGAATGTGGTAGGGAAATCCTTATTACTTGTCGCAATTTAATCACAACAATAACCACAAGCATGAAGGCCAGAGTAGAGGGAACTATCCATCCTGAGGTAATGTTTATACATTAACAATAGGGATCAGCAAAATGGACATTGGGTTAAAGGTCAGCTTCATGTGCAAGATTCACATCACCAAAATCCAGCACAATCAGGGATCTTCGGTTCAAGTCCAAGGGTTAAAACCCAAAGAAAGGAATAACTATCCAAGTGACAAAGGCTACACTGCAGGCTAGTAATTATGAGGTAGCTTCCAAAAGAAGAAACAACTTTGAAGTACCATAAGAAACTAAAAGGAGGCTCACAAGGCGAAAGGAAACCTTGAGGCCAAGAATAGAACACTGTGGAACCATCAACATAATGTTGTGGGCCCATAAAATAGAGAGATCGTGATGGAAAGGCATCTCTCAGCTGAAGAAGGGCAAAGGGAAACAAGGAACACACACACATCTGACTCTAGAGAACTCAACACTAGGTCAACTGGTTGACAAACAACATGCCTCAAAGTCACCTAAGTGTTGAAAGACGAGACGAGATAGCAAAACTTTTCCAAACCAACAGAATATAAGGTGACCCAGAGTTATAGAGAAACTGGATAAGGAGAAAAACAAGCATAACAGAGTTTTCACAAATACTTTTCATCTTTGAAATAGTTTTCACAAACACTAGACTCAACATTGACCAGTAGAAAGTTTTTCCTATAGACGGTACTTCTCTAATACCAAAACCTGTGACACCCCCGGGATTAGGGCTAGACAAATCCTATACCTTCGTCTGATATAAGCCTAACCAAAATCTCGGCAGCTCATACCTAAGCAGAGAACCAAATTATTACAAGCAGAAGTCACTAACAACAAACATCAAACAATAGAAGGAAAAGTATGCTATTAAGTATAGCAAACTTAACAAATGGCATAAGAGGCCTGAAGCATAATGATGACGTCCCAATCCATAGATTCCAGGCTGCCGACCGGAAACCCCAAACTACTCTTCGATGTCGATGCTGTAACAAACTCATCTTCTATGGTAACACGTACATGATACAAAAGTATCAACAAAGCAAGGCTGAGTATAGGGTATTCTCTGCAAGACTTATGGCTAGCGGGGTTATATTGCATAAAGCTAACTTTCTTTGTAAAAGAGAGAGGAGAATCTCGACTAAAAGAACCTTTTAAAAGGGGATAAGAAAGTGATATCCCTAGCTTTGATCATCTTTTGATATCCACCGAATCTTTATCAGTTGAACCTACTAACTGGGATCACCCCCTAGATCCCCGAGGAAGCATCCTTAAGAACACTTTACTTACTTGCCAAGTTTTAAGGTTATGTTATAGTTCTCTATGATCTTTGAATCCGTTCCCAAGTCGTCCATAATCATGGACACGTATTTAAAAAAAGATTAATACCCTGTAGGGGTGCACAACTTTACCCACACGCGCCACCCGATTCTTAGTGCCAAGCTATAAGCCCTCTTCCTTGGAAGGACGATAGAGAGTGGTTGACCATGACCTTTACCTTGTTTTCACAAAGACCATGAGTCACGACCTAAGGAGATGTCGCCGTAATGTGTCAAGTCCTAAAGCCGGTCCCTAGAGATGTGTGCAGGGACCAAGGGTATGGAGGCCGTGCCTCTCTTGTTCCCGGCCACACTTACCTACCTGTATGAATGCACCTCCTTCACCTCCATCGAGAACAACTAGAATGCATATGGCAAATGGAACACCCAAACTCTGTGACTCGTGGAATCTACTAGGCAATTTAGTTGGTCGAGGGGGTTTCCAGGCCCCCGTGTGGCTAGATGCTCATCTTGGTTCAAGAGGCAAGAACTCCGGTCCTAGTGGTGGCAAGTATGGGACTGCAAAAATAAAAACCCAACATGGCCTCCCATACAAGACTTAGCATGTTAAACTTACATCTCTGATCATTTTTGACTCGTGTATTAACGAGCTCGTTGGGGAACCCCAAGAGGAAGGTATGATGAGCACAGCAGTATGTTTCCCTCAGTTATGAAACCAAGGTTATCAATCCAGTAGGAGCAAGGAAACACCTCAAAGGTGTTGCTAGCTGGACTTCGGCAGGGCACATGACCGGTGCCTGCAGCAACGTCGAAACCTGCACAACACAACCACAGAACTTTGCCCCAACTGACAGTGAGGTTGTCAATCTCACCAGTTTTTTTGAAAACAAAGGATTAAACATAACGTGTGGAAGAAAGTAGTAGTTTGCAGAAAGTAAACAGAAAGCAGTAAACAGTTGTAGATTGATGATAAAAGAAAGGACCGGGGTCCATAGTTCACTAGTGGTGGCTCTCCTTCAGATAGATAACATGTTGACTGAACAAATTACAGTGGGGCAATTTACAAACATCGAGAAAGCAATCATGCATATACTACTCATCTTGACTCCTTTGAGATTTGATTGGGCATTACAACATTATACATAGACCGCAATCCAACTGCATCTATGACCAATAATCCACCTTCAGGTTATCATCCGAACCCACAGAAAGCAGTAAACAGTTGTAGATTGATGATAAAAGAAAGGACCGGGGTCCATAGTTCACTAGTGGTGGCTCTCCTTCAGATAGATAACATGTTGGCTGAACAAATTACAGTGGGGCAATTTACAAACATCGAGAAAGCAATCATGCATATACTACTCATCTTGACTCCTTTGAGATTTGATTGGGCATTACAACATTATACATAGACCGCAATCCAACTGCATCTATGACCAATAATCCACCTTCAGGTTATCATCCGAACCCCCTCGAGTATTAAGTTGCAAGCAATAGATAATTGCATTATGCATTGCGTGTAAAGTAAACAATATGACTGTTCTATGAACAAAGGATTGTTGTTTCTCCCTAGTAGCAACATCACATCTAGTACCTTCGAGATTTCTATCACTTCCCCAGATTACTATAGTCATGAACCCACTTACGAGCATAAATACTAACTCTTGGAGTTGCTAGCATCTAATTGGCCAAGATAGCTACTAACAACGGAAAGCATGCAAGATCACAAATAACAAAGACATGATAGAATCAATAATCAATCTGAAATAGCATCTCAATATCGATCGGATCCCCACAAACACAACATGTAGGATTTACAAATAGATGATCTTGATCATGAACGGAGCTCACAAGATCTAAACATGATAGTACAAAGGAGAAGAACCAGCCATCTAGCTACTACATGGACCCGTAGTCCAGAGATGAACTACTCACGCATCACACCAGAGGCTTGCATGGTGATGAAGAAGGACTCCAGGGTGACCTCTCCCCTTTGGCAGGGTGCTAGGAAGAGCTTCGGATCCCTCCCGATCTAGGGATGGAGATGACGGCGGCTACAGACTCTTTCATGGAATTTTGATCGGGTACTTAGGGTTTTTGTAACGGAGGCATCTTATAGGCGAAAGGGGAGGCCGAGGGGGAGCCGGAGGCGGCCAGACCACCCCTGGCGCAGGCCAGGCTGGGCCGTGCGGCCAGGTGGTGTGGCGGCCCCTGTCCCCTCTCCGTCTCGTACTCTGGCTCCTTGTGTCCCTCGGTGAAAAACTGACATTGGCTTTTGTCCCGTGCAATTCCTAGAATATTCATTTTCTGACTTTCCTGGAACCAAAAACAGCAGAAAACAGGCAGCTGGCACTGTGGCTCTTGTTAATAGGTTAGTCCAAGAAAGTGTATAGAAAGTACTCCAAAGTGTGGACAAAACATAAGAAAGTAGATAGAACCAAGCATGGAACATCAAAAATTATGGATACGTTAGCAACGTATCAACATCCCCAAGCTTAACTCCTGCTCGTCCTCGAGTAGGTAAGTGATAAAAAGAAAGAATAATTTTTGAGGTGACATGCACCATCATAAACTTGATCAAAGTATTTGGAAAACAATGATAGCTGGGATCATAGTAATTCAATCATAACATGAAAGACAAAGTTCTAACAATAAGACAAATCAACTATGCTGCAACATGAAAAGGCACAAACAAAAGATTCATGAATAATAATGCTTTGCAAGACGTTTGTTTGTTTCACATAAAGAAAACATAGCATAGTAGCATTCAGCTTGTCCCTCATAGAGTAGCCAATATAAATGCATAGGACACCTTCAAAGTTCATAAGAGAGACTAGATACAAATAGTTTAAAACAAGCAATATCAAAGATTTGCATGAATCAACAAGTCTTGGGACAATGCACATAGAACTAAGAATGGCCACTATTCTCTCAAAGTAGGTGCATAAAGATAGAAGGTGGAGACTCAACAT
This sequence comes from Avena insularis, assembly GCA_023614405.1. Taxonomy (NCBI): domain Eukaryota; kingdom Viridiplantae; phylum Streptophyta; class Magnoliopsida; order Poales; family Poaceae; genus Avena; species Avena insularis. The sequence goes on along the minus strand of CM042688.1, from coordinate 344,883,270 downwards.
AAAAGTAAAAGAAAGGCCTTGATAGAAGGAAGTAGGGATTCAATTTTCATAAAGAGCTTCCAAAATTTATTTTACTTATTAGGTTTCAGCTCTCATTTCCCCTATCATAAGCATCTTGAAGGTGATTAAGGTTAAAGTGACATAACTAAGAGGATATGATTGACAAGTTATAAGCTGAAATCTCATGCCCCTTACTTACGAAGACCGAACCTCATGCTACTCAACTTCAGTCACAAGTAAGCTCTTGTCATTGTAAGTACATATGTATCATAGAGAATCGCCAACGGGGTACACCTTGCACATGATACATGAATTATCCCATAATCAAAATGACAAGGCAAGCAGACAGTGAGCATCTCAACGATCTTTTTATTTGCTATTTGCATAGGTTTTTATTGAGGATGCTTCATAGAGTGCTCATTATAGTTATGCTGCAAGTTTCCACCATGATTAGGCATGGATTAGGCTAGCGGCCCAGGCGTTTCTCTAACACAAATACAAAATCCATGATCTTAAAAGTTCCCCTTTTATTTCACACCGCCGGGATCCATAAGGAAAAGAACATGATATCAACGGGGTACAAAGTACAAGTGCAATGTTGAAAGCGTTCCCCATGATACATGGTTCTGGTAACTTCAACTTATAAAGCGCAAGCATATACGCAACAAAGATGGACGCAATGGTTCAAGTTTATTAAATGCAAGAAAGTAAAGTGTGCCATCAAGTTCGTGAGAGCTTTAATCACTAATTTTCACATAACAAGTTTAATTCGGAAGGTAGATAAAGACATGAATATACTTGGAATAGCATATGTTAATAGGTAGGTGATGTCTACGCACTTCTATTCTTGTAGACAGTTGTTGGGCCTCCAAGTGCAGAGGTTTGTAGAACAGCAGCAAGTTTCCCTTAAGTGGATTACCCAAGGTTTATCGAACCTAGGGAGGAAGTTGTCAAAGGTATCCCCTCTCAAGGAACCCTGCAATCAAGATACAAGAAGCCTCTTGTGTCCCCAACACACCCAATACACTTGTCAGGTGTATAGGTGCACTAGTTCGGCGAAGATATAGTGAAATACAAGTGGTATAGATAATTATAAGTGGTAGCGGTGATAGAAAATAGCTTGATGGTGTGGAAAAGACTAAAGGCAAACTAAAATAAAGATAGAAGCAAGCAAACATGTAACAGATCTAGTAGCAAACGGTGTTTCAATGCTTAGAAACAAGGCATAGGGGTCCTACTTTCACTAGTGAACACTCTCATATAAATATATTCTTCTTTATGATACTACGCTGAACTACTCTCCAGTTGAACACTCTAATCGATGGTAGGGCTATAACAGCACACCTCAAAGTTCATATTTCCCATCTAGAAAACCCCACACTGTCACCTCGAGCACTAGATGGTTCCAACAAATACCACAATTTCATAAAGACATCCAACTCCAAATATAACTCATAACAAGTATTTAAATCTCTAGCCTAAGTGCCACCATGGTGTGCACACTGTCAACTTCACACACATGGGGAGAGCAGAGATCTATTAAAACACTTGAGTAGCAAGGTATATCTATAGATCACACTGTCAACTTCACTCACATGCATAGAGAGAGAGATGAACACATAGCTACCGGTAGAACCCTTAGCCTCGAGAGAGAACTACTCCCTCCTCATCATGGGAATCAATAATGATGATGGAGATGGCGGTGGAGATCAATGGAGACGGCTCCGGGGGCACTTCCCTGTCTCGGCAGGGTGCCGGAACAGAGACTTTCTGTCCCCCGAATCTCCCCTTCGGTGGCGGCGGCGCTGTGAAACTTTTCGTGGCTTTCTGATTGACTATCTAGGGTTTTGGTATCGGGAGGCTCTTATAGGCGAAGGAGGCAAGGTCGGTGGCCAGCCAGGGGGCCCACACCATGCCTTGGTGCGGCCTGGGGGGACTCGCGCCTGGGGGCATGTGGCCACCCTATGGCCCCTCTCCGACTCTCCTTCTGGCTCCATGAGTCTTCCGAGAAAATAGGAACTTTGGATTTTGTCCCGTCCAATTCCGAGTATATTCATTTTCTGACTTTCCTGGAACAAAAAACAGCAGAAAACAAGCAACTGTCACTGTGGCATCTTGTTAATAGGTTATTCCAAGAAATCATATGAAAAGTACTCCAAAGTTGAAACAAAACACAAGAAAGTAGATAAAACCAAGCATGGAACATCTAAAATTATAGATACAATTGCAATGTATCAGTAGGTATGGTGGACTCTTTGGAATAACTTGGTTTTAGGAGTTGGATGCATGAGTGGAACTCATACTTGGTTACGGAGGCTAGCAAAAGACTGGGAGCGACCAAGTAAGAGAGCAATAATGGCCATAATCATGAAGAGCGACAAAATATCATTAATCAAGCATAAAGTGATACTACAAGTTGAAAACTAAAGGATCATAAAGGCTTATGGTGACTTGGTATAGTCATCACATGGTGTGAGCATGTGCCAAGTCAACCCAAATAAAGCATCAAAGTCGAATACCACAATACTATACTTTAATATGCTAAAACAACGCATGATTCTTCCAAGGCACATTAAGCAATCTCAATTTTTGATAACAAGTCATGCTGCAGCAAAGAATACTAAGCATAAAGCCAAAACAATATCAACATGGCATGACAAAGCATAGGACACAGTGAAAAACAAGCTCTCTTTACCACTTAAGCATGAACTTTCCTACTCTTTTACAATCCAAACCTAACTATTTGAAAACCAATGTATGAAAGAGGGGGTCCAACCAATTTTTTCAGCAAACTAAGAAGACCAAGCAAACGAAAAACCAAAACAAAAACAAAAAAGAAGACGCTCCAACAACAACACAACTATGCATGAAACAATAAAAATGAAGTGTTTGGAAGAAACCTGGAATTTTTATTGATGAAGAAGGGGATGCCTTGGGCATCCCCAAGCTTTGACGCTTGTACCTCTTGGATATTTCTTGGGGTGACATGCGTGGCATCCCCAATCTTGAGCTTTAGTCCATCCTTCATCTCATTACTCATTCCTTCCATACACCTGAAATTTTTCCTTCGTACAAAACTTCACACAATCCTTATTAGCAGCATTAGTGCACTAAAGATAATAAGTCTTTAGGTTCAGTTACAACACCAATAAAACTTACATTAAAACAAAAGCCAAAAATCTCAATTCCCCAAAAGAAATCAAAAAGGAACCAACAAGAAGCAAATGCAAATAATGGCAGAAATCTGTCAAAACAGACCAGCAGGTAAAAACCAATTTTTTCGAAGACCTTCTGTTGCTCAAATCAAAAAGTGTTGAACCAGCGAAAGTTAGATAACAACCTGGGTAAGAAGCACAAAACTTCACGCCTCAAAATGACGTACAGAGATTTTACACGAATTTTTAGAGTGAAGCACATAAATCTGTTTCGGGACAGCAACTTTCCCAATCATTTCTTCTCTCTCATTAGAGGTTACTCATGGCACAAAAAGCAAATAAAAAGGATAAGGAGCGGTTAATACTGACTCTAAAACTTTTGGGTTATCTCCCAATAAGTACTTTTCTTTAACGCCTTTAAGTTAGGCATAAGAAGCAAGAAAAAGAATCAAGTGTTCTCAAATGAAGAAGCATTAAGTGCAAATTTTGTTTTCATAGGAGAGGCAAAAGAAATCTTCTCTTTCTTCTTAGGGAAGTGTTCTATACCTTTCTTGAGTGGGAGTTGATATTTAATGGTGCCTTCTTTCATATCAATAATGGCACCAATAGTTCTAAGAAAAAGGTCTTCCCAAAGTAATAGGACAAGAAGCATTGCATTCAACATCCAAAACATAGAAATCAACGGGGACATAGGCATTGTTAACCATAATAAGGACATCATTAATACTCCCCATGAGTTTCTTTTTAGCATTATCTTCAAGTGGGACATTCAAATAACAATCTTCCAATGGTGGCAAATCAAGCATATCATAAATCCTTCTAGGCATAATAGAAACACTACTATCAAGATCACATAATGCTTTAAAATAAAAATCATTCACTTTCATATTGATGATGGGTTCCCAACCATCTTCTTGTTTTATAGGAATAGAAGCTTTATGTTTCATCTTTTCTTCTTTAATCTTTATGAGAGCATCAGTAATGTGTTTTGTAAAGGCCATATTCATAGCACTAGCATTAGGACTTTTAGCAAGCTTTTGTAGGAACTTAATAACTTCAGAGATGTTACAACTATCAAGATCAAAATCATAATTATCATCTAAAGTAGTAGAGCTATTACTAGCCTCAACACTAGTGGTAGTGGTAGTAGAAACACTACTGTTTCTAGCAATTTCATCTTCTCTTTCCCACTTAGCATGCAATTCAGCTAACAATCTAACATTTTCATCAATTCTAACTTGTATGGCATTAGTAGCAGCAAAGGGATTATCAATAGTTTTAGGTTTAGCAACCATTTTATTCAAAGTAGATTGAGCTTCAGCCAATGATGCTATATTTCTTTCAGCATTAGAGAGTTTCTCCTCAATAGTTTTATTAAAAGCAGTTTGTTTACTAATAAAGTCTTTAAGCATAACTTCAAGTTCAGAGGGAGCACTCCTATTATTGTTGTAGGAATTTCCATAAGCATTGTTGCCAAAATTATTATTTCTTATAAAGTTCACATCAACTTGCTCTTCTTGAGCAACCAAATAGGGTAAGGGAACATGATTTGGATCAATATGGGCTTTCCCATTAACAAGCATAGACATAATAACATAAATTTTATCACTCAAGGAGGAGGTTTCCTCAACAGAATTTACCTTCTTACCTTGTGGAGATCTTTCAGTATGCCATTCAGAATAGTTAACCATTATATTATCTAGAAGCTTTGTTGCAGCACCCAAAGTAATGGTCATAAAGGTACCTCCAGCAGCAGAATCCAATATATTTCTTAAAGAATAGTTCAATCCTGCATAAAAGATTTGGATTATCATCCAAGCAGTCAGTCCATGAGTGGGACAATTCTTTACCAAGGATTTCATTCTTTCCCAAGCTTGAGCAACATGTTCATTATCAGATTGTTTAAAATTCATTATTTCACTTCTCATAGATATAATCTTAGTAGGAGGATAGTATTTTCCAATGAAAGCATATTTGCATTTAGTCCAAGAATCAATACTATTCCTAGTTAAGGAATTCAACCATTCTTTAGCTTTTCCTCTCAAAGAGAAATGAAACAATTTAAGCTTAATGATATCTCCATCTATAACCCTATGCTTTTGCATCTCACAAAGTTCAACAAAGTTATTTAGATGAGCAGCAGCATCTTCATTACCAATACCAGAAAATTGTGCTCTCATAACAAGATTGAGTAAAGCAGGTTTTATTTCAAAGAAAGTAGCTTCAGGAATAGGTGGAGCAATAGGTGTGCTCATGAAATCATTGTTGTTGGTGCTAGTGAAGTCACACAACTTAGTGTTTTTAAGAGTAGTCATTTTTTGTGTGTTTTTAATAAAGAAAGCAAACTAGTAAAACTATTTGTTTGGTGTTTTTGGCAAAGAAACAAGCAAACAAAGCAGAAATAAACTAAGCAAAACAAAATTAACAAAGTAAAGAGATTGGTTATGAGGGACTCCCCTTGTGAAGATGTCCTTGACTCCCCGACAACGGCGCTAGAAAAGTACTTGCTGACTCGTGTATTAACGAGCTCGTTGGGGAACCCCAACAGGACGGTATGATGAGCACAGCATTAAGTTTCCCTCAGTTATGAAACCAAGGTTATCAATCCAGTAGGAGCAAGGAAACACCTCAAAGGTGTTGCTAGCTGGACTTTGGTAGGGCGCACTATCGGCGCGAGCAGCAACATGGAAACCTGAACAACACAACCAGAACTTTGCCCCAACTTACAGTGAGGTTGTAAATCTCACCGGTTTTGCTGAAAACAAAGGATTAAATGTATCGTGTGAAAGAAAGTAATAGTTTCCAGAAAGTAAACAGAAGGAAGTAAACAGTTGTAGATTCATGATAAAAGAAAGGACCGGGGTCCATAGTTCACTAGTGCTGGCTCTCCTTAAGATAGATAACATGTTGGGTGAACAAATTACAGTGGGGCAATTGACAAACATCGAGAAAGCAATCATGCATATACTAATCATCTTGACTCCTTTCAGATTTGATTAGGCATTATAACATTATACATAGACCGTAATCCAACTGCATCTATGACCAATAATCCACCTTTAGGTTATCATCCGAACCCCCTCCGGTAGTAAGTTGCAAGCAACAGATAAATGCATTACGCATTGCGTGCAAAGTAAACAATATGGTTGTTCTATGAACAAAGGATTATTGTTTTCTCCCTAGTAGCAACAACACATCTAGTACCTTAGAGATTTCTGTCACTTCCCCAGATTACTAGAGGCATGAACCCACTATCGAGCATAAATACTAACTCTTGGAGTTGCTAGCATCTACTTGGCCAATATAGCTACTAACAACAGAAAGCATGCAAGATCACAAATAACAAAGACATTATAGAATCAATAATCAATCTGAAATAGCATCTCAATATCCATCGGATCCCCGCAAACACAACATGTAGGATTTACAAATAGATGATCTTGATCATGAACAGAGCTCACAACATCTAAACATCATAGCACAAAGGAGAAGAACCAGCCATCTAGCTACTCCATGGACCCGTAGTCCAGAGATGAACTACTCACGCATCACACCGGAGGCTTGCATGGTGATGAAGAAGGCCTCTAGGGTGAACTCTCCCCTCTGGCAGGGTGCCGGGAAGAGCTTCAGATCCCTCCCGATCTAGGGATGGAGATGACGGCGGGTATAGACTATTTCGTGGAATTTTGATCGGGTACTTAGGGTTTTTGTATCGGAGGCATCTTATAGGCGAAAGGGGAGGCTGAGGGGGTGCCGTATGCGGCCATACCACCCCCTGGCATGGGCCAGGCTGGGCCACGCGGCCAGGTGGTGTGGCGGCCCCCTAGGCCCTCTCCGTATCGTACCCTGGCTCCTTGTGTCCCTCGATGAAAATATGACTTTAGCTTTTATCCCGTCCAATTCCGAGAATATTCATTTTCTGACTTTCCTGGAACCAAAAACAGTAGAAAACAGGCAGTTGGCACTGTGGATCTTGTTAATAGGTTAGTCCAAAAAAGTGTATATAAAGCACTCCAAAGTGTGGACAAAACATAAGAAAGTAGATAAAACCAAGCATGGAACATCAAAAATTATGGATACGTTAGCAACGTATCAATCATACCACATCATCTTGTCATACTAGGTTCATTTGTAGCTCTGATTCATCGACCAGATGGACCAGCGATAACTTCTAATAATGCTAAGCACAACGGATATAACAGCTCTAGTGAAGCTCTTAAGCCAAACTTTAGTTATGCTATGAGTAGGGGATTTGGGAGTATAGGCTACAAAGGTAACATGCATTAGATAGGAGTAATCTATCTATCTTTAAAAGTCTTTAGAATCGTATGCACATGGCAAGAATGAAATACTTTGAAATTGTAGGATTATTTCATGTGTGGGATTTTGCCTTCCTTTGCCTGTTGATACCCAATAAGCAGGGCTTTAGACATCTGGTACTTGACTTGAGTTACAGTTGGACAAGTATTGATCTTCAAGGCTCGATGGTGTTGATCTCGGTCTTTGTTCTTGGACTCCATCTTGTTGCTCACATCAACTCCGAGGTCTACCGAGAAGAAGCAAAAACACTTGAAAGGAGAGCAATAGTCAACACATGGAATATGTGCAATGCTCAAGCAAGGATGATGACATGACAAATTAAAGTGTATTGGAATGAACCCTAGTACCTGCTTGGTCATTTTAAACAGGGTTCAAGGGGTCCAAACTCTAATTCGGAGAATCCCCGGATGCATATGAGGGGGTTATTTTGTTCTTATATTTAAACTTGCAATTGAAATTGCTGAACAATGCATGATTAAGACTCTATTGTGTAGATCTCATTTTTCTGAACATTTTGATATATTACTTGTATTTTCTGATTTAAAATGAATTAGTTATGATTTTCCCAATTTAGTTCATTTTAAATCATTTTTAAAACAATTAAACATTTTTGGAATTATTAAATATCTTTCCATCTAGCCCCACATGTCAGGTTTTTATTCATTTCAGAAATTAATTATGGAAATTATTAAAATTCTGACAACTAGGACCCACTTGGGGTTACAACCACATTGATCCACATGACCACACACACTCTAGTGGATTCTGTGATGCAACTTCTATCATATTGTTGCAACATGCAATGTGGAAGTTACTTTCCTATGTGTTTTTGGTCTCTGTGACCATGGTTTGACAAATTGATCCTCTAGAGCCATTGCATGTGTTCTTTTCCTAAACCACATTCATCACCTAGAGCCATTGCATGTGTTCTTTTCCTAAACCACATTGATCCATATGACCACACACACTACAGTGGATTGTGTGATGCGACTTCTTCCATACTAGTGCAACATGCAATGTGGAAGCTACTTTACTATGTGTTTTTAGTTTCTTTGACCATGGTTTTACACATCGTGTCCCAAGAGTCATTGAATGTTTTTTTCCAAAACAACATTGATCCACATGACCGCATTGCATGTATTATTTTCCAAAACCACATTGATCCACATTACCATACACACTCCGGTGGATTATGTGATGCAGCTTGTACCACACTGGTGTAACATGCAATGTGGAAGCTTCTTTCCTATGTGTTTTTGGTCTCTATAACTATTGTTTCACACATGGAGTCCCTAGAGTCATTGCATGTGTTATGTCCCTAAACCACATTGATCCACATGACCACATTGCATGTGTTCTTTTCGTAAACCACATTGATCCACATGACCACACACACTCTAGTGGAATCTGTGATGCAACTTCTGTCATAGTAGTGCAACATGCAATCTGGAAGCTGCTTTCCTAAGTGTTTTGGTATCTATGACCATGGTTTGACACATGGACTCCCTAGATTCATTGCATGTATTCTTTTCCTAAACCACATTGATCCCGTAGAGTTATTGCATGTGTTGTTTTCCTAAACCACATTGATCCCCTAGAGTCATTGCATGTGTTCTTTTCCTAAACCACATTGATCCACATGACCACTGATGGCTGTGAAATACCACCTCTTTTAGCCATATAAAATGAGCCATTTATCTCTCATATTATGTTTCTTCTAGCTCTAGCTATCCCTTATATGCATGACTTCTAGTTCTCATTTACTTTAATATGAGCTTTGCACATTTAGTAGTTTAGGTATAATTTTATCACTTTCCTTGTCTATGACATGTGTGTAGGTGTTGATAATGATTATGGATAAAACAAAGGAGAAAGGAACAAAGATAGCATTGTATGGAGGAGATGTAGGGACCAGACTTAGCCATTTGGGTGTTGGAAAAAGTGAATTTTTCCAACTTCTAAAAATAAATATCCAAGCCCATGGGGTTGTAGCCCTCGACGAGAAGAACTCAACGAGCCCAAGAACACCCAAAACAGACTGCGGGGCACCGAAGGTTTGGCGAGCAACTATATGGCCGGAAGCACTTTTCCTACCATATATTTGCACCCGAATAGTAGCGAAAAAGGTTGCCAACGACGGGATTTCTCCCTAGAGAAGCCCCAGAACCTTACCTAAGTCATATGACGGTATTGGGGGAACCCTAGGACACCCCTAAGGCCTATATAAAGGAGGGAGGACCCCAAGAGAGAGCCACCAAGCCATAGCCCTTCAGGGGCGGAGCCCTTCCACTACTGCCACCCATCCAATCTGCACAACGGTGGAGCTCTACCTCAACCACACCTCCGAGATCTAGATCTCCCTCAAAACCATCACCATCTATGCATCCAAGCAAGAATAAAAGGAGGAGAAGGAAGACATCACCACCACCACGCATCGATCTCCATCTCCATCATCATCTTCATCTCCCTCTCTCTCTTTTGTTTGGTAATTGTAAGATTGAACATGGTTGTGATAGATGGAAGCTGCTTTCCTAAGTGTTTTTGGTATCTATGACCATATTTTGATAGATGGAGTCCCTAGAGTCATTGCATGTGTTATTTTCCTAAACCATAATGATCCCCTAGAGTCATTGCTTGTGTTCTTTTTCTAAACAACATTGATCCCCTAGAGTCATTGCATGTGTTATTTTCCTAAACAACATTGATTCACATGTGGATTCGGTGATGCAACTTCTGTGACACTAGTGCAACATGCAATGTGAAAGTTGCTTTCCTATGTGTTTTTGTCTCTGTGGCCATGGTTTGATACATTGATCCCCTAGAGTCATTTCATGTGTTCTTTTATTAAACCACATTGATCCCTAGAGTCATTACATGTGTTTTTTTCCTAAACCACATTGATCCACATGACTACACACACTCAAGTGGATTCTGTGATGCAACTTCTGCCATACTGGTGCAACATGCAATGTGGAAGCTTTTTTCCTATGTGTTTTTGGTCTCCATGACCATGGTTTGACACATGGGGTCCCTAGAGTCATTGCATGTGTTCTTTTCCTAAACCAAAATGATACACTAGAGTCATTGCATCTGTTTTTTTCCTAAACCAAATTGATCAACATGACCACACATACTCCAAAGGATTCTGTGATGCAACTTCTATCACACAGTTGCAACCAGCAACGTGGAAGCAACTTTCCTATGTGTTTTCTCTCTCCATGACCATGGTTTGACAAACTGATCCCCTAAAATCATTGCATGAGTTCTTTTGCTAAAACACATTCATCACCTTTAGCCATTGTATGTGTTCTTTTCCTAAACCACATTGATCCACATGACCACACACACTCTAGTGGGTTGTGTGATGCAACTTCTTCCATACTGGTGTAACATGCAATGTGGAAGCTACTTTCCCATGTGTTTTTAGTTTCTATGACCATGGTTTTACACATCGAGTCCCTAGAGTTGTTGCATGTGTTCTTTTTCAAAAGAACATTCATCCACGTGACCACATGCTTGTGTTCTTTTCAAAAACCACATTGATCCACAAGACCACACACACTCTAGTGGATTATGTGATGCAGCTTCTGCCACACTGGTGCAATATGTAATGTGGAACCTGCTTTCCGAAGTGTTTTTCGTCTCTGTAAACATTGTTTGACTAATGGAGTCCCTAGAGTCATTGAATGTGTTATTTCCCTAAAGCACATTGATCCACATGACCACATTGCATGTGTTCCTTTCGTAAACCACATTGATCCACACGACCACACACACTCTAATAGACTTTGTGATGCAACTTCTGTCATAGTAGTGCAACATGCAATGTGGAAGATGCTTTCCTATGTGTTTTTGGTACCTATGACCATGGTTTGACACATGGAGTCCCTAGAGTCACTGCATGTGTTCTTTTCCTAAATCACATTGATCCCCTAGAGTCATTGCATGTGTTATTTTCCTAAACCACATTGATCCACATGACAACACACAGTCAAGTGGATTCTGTGATGCATCTTCTGTCACACTAGTGCAACATGCAATGTGGAAGCTGCTTTCCTATCTATTTTTCATCTCCGTGACCATGGTTTGACACATTGATCCCCTAGAGTCATTTCATGTGTTCTTTTCTTAAACCACATTGATCCCTAGTTTCACTGCATGTGTTCTTTTCCCCACATTACTACACACACTCCTGCGGATTCTGCGATGCAACTTCGGCCATATTGGTGCAACATGCAATCTAGAAGCTGCTTTCCTGTGTGTATTTGGTCTCTGTGACCTTGGTTTGACATATGGAGTCCCTAGAATCATTGCATGTGTTTTTTCCTAAACCAAAATGATCCACTAGAGCATTGCATGTGTTCTTTTTCTAAACCACATTGATCCACATGACCACACACACTCTAGTGGATTTTCTGATGCAACTTCTATCACACTGTTGCAACATGCAATGTGCAAGTTGCTTTCCTATGTGTTTTTGGTCTCCATGACCATGGTTTGACACATTGATCTCCTAGAGTCATTGCATGTGTTCTTTTCCTAAACCACAATGATCACCTAGAGTCATTGCATGTGTTCTTTTCCTAAACCACATTGATCCACATGACTACAAACACTCCAGTGGACTGTGTGATGCGACTTCTTCCATACCGGTGCAACATGCAATGTGGAAGCCACTTTCCTATGTGTTGGCACTCGTTTTGGGCTTGTAGCTAATCAAGGAAAATGGGTAGAGACACATGGAAAAGTCCACTTAGAGGATTATTAATTATCATCAAAGAGCCACAGTATCAAGTCAAACCATAATCAGTCTTAATAGCCGATTATGCTAGTGTTCAGAGAAGACTCAAAGACTAATATATGGTGGCTTCAACTATTATGTCTTTAAGATGAACTAAAATGAAAAAGTGCCAAACACAAAAGTTCTGCGTCTCGTCAAAATAAGCGACTTTTGTTTTTGAATCATCTCGCTTCGAGTTAATAAGCATATTCGAGAGCCAATGTACTACAGAAAGGCAAAATATCGGGTTTAGGATTTTGGTCGCCTGACCACAGACTTGTCTCACCTTTAGCGTGGACAAAATTCGAAAATTCGGATGGAAATTGCTAGAATAACTTATCTTGTTATGACCAAGATTGAGCGGTCAAGATCAACTCAGATGGAAACATGCAAAACATGAAAGTTCTTCGTTTTTTCGAGATGAATAGCTTTTCCTTTGGAGTTATCTTCATATGATCATGTATGTGGCCTCTATATTCAAGATATGGCCGAATTGAGTTAAATTCGTTCGGTCTAAGTCTGAGTTTGATACGAAAATTAGGCGAAAAGTCCATCAAGACAAGATCAGATGGAAGAGTGGCCAACATCAAAGTTGTTCGTTGTTCGAGGCGTAGAACTTTTCATTTTACGATAATTTGATCCGAGCTTGTTTACTACCTCAAAATTGGGCCAGAAGGTATATATCAGTTTTTGGCTGAATAGTTATGGAAAGTTCGGACCAGACCATCCGAATTTGACCCCAACTGGGGTTTTGAACGTGATTCCAAGACTCTTTCTTGCACGGAAAGTCCAGCCACTCCTTATATACATGAGGGGTGATGGCTGATTGAACCAAAACCAATCAAACAAATCGATCTACTACTTTTTCATGTTCATCTACTTTTTATCCCTGTCCCTTATATTTTGCTTCTCGTTCTTCTGCAGTTCTTCCTACCGGAGGGCTGCGAATCCACATGGCTCTAGGGATGGTCAGGCCGACCTAGGGTAGCCCATAGCCGCACTGCCGCCCTGACGGGGTCCCTCCTGGGCGAGCGGGATTTGGCGCCCGCCGGACTGTGTTGCGTATCGCGCTTCTGGCCAGCCTCCCTCAGCGTGTGTTGCTGTGCATCGCGCTCGGCGTCGAGGGTACACAGTGACGTGTTTGTTGTGAACACACTTTTAGCGACTCCACTAGGGACGAAGATTCAAACGGTCTCCAGCCCGTTCTTGCTACAAAGAGGCTGTAATCTACAAGCGGTATCATGAATCCTCAATCTTCCTACGTAGATGCATATTACTCTTATATTGATGTTGATGGATCTTTTGATATTTGTACTGTATCGGCTAGCCCTAGTTTTTACCATGTGCAAAAGCCAATGCATAATAATCTACATGCTTCAACTTATCTTAGTAACTTGGAACATGTAAATTCAAATTCTCATCCATCGGCAACCCCAGAAATTCATATGCCGATGAATAACATGATGATTTTTGTTAATCCATATGAAACACCAGATGTTACAAATTTCAATAGCATGCAACCAAGTGTTTCATCTTCATATTCATCAGCAAATAAGTTGCAATCTCTAGGTTTAGCTTCAAACATGTCGATGGATAGAGAATTTGGACATGCTACAACTAGTTATTTTCCTAATTACTCTCAGTCATCATATGCTACACCTTATGTTTCAGCATCGTATGCAACTAATGATATTCATAATTCGGCTTCACACCTTTCTGGTTATAGCCGAATAAGTGGAAACTCAATAGAAGCTAATGTGCCTTCATCTAGTACTGTAGCGTATGGTATGTCCCCCACACAATTTCAAAGTTTCGGTAACACCTCATTGCCGAAAGATACAAAAAGCATTGAAGGAATAACTTGCAGCTGAGTTCAAGAAGCTTAATTCTCTTTACCGAGAACTAGAAGAGAGGCCCCACCATCTTGCTACTATACAATCTTACGAGGCATACAACAAGAAGCTTGAAGAGGAGCGTAAGGCAAACAAGATCAGGTTTTTCCCTTCTCAATTGCTAAGTTTCAAGGACACTATGTTATCGAAAGAAACTAAAAGCATCAGGGAGAAATCATGTGCAACTGAGGTTAATGCCGATAATGTCATTAGATTTGATGATTTATCAGAGGAACATCTTCAGTTATTTGAGAAACTCATTAGATAATGTCGATAATGCCACCCTGGTCCACCCCTGGCACTCCCCTCTGGGGTATATTATCCTCCCGAAACCCTAAGACTCGGGGAGCAACCACAGAAAGATTCCGCCGCCTCAGCGGGGCAGAAAACACCGAGAGATAAAGATCTCTCCGGCAGACAGATTTCTACCGGGGGAATTCCTTCCCGGAGAGGGGATATCGTCGCCATCAACACCACCATCAAGCTGGACTTCATCAGGATCATCATCACCACCATCATCACCATCAGCACCCTCATCACCATCTCCATATTGTTGTAACAATTGTGTTGAATCTTGCATAGTTCATAGGGGAAACTTTCCCGGTGTTGATTACTCTTTGTAGTTGATGCTATTGAGTGAACCATTGAATTATTGTTTATGTTCAGATTGTTATACATCATTATTCCATCTCTGATCATGATCCATATGATGTCTTGTGAGTAGTTCGTTTTGTTCTTGAGGACATGGGAGAAGTCATGTTATTAGTAGTGGAGTTGTGTTGAGAAAGATTCAATAGTTTGATATTTAGGTTGTGGTGTACTTCTTCTAGTGGTGTCATGTGAACATCGACTACATGACACTTCACCTATATGGGCCTAGGGGAATGCATTGTGTATTTGGCTACTAATTGTAGGGGTTGCCGGAGTGACAGAAACCTGAACACCCGTTAGGAAACCATTGCACAAGGGGCGTAAGGGTCTTAGAGTTTAAAGCTATGGTTAGGTTTTTACCTTAATTACTTTCTTGTACTTACGGATGTTTGCAAGGGTATAATCACAAGTATGTATTAGTCCTAGGAAGGTCAGTACATTAGCACAGTTTCACCCACACAACACTTAGCAAGCTAGAGAAGATTAATCAATTATATGAAGCGAAAGCACTTGACAATCTTCCCATGTGTCCTCAAGAACATTTGGGCATCTTAAGAAATACAACCGGCTTGTCCTTTGCTGCATAAAGGATTGGGCCACTTGCTGCATTTATTCCTACTGTCTTTTATTTACTCGTACTTTATTTACTTGCTTTATCAAAACCCCCTAAAAATACATTTGCTAAGTATTTGCAGAGAATTCCTGATCCATACCACTAGCCAACACCTTCTGCTCCTCGTTGGGTTCGACACTCTTACTTATCGAAAATACTGCGATACGCCCCCTATACTTGTGGGTCATCAAGACTATTTTCTGGCGCCATTGCCAGGGAGTGAAGCGTTATTGGAGAGTGGAACTGGTAAAGGAAACTTCTACTGTGAGTATTGTTTACTTCTTCTAGTTGCTTTATTTTCGTTATGGATAGTTCGCTGAGTGTCTTGTTTGGTAATGCTACTACCACTGCTAAGGTAGTAGATAAGCCACCACCTGCTGAGAATGATGTTTTTGAAATACCTACAAGGATTATTGATCGTGTTATGGATAACTACTATGTTGGGGATGGAACTGTCCATCCCGGTGATCATTTACTCTTTATACACAAATTATGCAGGTTGTTCAAGTGTTCAGGTATTACTACAAATAAAGTTAAGAAGAAGTTATTCTCATTATCGCTGAAAGGAAGAGCTGAGGAATGGTATAAGCTGCTGAAGAATGGTGAAGCTCTGGAATGGGAGGAAATAGTGCCTCTCTTTTATTCAAAGTTTTATCCTCCTAGTGAGATTCATAAAGATCGGAATCAAATATACAAATTTTGTCCTCTTGATGGAGAGAGTACAGCTATAGCTTGGGGGAGATTGAAGTTACTAATGCTCAAATGTCCCATTCATGAGCTCCCCAACAATATTATTATCAACAACTTTTATGCAAGGCTCCCTCTACATGACAAAGATTTATTGGATGCTTCTTGTGCTGGATCATTCACTCGCATGGAAGAAGAAGCTAAATGGGATCTTCTAGACCGTATTCAAGACAATGCTAAAGCTTGGGAGAATGACAAAGGTAGAAAGTCAGGTATAAATTATGATTATGAATGCATTGAATCTTTTATGTGAACTGGTGACTTTCAAAATATTAGTAATTCTTATGGTCTTGATTTGCAAGTTATTACGAATTGCTTTAGAGCTTTTGCTTCTTATATTGAAATTCCAAAAAGGGGATGCAATAAGTACCATGCACCTTACAAAGATATTGTTGACTGTGTTCCTATTGGGAGCACTCAGTGTTGCACTATTGATCACATCTTACCTGAGCCCTATATCGAGAAGATTCCCTTCCCAGATAAGGGAAAGGATCATCCTATGATAACTAATGTAATCACTAAAAGTGAAAAGAGAACTGTAAAACCTGATGAACAAATAAATTTTGATCCTGTAGTAGCAATTGTGAAAGACCTCGTCACTAAAAGCATAGAAGATGGGCACATAGTTTTTTGTGAGGATGCTTCTAATATTGTTTCACGTCCTAATAGAGCTAAAAAAGCTAGTGTCCCTGTGCTTTCCGTTAGAATTGGTGATCATTGCTATTATTGTTTATGTGATATTGGTGCAAGTTCTAGTGCTATTCCTTATGAGCTTTATAGAGAAATTATGCACGAAATCAGTCCCTTGCGAATTGGAAGAGATTGATGTGGTTATTCACCTTGCTAATAGAGAGACCATCTCTCCAATTGGCATTGTACGAGATGTGGAAGTTCTTTGTGGTAAGATTAAGTATCCTGCTGATTTTCTAGTACTTGGTTCAGCTGCTAGTAAAACTTATCCTATCATTTTTGGTAGACCTTTCTTGAGTACTTGTGGAGCTATTATAGATTGCAAGAGGGAGAAAATCTTGACTAAGTTTGATGGGGAATCTTATGAGTTTAATTTTTCGAAATTTACTAAAGAACCTTGTGAGGAGGAAACCCATAATGAGGATTTTAGAGTTGAACAACTTGCTTCTATCTCTCTTGCTCCTAACAATGCTTTGCAGCAATTTATGGAAGATCACGAAAGTGAGATCTTCATGGAAGAAAGGAACGAGATTGACGAGATCCTCCGTCGTTAACCCAAGATGCTAAAGCATGACTTGCCTGTAGAAGACTTGGGTACCACGTTGCCACCTAAAAAGGATCCGGTCTTCGATTTAAAACCCCTCCCTGATGATCTTAAATATGCTTATATTGATGATAAAAAGATATATCATGTTATTATTAGCTCTAAACTTTCAGGAAAGGAAGAAGAAAGGTTATTGGAGGTTTTGAAGAAACAACGAGGAGCTATGGGCTATACCCTGGATGATTTAAAAGGGATTTCACCTACTATGTGTCAGCATTCTATCAACATAGAACTAGATGCAAAGCCAGTAGTAGAGCACCAGCAACGTTTAAATCCTAAGATGAAGGAAGTGGTAAGGAATGAGGTATTGAAACTCCTTGATGCTAGTATTATTTACCCTATTGCTGATAGTGAATGGGTTAGTCCTGTTCATTGTGTTCCTAAAAAAGGAGGTATTATCGTTGTTCCTAATGATAATAATGAGCTCATTCCTCAAAGAATAGTAGTAGCCTATAGGATGTGCATTGATTTTAGAAAAGTCAATAAAGTTACTAAGAAAGATCACTACCCTCTTCCTTTTATTGATCCAATATTGGAAAGGTTGTCTAAAAAGACCCATTTTTGTTTTCTTGATGGTTATTCTGGTTTCTCTCAAATTGATGTTAAACAACAAGATCAAGAAAAAACTACTTTTACTTGCCCTTACGGAACTTATGCTTATCGACGTATGCCTTTTGGTTTATGTAATGCTCCTACTACTTTTCAAAGCTGCATGTCTGCTATCTTTCATGGTTTTTGTGAGGAAATTGTAGAAGTGTTCATGGATGACCTTTTTGTCTATGGAACTTCTTTTGATAATTGTCTGCACAACCTTGATAAAGTTTTGCAGAGATGTGAAGAAATTAATCTTGTTCTTAATTGGGAGAAATGCCACTTCATGGTTAATGAAGGGATCGTCCTTGGGCATAAAGTTTTTGAAAGAGGTATAGAAGTTGATAGATCTAAGGTTGAGGCAATTGAGAAGATGCCATGCCCAAGAGACATCAAAGGTATTTGTAGTATCCTTGGTCATGCTGGTTTCTATAGAAGGTTTATTAAAGACTTTTCTAGGATATCAAAACCCCTCACTAATCTTCTTCAAAAAGATGTACCCTTCGTTTTTGATGATGATTGTAAGGAAGCTTTTGAAACTCTTAAGAAGGCTTTAACTACAGCCCCTATTGCTCAACCACCTGATTGGAGTTTACCCTTTGAAATAATGTGTGATGCTAGTGATTTTGCTTTAGGTGCTGTCCTTGGGCAACAAATTGATAAAAAGTTAAACATTATTCATTATGCTAGAAAGACTTTAGACGCTGCTCAAAGGAATTATGCTACCACTGAAAAAAATTCTAGCTGTCGTTTTTGCTTGTGATAAGTTTAGACCCTATATTGTAGACTCAAAAGTCACCATTCATATTGATCATGCTGCTATTAAATACCTTATGACGAAGAAGGATGCTAATCCTAGGCTTATTAGATGGGTGCTGCTTTTACAAGAGTTTGATCTACATATAGTAGATAGGAAAGGTGCTGAAAACCCTGTAGCTAATAATTTATCTCGACTAGAAAACATCTCTTTTCACCCTATGCCTGTTAATGATAGTTTCCCAAATGAGCAGTTAGCCGCAGTAGGGGTAAGCTCGCAAGGAAGCCCTTGGTATGCTGATTATGCTAACTTTATTGTCTCCAAGTATTTGCCTCCAACTTTTATAGCTCAGCAAAGGAGGAAGTTCTTCTATGATTTGAGGCATTATTTTTGGGATGACCCACACTTATACAAAGAAGGAGTGGATGGTATTATGCGAATATGTGTTCTAGAATATGAACAAAAGGAGATATTGCGTAAATGTCATGGTAGTGCTTATGGAGGACATCATGCAGGAGATAGAACTGCACAAAAGGTGCTACAATCAGGTTTCTATTGGCCAACCCTTTTTAAAGATGCAAGAAAGTTTGTTTTATCTTGTGATGAATGTCAACGTGTTGGTAATATTTCTAGACTCAATGAAATGCCTATGAACTACTCTCTAGTTATTGAACCCTTTGATTGTTGGGGATTTGACTTTATGGGTCCTTTCCCTCCCTCGAAAGGTTATACTCATATTCTTGTTACCGTTGATTATGTTACTAAGTGGGTAGAAGCCATTCCTATGAAGAGTGCTGACGGGGAAACTTCTCTAAAAATGCTTAAGGATGTTATCTTCCCTAGGTTTGGAGTGCCTAGGTATCTCATGACTGATGGGGGTTCTCATTTCATTCATGGTGGTTTTAGAAAGACCCTTGCTAAATATGATGTTAATCATAGAATTGCTTCAGCCTATCACCCCCAAACTAGCGGGCAAGTAGAGTTATCAAATAGAGAAATTAAATCCATCTTGCAAAAGACTGTTAATAGATCTAGAAAAAACTGGGCTAAAAAGTTGAATGATGCTTTATGGGCTTATAGAACTGCCTACAAAAATCCCATGGGGATGTCTCCTTATAAAATGGTTTATGGGAAAGCTTGTCACCTACCTTTAGAATTAGAACACAAAGCCTACTAGGCGGTTAAAGAACTAAATAGAGATTGTAAGCTCGCTGGTGAGAAAAATTTATTTGACTTAAGTTCTTTAGATGAATGGAGGAGTGAAGCCTATGAAAATGCTAGGCTCTTTAAGGAAAAAGTTAAAAGATGGCATGACAAGCGAATACTTAAGAGAGAATTTCATGTTGGTGAGAAAGTTCTATTGTATAGGTCTCGTCTCAGATTTTTTGCAGGAAAGCTATTGTCAAAATGGGAAGGATCCTTCATTATTGAAGAATTATACAGTTCAGGAGCAATAAAAATTTCTTATTTAAAAGATAATACCACACAAGTAGTGAATGGGCAACGACTCAAACACTATATTGCTGGGGATTCTTATAATGAAGATGTTGATGCCTTTCAAGTTAAAACTCCAGAAAAATTTATCAAGGACCAAATGTAGAGACCTGCAGAGTCCGCTTTCAAATAGGTAACAGTTCTGGTAAGAAAAGTTCCGCGAAAATACTATCCAACTATATGTTTGCAGTTTTCAGTCAATAAGGGAAGCTACAAAGCGAAAAGGGAGAACGGAGCAGGTGTCTCACACCACCGTGGCGCTGGCCCACCGTCAAGGCCACCGTGTGGTGTGGCCACCCCAGACTCCGTCTCCGACCCGTTTTCTCCCAGTACCTTCATTTTGATATGAAACTTCGTAATATATAATCCCCCGGATCTCCCGAGGTTCATATATCGTGTTTTCGTCGTGTTTTTGTTTTGATCTATTTCTGCCAGGAACTATTCTTGAAGCTTTGAAGCACAATGGTGTCCGCCAAGGATAAAGGGAAGGAACCTATGGAGGAAGACCTCCAAGACACCGAGAAGGAGAAGGAGATCAAGAGTGAAGGCGAATAGGAGCAAGGCCAACATCCGCACACCGACACTACCATTGCAAGCATTGGAGTGGTGACAAAACCTTCCAGGGTTAGAAGGACTGCACGAATGCATACTGGGGGGAAAGCTCCTCGTCACTACTTGGCTCCACGGTCACTTCCTCCATGCACCAAGAATCTTTTCCATACCCTTATCCATGAGCATCAATACCAGAATATGCACAAGGAGAAATTACCCTCCAATTGGGATTTGCCTCGTTCTAGCCATGCAGGAAAAGAAGACTTCAAGGAAGAAGAGTGGGGAAAGAATAGCAAGAGCTGGAATTCTGAACCCGACATGATCATGATCCGCATTGAGCAAAACTCATAGCTGATTCGTAATCTCACCTTCGAGATTGAGGACTTGGGGAAACTTATTAGAGAGCTCATCGAGAGGATACCACCACCACTGAATGAGTAATTCGTCATCAGGTTTGGCATCCCCTTGGTTTGTTCCAAGCTTGGGGGAGTGCCGCGGTATCACATCACTATCTTCTATCTTTTTACCTTTTTAGTAGAGTCATATCATGAATAGAGAAGTTATTATCGAAGTGTCCCCTCTCTCGTTAGATATGTATCCCTTGGTGTGAGTTTCCGTTATGGATTATTAATGAGAAGTTCTATCATTCACTCTTTTGCATAGCTTATATTAGGTTTCAATTCGTGGTTATATGATTGATTTTGTTGTTAGTATTGGTATCACTTTGGGATCATTGAGTTAATTTAGTTGGTTTTGGCAAACCTAGCTCGGTCAATAGCAACTCTATTTTTGAGAGTTGAATGAAAAGATAAAAGTACTCTAAAGAAATATAATGTCATCATCTTTCTTTCTTGATTTGCTCACAAGTCTAGTATTCTCTAGTTAAGATCGTTTGTGCTTCCGAGGAAGATTACATGTTTTTTTATCACTTGTATGTTTGTTTGTTTCCTTCAACTCTTATACTTGCTACCCAGCCTTGCTAGCCAAAAACCTGTACTGAGAGGGTATTCTTCTCGTGCATCCACTTCCTTAAACCAAAACCTATGCCATTTGTGTCCACCATACCCACCTATTAGCATTATTGCTATCCCAAGTAAATTCCTATTTTATCTACCTCCCAAATTAAACTTGTTATGTGAAAAGTAGCGATTAAAGCTCTCACGAACTTGATGGCACACTTTACTTTCTTGCACTTAATAAACTTGAACCATTGTGCTCACATATGTTGTGTATATGCTTGCGTTTTGTAAGTTGTGAATTAGCAGAACCATGTTGTCATGAGGAACACTTTCAACATTGCACTGGTACTTTGTACCTAGTTGATATCATGTTCTTTTGTCTATGAATGTCGTCGGTGTGAAATGAAAGGGGAGCTTGTAAGTCCATGGAATTTTCCATGTGTGTTAGAGAAACTCCTAGGCCACTGGTCTAATCCATGCTGACATGGTGGAAACCTGCAGCGTAACCATAACGAGCATCTATGAAGCATTCTTCTTATAAAAAAGAGATAAAGATTGAGAAAAAGAGAAAAGAAAAAAAGAGATATTATGACACTACTAGAAAAAACCCTACCGCTGGCGCACCAAAATGGCCTACCACTGGCGAGTTCGGGTTCACCGGTGACCATCTTGCCGGCGGTAATGCCACATCGCCGGCGCGTACTCAAATTCGTCGGGGATAATCCTTGTTATCGCTGGCGAATAGGCCTATTCGCCGGAGGTATTGGCTTACCACCAGCGCACAAGGTGGTGCGCTGGCAGTACCTTGAATTACCCCCGGCGCACAAGGTTGTACGCCAGCGCTATGCATTTCAGCATTTAAAAAAAAGAACCCATGTGAGCTCCTCATGTCTCCTGTCCCATATATTTTTTATTATATTAATTAAACAAGTGTGCGGCCAGCAGAAACATCCTCTGAGAAAAACTACTCCATCTAGCCGGTTTTAATTGACGTCATCCTCACTGATCCGTCCGCGTGCTCCAGCACCTTTGGGTCTATCCGCGTGTGAACCAAACTCGAGGTGCTCCAGTCTCAAGGTGCACGAGATCGCGCAGAACAGCCTCCCGCATGGACAAGCTCCTCCGCTCAGCCGCCATGCTGAGCTCCCTCCACCGTCTGAAACCTGATGAAACCTGAAATGTGAACAAAGCTTTACATGTCAATTCTGAGGCTGAACAATACAGAACATGAGTGGTAAGTTGATTAGCACCGGCGTGTTACACTCCGTTCGCCGGCGGTAGTGCGCGGTGGTCCTCGAAGAGCTTACCGCCGGTGACTCAACACCGAATTTGCCAGCGGTAAGCTGTCCGGCTATAAGGTTTTCTCTACTAGTGTGAAAAGAAGAAAGGGAAAAAAGCACCATATTCCCATGGTAAATAAGAAGAATGATGAGATACTTATTGTCTGTTTGCCTTGTCATTTTGATATGGGGATTCTTCCGTATCATCGGGCAAGGGGTACCCCGTTGGCGGTTCTCTATGATACACATATGCTTACGATGACAAGAATTTATCGGTGACTAAACTTGAGTAGCATGAGGAGCGGCCCTCGTATTCAAGGGACATGAGATTCTCAATTTACAACTTATCAATGCATATCCTCATATTTGATCACTTTAACCTTAATCACTTAAAGATGCCTATGATAGGGGCAATGAGAGCTGAAAGCTAGTAAGTATCATAATTTTTGGGAGTTCTTTATGAAACTTGCAATCCCTGCTTCCCTCTTTGAAGGGCCTTTCTTTTAGTTTTTAGTTGAGTCAGTAAACCTACTCCCTTCTATCTCAGCAAGTATTTTGAGTTGTTGTGTTTCATTTATTCATATGATGATTTATTCAATCATGTTTCTTATGTTCCTTATTTTGCACATTGCTCTTATCTTGATGTTTACTACTTTGAAAGCTATCCTTGAAAACCAGTTATTTGTGAACTCCAGCAAATTATCAACTATTCTTCAACCAAGAGCTAAGTTTGCCATTACCAATTATGATTTACTTTATGTATCTTTATTGTGTTTCCTTTACTCATCGCGAGTTAAGTTATATAATAGTGAGTTGTCTTCTATTATGATCTATGTATTTGATGAATGTGATGCTTCTTGTCCGTATTCTTTTATCGACTCTTCACTCCATAAACCTGAGGCCATGTTTATTGAGCTCAGTTTCGCTTGGGGACAAGCGAAGTCTAAGCTTGGGGGGAGTTGATACGTCCATTTTGCATCACTATTCTATATCATAATTCACTGTTATTCATTTATTTATTTCATCTTGAGAGGTGATACTTATGTTATTTCATCTGTTTTTGCATGGTTGGTGAATTTTGGAGCATGGAACGCTATAGTCAGGATTCTGATGGAAAAGGTGTTGTTTGGAGGCAAAATTCGCGAAGATCAGAAAATCCGGGAAAATATACGGAAAATCCTATTTTTCTAGAAGACGAATGAAGCTAGAAGGGGGGCTGGAGATGGGCCATAGGGGGCCCACACCACCCCCTAGCGCGGGTCAGCCTAGGCCGTGCCACCACGTGGTGTGGCCACCCTGGTCCACCCTGGCACTCCCCTCTGGCGTATAATATCCTCCCGAAACCCTAAGACTCGGGGAGCGATCACATAAAGATTCCACCGCCTCTGCGGGGCGGAAACCACTGAGAGAGAAAGATCTCTCTGGCAGACAGATTTTTGCCGGGGGAATTCCTTCCTAGAGAGGGGAGATCGTCGCCATCAACACCACCATCAAGCTAGACTTCATTGGGATCATCATCATCATCACCACCATCATCACCATTAGCACCCTCATCACCATCTCCATATTGTTGTAACAATTGTGTTGAATCTTGCATAGTTCATAGAGGAAACTTTCCCGGTGTTGATTACTCTTTGTAGTTGATGCTATTGAGTGAACCATTGAATTATTGTTTATGTTCAGATTGTTATACATCATTATTCCATCTCTGACCATGATCCATATGATGTCTTGTGAGTAGTTCGTTTTGTTCTTGAGGACATGGGAGAAGTCATGTTGTTAGTAGTGGAGTTGTGTTGAGAAAGATTCAATAGTTTGATATTTAAGTTGTGGTGTACTTCTTCTAGTGGTGTACTTCACCTATATGGGCCTAGCGGAATGTATTGTGTATTTGGCTACTAATCGTTGGGGTTGCCGAAGTGACAGAAACCTGAACCCCCGTTGGGAAACCATTGCTCAAGGGACGTAAGGGTCTTAGAGTTTAAAGTTGTGGTTAGGTTTTTACCTTAATTACTTTCTTGTACTTACGGATGTTTGCAAAGGGTATAATCACAAGTATGTATTAGTCCTAGGAAGGTTGGTACATTGGCCCAGGTTCACCCACACAACAGTTAGCAAGCTAGAGAAGATTAATCAACTATATGAAGCGAAAGCACTTGACAGTCTTCCCATGTGTCCTCAAGAACGTTTGGTCATCTTAAGAAATACAACCGGCTTGTCCTTTGCTGCATAAAGGATTGGGCTACTTGCTGCATTTATTCCTACTGTCTTTTATTTACTCGTACTTTATTAACAGCTTTATCAAAAACCCCTAAAAATCCGTTTGCTAAGTATTTGCAGAGAATTCCTGATCCATACCACTAGCCAGCACCTTCTGCTCCTCGTTGGGTTCGACACTCTTACTTATCGAAAATACTGCGATACACCCCCTATACTTGTGGGTCATCAGCGAGATAGCTCTATATACGGTTGTTTTTGAAAAGCCTAGACTACCTCATGTAGTTATGGCATCTCCATATCTTTGTTGAGAAAGAATTTTTGAAAACATGTCTCTGTCTTATAAGTCAAGATATCCCCATATCTTTGTTGAAAACCTTTTTGAAAACAGCTTTGGAGTAAAAACCCTTTTGTAAACCTCTTTGACCTCCTCTGGTCAAAACAACACTTTAAACTCAGGTTCCCCCGGAACCTCCATACTTTCATCATTCTTTCCATACAAACACCATTTGGGTACTCCTAGCCATCACCTTTCCCACCGTCCTTGACTGTGGACACGGCTATTCGAATAGATTATACTCTGCAGAGTTTGCACACTTTCCCCACAAGAATCAATACATCCCGCGGGATACAACCACGGCCCACTACCACTGTATATGGGGGTCCGGGTAATCAAACCTAACCTTTCGCTTGTCGACCCTAGCAAAGGCTTCTTTTCCTTTTGGGTTTGTTCTCCCCAGCAACGAGTATGTGGCTCCCAGCCATAGTCCTGCCTTCCGTACACGCGTATACCAAAGCCGCAGCCTGACGTATACCTTAACTTGGTGACTTTACTTCCTTCCGTACCACCTAAGTCATACCGTCCACGGGAGACCCAATTATTGCACCGGCACTCTTGCCAAGACAGGCTCACTCTTGCCGAAGCAAGCTACAGGCTCCAGATCCGTGGATCTGTTAGCGCCTGCCCGGGCTTCAAGGGATCTCTCCCTGTAACCATTGTACAAGCTGCCTCGGCTAATGATGACAAACTACGAGCTAAGCCCCAACACTTGGGGTAATGTGGTTGCACGGATAAAAATTGTTCTGGTAAAGGCGTAGAACATCCCTTCACTTTCTCATTTGTCATCAACACCATTTCTGTAGTTAAGACATCCGCTTGGAAAGATGCCTGTTCCCAAGGGTTTTTACAAAGCAATTTTTAAACATTTGTAGTAGGGTAAAACCCAAAACAGTTCATTTTCTCAAAGCCGAGGGTTTCAACGATGTAGGATGCTGACCATCGTACTCTCGGTCTAAAGGGATAAAATGGTAGGCACATCAGGGTGGTGCCACGAGGGGCACAAAGTCATAACTTGGAGGAGCCAAGTTATTAGCGCAGTATTTATAAAACAAGACATGCAGATAAGTAATGCAATTTATAAAGAGGATACAAAATAGGTAAAAGTGAGTAGGACAAGTATCAGAATTCGGTAATGGTGGCTTGCCTGTGATCAGCAATAAGTCCCTGGACTTCTTTAGATAACCTAGAATACCTAATCAATAATAATAAGAAGTCCCTTCCTTCTGGTTGTCAAACACTCACACTATCGCCGTCATCGAGTATACATGCAAGCAGACAATACCACAATCAATACAAGGCATACATGCAACAAACCATACAGCAAACAAGCATAAGGAATCCTACTTAACTTAGTAGGTTTTGGGAGGAGTTGGGTACTAGGAGTGGATTTTACTAAATTGCCATGGAGGTGTTTTTCTCCTTGGAAGATAGTTGTCAAGGCTAAATACCATGAACTTGGAGTGGGGTTCTGAGGCCTGTAGGATACCAATGTGCAACAAGGATATACTCAGATAGGCCTTGACAAAACAAGACCAACACAAGTGGTTTCACTAGATTATCAATTACCTAGATTTAGTTATGCTTTTTGTAGTGGGATAAACACTAGTTTGAGGAAATAATTCACCAGAAAGGTTCTGGGGCTCCAAAAAATATTTCCTTGGGTGCTTAGGTAGTGTTTGATGTACTGAACCACATAGAGGTTGAATCAAGTCTAAAAAATTACCAGAATGCCCTTAATAAATCATCAAAGGCAGTTTTGTATGTTTTTTCTCTTTTTCACCAGATTAATTCTACAGAAGCTCTTGAGTTTATTCCAAGGGCGTGTGGTAGGAATTT
The DNA here is from genome assembly GCA_023614405.1 of Avena insularis. Classification (NCBI taxonomy): domain Eukaryota; kingdom Viridiplantae; phylum Streptophyta; class Magnoliopsida; order Poales; family Poaceae; genus Avena; species Avena insularis. The sequence continues at coordinate 344,855,792 of CM042688.1, read as the reverse complement.
AGAATACCTTTCTGTCGGAATTGAATTCACTCTTTTTGGAGTTGTCAAACACCTGAAGTGATTTATTTTGTGAAAATACCACTTACGGAAGTATTTAATTCACTGAAATTCAACCAGAGCTCAATAAAATCTGAGCTGCTGGGATTTGATATATGCTAATACTAGGGTGTGCTGGGAGGTGGAATAAGGTCAATACGTCATTTTGTTTGACCTAGAGAAATTACCTAAGGCAGATAATGGTTGTTTTTGTTATTTTTGATAATGGCAAACTATTGTTCACCTTGGCATAGGACCTATGCTAGATGACAGGTATATCAAATACCTTCCAATAGAGCTATGGTTCTTTCCAAATGGATCTGTGAAACTCTCTGAGGAATTTATTTAAGTGACAAGGTACTTTTTAGAATTTGATTTATCATAGTTAGACTAGACCTAGCTAGGATAACCAAAGGTATATTCTGTTAGAGTACATAGGTAGGTACCACCCATATTTTGGATCTGGTCAAAATAATCTTTTTGCATTTTTGTTTGAATTTAAACCAAACAGCAACTCTAGGAGATCTGGGGACAAAGAATAAAACAGAGGCTGTATCGGGCTAGAGTTCTGGAGGGGACTGGGCTGCGGAGGCGGATTCAGCCCGGCGGTGGGCGGCATGACGCATGGGATCCCGTGGCTTGAACCTGGCAAGCGGGGCCCGTTGGGCAGTGGGAGGGGGCGGCCAAAGAGGTATCGAGTGGTTCTCCGCCGTTGGATCAAGTCGCGATGGATGGCTGGTGTCCATTGTCCACCTCACGATGTCGCCGGCAAGCTGAAACCCTAGCTGGCACGGGTGGCGACGGGGGAGCTTATTAGAGGGCTCGGGAGCCGACGGGGATCGGCGGAGGTGAAGCGGTGCTTAACGACGAGCAGATCGAGGGGCGGCATGGTCTGGTTCGCGCCTGGGAAGGGGCTCACGCGACGGAGACCGAACGGAGATTGCCGGGGCTGGCCGGAGATCCTCTAGGGGTTGTTGCATGTCGACAAAAAGAGGCGGGTTAGCTGCAGGAGAGCGAGGAGGTGCCGGGAGAGGGACATGCAGGAGGAGAGGAGCTGAGAGGAGAGCTCCTAGCTCGATTTCTTGAGGAGGCCGAGAGATCCTCCTTCTTCTTCTTCCGGGAAGCATAGAGTAGGGGAGGAAGAGGGGGTACTGGGAAGGTAAGTGGAAGGGGAGAGGGAGCAAATGTGGGGTAGGGGAGTGCTGGGGTGGCCTAGTGGCTTATAAACCAAGGAGGGGAGCTAGATGGTAGAAATGTCCACTTTGGACATGGGGAAGAGATAGAGCTGGCGAGGGATTGGCCTAGAGGGCGGTGGGAAGGGGTAAGAAGGAGATTTGGTCAGGCAGAGAGGGGTAGGTCAACTGTGGCCATTAAATGTCGCAAATCTTGTAAGATGTGGTTGTCTTTCTCTCTCTCTACTAGTCCAAGGGTAAAATGGGCAAGTGCTCGTGTGGAGCTACAGTGCTCACGACCAGAGGAGTAGTGGTGGCTGGAGAGGAGTGCTTGACAAGCTTTGGGGAGGGTTTGGTCTTGGTTTAGCTCAAGTTTGCTTGGTTTGCAAAATTTTGATCACAAGAGAGCTTGTGAAGGAGTTCAACAATTTGCATTGGAAGATATGGAGGAGATGGTACTGGTGGATGGGCATGCTCAAGGTACACTCCTAGGATTTATTTGGGATTTTTTTAAGGGGTTTTAGTCCTCATAAATCCATTTATTCAAAAAGAGCAGAAGTGGTTTTCAGAAGATCATATGATATTTTTACATTGGTCAAGGTTGGTTTTTTGTCTGAGAGGGTCCCAGATGTGATTACACACTTAGGGGAATTTTCCCAAGATTTATTGAGATGGGGAAGTATTTTTAAGGAATTATTTCTTGTTTCTGCCATTTAGGAAAAAGGGCAAAAAGAAATAATAAGAAATCTCAAAAATATTTATTTTTGAGGTGGGAAGATAGAGTAGGATATATGGAACTCACATGAGACAAAAGTTGGGGAAGTGTTTTGAGAAAAACTAAACCTTCCAATGGGAAAGAGGTTTTGAGATTTTGTCTATTAAAAGAATTAAATAGATTTGGAGCCATAACAATTATGGATAATATTTGATAAATCTTGATGATCAAGTTAGATGATGTAGGCAAGGTGTAGCAAGCATTTTCAACCTTGGGGTTGTATAATCCAAGTTGATTTTGGTGGAATACCCTAGATTAGGGATCTAGGGTGGTGTTAATTTCATACAATCAAAACATGGTTGTATCTTGGAGTTCAGATCTCCCCTTGGGGCATGGGTTAGATGGATGTATATAACAAGTGATGTATATTTTAATGGTGTAGGGGGTTGAGATTGATCCTGCTTGAGCTCACCAAGTCAGGCTTTCAAACTTTGAATAAAATAAGCCTGCCAAAGCAGATTATCAACTAGCCTTCAAAACCTTGGGGGTTTAAGAAGCACAAATATCCACTTGGAACAAGTTAAGTATATGATGATAGACTTATATTAGTAGAACACAACAATGCAAAGAGTTGGTCCATAGAAGGTTGGATGATGGTGTGAGCTTCTGTCAAAGTAGGCATGATGACTAGATTTGCAGGAAAAGTTATTTTCTTGCCTGCAAAACCATCAAGAACAAGTAGGTTGGAGGATGATCTAACCAAGGTAAAAAGTGGTACTTGGTAGTACTTAGGATGTTTAACAATATGGTTCAAGCGCATTACCAAAAATGCACAGGGTTTGAGAAAGGGAGGCATTCAAAAAGGTGATGTTGAAACAGTTTCCAGACTTAGTCAAATTTGGCAGTTTTGAGGATTTTGACTAGAGTATGAGAAGGAATGTTTTTGGAGGGGTTGCAAGGTACAAAATCATCATCAAGTGGATGATGTTGAAGTTTAGATTGAGTAGAAGGGATCCATGCTTGATATTGGTCTTCATGGACTTGGAAGCTTCTAGAATGGAAATCTTCAGAATTGATCTGGTCAAGGGTTTTAGATAATCACCTAGTAGCTAGGGATCATATCCAGATTGGTATTCTTGCTTAGGGGGTGATGATTTGGAAACCTCTTGATCCTAGTGATGAGATCCTAGAGTAGCTCATACTACTTCCTAAGAAAACAAGTCAAACAGCAGATCAAGGCAACTCATCAGACAGTAGATCAAGGCAACTCATCTTATAAACTAAGCAAATCCACTACTGGGGTTACCATCAAGCTTAGCTTGAGGTAAGGTTGGGGGCATTTTGAAGAGGTTGGATTTTTGAATAAGATGAGAGTCCTTGGTATCTCTACCAAGAATAGAATTCAAATGCTTTGAAAAGAGGTTTTGGGAAAACTAGAGGTAAGATTAGTTGAGTGTTCTGTCTTGAAAACATAAGTAGGTTATATTATATATTTCTCCATAGTTTTGTCAATAGCACCTACTAACATAGTTTTGGTTGCATAGGCATCTTGGCTCAGGTTTTGAAATGCCAGAACATTTGAGAATATGTCAAATGAGCCAGGATAGTTTTGTTAAATAGCTTTTGTCAACTTCTAGTGAGGTAAGGAGTATCATATGGTATACACTCACATGCACAAGTACAAACAAACAATAAGCAAACACTGCACCCCTGGACAAGAAAAAGTTTTTATTCCCCCTGATTTTTGCATTCTAGACAACTAATCAGGGTTGTATAAATTGGGATGTTACAAAATGCATCAAGAGAGATGGGTTTGAGATCCATGGATGTTACATGGTAGTGGTAACCCAACCTTTGTGATCGGGGATTCCGTGAATTAGGACCTGAGAAGAACAAGCTAGTGGTGTGACATATGCGAATATTAGATAAACCCTCTATATGTGAAGATGCACAACTCTTTAAACCTATAATGCAGGTTGGCAACATGCCTTAATGTGTTTCTGTTGGCTATGATTAGCAAAGATGTTGTCCTATACAACATTCTTGAAAGAACAAACCTATATGAGTTTCAATTATTAAGAGTTGTAATCTATGAGATTTGGGTGATCTCTAGTAAACTCATGAAGAGACCAAGTAGTATGACGCATATGCTACACTCGCAGGGTAGGCTATTGGCAGCCAGGTACTAATTATGATTTTGTGTGAAATCTAAAAGCACCAAATTTGCAATTCAAGATTCATCCATTGTTCAAGTTTCTGATAGACGTAGCTCGAGATTCTAGGCAGAAGTTCAACTTAATAGTCTCTACTAAAACTCTGGTATATAAACAAGTAGCGAGGATTGACAAATCTTCAAATGGGCATTGGAGATTTGGTGGGGGATTGTTAGAAATAATGGGTTAAATTAAATAGGCCCATGTAGATTTTAGATTTTCCCTAAATCTCAAAGGCATGTTTGTTGCAGATCACATGTGTTGGGCCCATGTTTGGGGCAGCTCACATGGGCATGGAGTGGGAGCTAAAGTTTAGGCCCACATGAAAAGTTGGAGGAGAGTTGCACCACATTATAGAGTGGAATGTTTCACACCCTAGTAAAGCGAGTGAGAAGAAGAGAGCTAGACGTGCGCTCCTCCTCCTCCTCATCCGCCGCCACCACTTGCATGCACACACGCACCGCCCGCCCGCATGTCTAGTCACATCATGCGCGATAGACGTGAGCGTGTGCGACATGACTCGGCCCAGGTATACCTCCGTTAGGGTTTCTTAAGCCGCTCTACACAAAGTCCTACGCGGCTACCGCCACAACACACTGAAAACAATCTAGGGTTTTGGCAACCTCTCTACTTGCGCCGCCACCGTAGTCTACTCCATCCCGCGCGCTGGTAATGCATCTGCGAACAAGACAGCATGTCTCTAGAACCACTCGTCCTTTTGATCCTGTACGGGAGAGGGCGAATAAGGTTTTTGAGAAGCGCTCCGCGCGACTTCTCAAGTTTGTCATATCGGCTCGCGTTCCTGGATGATCTGTGGGACTTCGAGCTCAGTACGTTCGACGACATCAATACCGTCTTCGTCAACAGGTCGTCACCACCACTGGAACCACGATTCCTACATCTACACATTATCGGTAGCTATACTATCTACGTATGGATATTGTTGCGTTTATACTGCTACTATTCATGTTGCTCAATAAGTCTTGTATGTTCGAGTGTCACATGTTAGTAGCGATTATTGTCATGCTTTATATTCTAGAATTAATCATGCAATTTTGCCTAATAATCTAATAACTTCTACTCGGGCAACGATCGGTTGACTTTACACAGCTCAAAGGGGAAACATTGGACATGGTTATATTCATAAGTTCGGACTTTCCATTTAGATATATTTCCAAAAGAGAAAAACTAGGCATCAGCATCGGCCCATGCACTTAACAATCGTTGTTGCAAAGTTTTGAAGTATTAAATAAAAAATAGTGGATAGAAACCTCACTCGGGTGGTTTTGGGGGATCAAGTCTGACTTTGAGGATCCCATCAAAATCGATGGATGCTAGGTGTGCGTCACTATCGACATCGGTAAAGGTTTGTGCTGCCATGTGGTGTGGGTATAGCATCGAGGATGTGTCGTATATCTCTACGAGTTTGATATAGGTAGATTATCTGACGAGGGAGAGCAATAGAACACCTCTGCAACATATTGTGAGTCGTTGACCTAGAGTAGATCGACTATCATGGAGTGGCCCAATGTCGGAGGTATCACACTTGACATGCAATCACATGGGTTTTCTTAGTGAGCGAGGGTGGGTGGACGTCTCGAGACAGTTTCATTGTTCTTATGTGGGGAATAAATGGTCGAGAACAAGTTCTTCATTGATGATGATGAGCTCCTCCCACTGTAATGAGTTAACTATAAGCCTCCCAAATTTATGGCCCGCATTAGATGACCATAAGACTTGGTTAGCTCATCCCACCATGATAGCCCACAGGGTAAGGTTCCAGTGAAGGTATGTTGATGATGCATTGATTATTACGCTTGTTGATTCAATTGAACTTAAGCATATGGGAGATATTTTGGATAAGATTGCAATCTCAATTGGTTTCAGAGTGATTTATCACAAGTCAAATCCGTACCATGTCAATATGGTAGAAGAAATATTCAGTGATCTTTCTACAACTCTCAATTGTCAATTGGGCGTGTTCCCATCCACATATCGTGGGCTTTCTCTAGGTGTAACTAAACCTAGCGGAGACCATTTATTGCCTCTAGTACAAGAATTGTGAAAAGGCTGCAAACTAGTTTTGATATTCTTATTTCATATCGAAAACTTTTGATTGCTAATTTAGTGTTAGCATTGTTTGCCTACCTTCTACTCCCTCTGCTCCAATGGAGGTGACGTAGAAACTCAAATAAGAAGTCAATATTTTCAAAGTTTGACCAAGAATATCTACAAAAGTATGAAAATTTTGTAATACCAAATCAATATCAATAGACTCATCATAAGATATGTTTTCATAATATACTTATTTCATATTATAATTTTTGGTACTTTCTTAAATATGTTTGGTCAGAATTAGAAAACACGGACTTTTTAAACTAAGTTTATATGTTGCCTATTTGGGGAGGAATACATGAGTACATTCAAAATACAAGGGCATCATAATACAAGGGCATCATATGTGAACTTTACAAGTATAGAACACATTGTCTGATAAGAGAAGGGGTTATATCTCGGAATAGTCCTACTTGAACAACTTGGCACTTGGTATGTAAACCAAATAACAAAGGTGGATTTCGCATCATTGATATGCAAGTTCAGAATGATCATCTTCTCATGAATTTCCTACATATCTTTTTGATAGGATTGATGTGCCTTGCGTTAACTTGGTATGTAATCTTACTACTTTCACTACAACCACACATGTGGGTGCTGGCGGGTATAAACGTCGAAACACGACCATAATTGCTGCACTCTCGCTTAGACGACCCTTAAAAGACGCTAGAAATAATCGTGTAGGGAAAGTGCGCCTCTGACACTATTATTTTGTGTGGTCACGTGATTTAATCCACGCCATTTAGAAAATTTACATGGATACACTTAAAGCTAGGGCGCAGAAATTGGTGTCGTGAAAAGATAAGATATGGCACAGTTTTTTCCATGTTAGGATAATTTAGGATGCATGGCATCACAATTCCTGTATTTTTAATATTCCCATGTTTTGGTTTCCTATGTTTCAAACGGGGCCTTATGGTGTAATTTCTTTAATAGCATTGTGGCAACTCTAACCATCTAGATTGAAAAGATCTACTCTTGAAAAGGCTTAATAGTGGTAATGAGCCAAGACATTAAAATGGATAAAATGTCTTCTCAATGGTGGATTGTAGTCAATTAGATGCATGAATTGTTCAGGAAGATGTTCAGGAAGACATCCCGCACGATAAGGGCGTGTTTGCTTGCTTGTGCCCTTTAGCCGCACCTAGAGATCATAGCTCCATGAAAGCTGGACGCGACAATGCAACCTCTTGTGCCTAAAGGGCACTTCATTTGGTTTAGTGCATTTTCGTTTCTCTCTGATTTGGGAAGCAATGCCCGAGTTGTTTGCTTGCATGTTTTCTTGGTTTTCGGCAATTTGGAACTCCTTCAAATAGTTGCATTCTCCCTGATATCCTTACCTCCTTACTCGTGTGGTGAGTTTACCCATGACAACAACACAACACACCACAAAGTTTAGACAATTGTAATTCAGAGAACACCTAGTTTAAGACTGTATCCACCTAATCAGCCATGATGTGTGTGCTGCACCACGAGTTCACGAACAATTGCTCGTGATGCAACACAAGATCGTCACAAACGGAGGGGTTATAACTGAATACCACCTCCCAAAATATACAAACCATAGTCCAGGGGTCAGCGCAACCATAGTTCATGACCCTAGCTACTCCAAAATATACATCACAATCATCATCATCAACACTGCTGTCATCATCTCCTCGAACAATACAGTCTGCTTCTCAGAGGTAGTGCTTGTTCAGTCGTCTATCCACTGTGCTCCATTAGGTGGCTAAGAGCATGGTGTATCGTAGTCGGAGAGATGGGTGTAGCGGGAATACGGGGACCATAGATCATATTTATCTGAGCATAGTTATCAATGGGCTTGTTGATCAACTCGGTGTCCTTCGGCCGAGCCTACATGAGAAACACAGTTAGTTCAAAACATGTAGTTCATATGTGAGCTTTACCACTACTCAACGTACCGATGCAAGTGCAAATATATTAAACTTTGATGTGCGCATAGTAATCGTCGTCGTCTATCATGATAGAATAGATCGCCTCAACCCAGTGCATGTTCTCAAGCCTTTTGATCCTCAGCACCTGAATCCACCTAAATTTTCAGTGCTTCATGTGGTTTCAGAGAGACTGTCCGGCCACAGAACTTAAATACATCATCTGCAATCAAGCGCATGCCCGCATCTCTGAATCCCCAAACAACTGAACCCCCTTCCTAGATCAATTAGCACACCCTATTCATGATGATAGAGACGTAGGCCAGGAAATGGCCAACTTCTTCTTGCACACCACATCAGGCATCGGCGCATAATGCAAAAGCAGCACAGAGGTTGCCGACAGATCAGGGGATGCAACCAACTCCTATGGCACTAGAGATAATGTGTTCAGTTCTAGGGGAAGAACTATACTTGTAACACTAATCCTACCTACACCACATGACAATCCTTATAGTATAGATGACTGTCAAAATGTACCACAAAAGGTACAGATCTACTAGGAGCAAGCACACACGAACATATGAACTATGAGCGAGAATATGGTAACAGATCTAAGCTGCGAGAACAAGGGTTAGGTGTCTCTTACAACGATCTCAACATCGACCAATTAGGACGACATGTCCGAGATAGCCGAGGACGAAGACTTGTTGGAGATGAGATCGATCCACCGAAGTAGGAGGCGCCGCTTACCTACTCGTTGGTAAATAAGAGGATTTGGAGGGAGAACTCGAAATAGGGGAGAAATGGTGGCGAGGAAATTGGAGGTATGGCAGAGCGGTCTAAATAGGCTGTGCGAAACGGCGGGTGGTGACCATAATTTCTCCCGCCGAAATTTCCCGCACGCGGGCGAGCTCCCGCCATCCCTCCATTGCATGGTCACGTGCATCTTCTTCTCCCGCGAGCGCGAGAAGAAGTTGGCTTCGTGTAAACGCCCGATTTCGGCGTTCCTTCAGGGTCAGACTGAGAGCTGCTTTAAAACTCGTGCGGTACAAAGATTCTTTTCTGCGTGTACAACCAAACGCCTTTATTTCTTACCGTTCCATGCGATATATGGGATCCGGCCTAGCAAACACGCCCTAAATGTACAAATGAAATTGATGTCAAAATTATTACTCCCGTCTTAAAATAGATGTCAAATTTGCGACATCTATTTTGAGATGGAGGGAGTAGAATAGTTTAATCAAATGTCACTTGGATTGGCAGAATTTCTAGTTGGGCCAAACTCTGTTATTCCTCAGATGAACAAACTGGCGAACTGACTACACTTAAAGGTTCAGAAGAACCATTGAAGACAAGTACACTGAACTGAAGAATAGAGGCAGAATTGTGGTTCAGTTACTGGCAAGGCACCTAGAAGTCAGCTTGGAATACTAAATCTGCACCAAGTGATTCTGCTCAGCCGGCTGACAGTTCAAGGAAGCGGCCAAGAACAGTCTGAAAGTATATTGCTGAAAAGGATGATCTTGAGAGGAAAGAGAAGATATTGATCAAGATGAATGAGTAGCAATATCGTTGTTGTAATCCCGTTCTTACAATTCCTACCAGTGGTATCTTCAGTGGTCAAATTGTTCATCAGTTATGTGGCAAGTATGAACGAAGTACGAAGTTATGGGAGATTGAAATTTACCAACCTTTTTGCACCAATCGTGGTCAAGGCAGAACCTGAGAAAAGGTCGAGCTGACAAGTTGTGAAAGGTTGTCTGAACTCTCAAGGGTTCTATTCATCCAGTGCTTTTCCTTGTTCTAATAAGATCCAGGCTGCTAGTTGTGTTCTCCGGATGCTATACAATCTGAAAACACCGCACAACAGTTCTTGACCTTACCCGCAAAAAAAAAAAAAACAGTTCTTGACCTAAGAAGTGGTAACTTTCTTCAGTATGATTCATACTGTCCGTAGAATAAATTCAGATACTTACTAGCGCGCCAGTAAAGAAACATCTATGAATCGACTCTGTAACCTGATTCTAATAAAACAATGGAGTTGCATATATTACAGAACGCAAATGTGATGAGCTGAATTAACTTGTTTAACAAAGAGTGCACACAGAAGATCAGAAACAATAGTGATTGAAGTGTGAAGTAGAATTGATTTACAACGAGTGTGCATTATACTGATTTCATGTACTAGATGACACCTCTTTAGGGGGCGAAGTGGGGCGGCGCCGGCGGCTCACCCTTGCACCCGGCGACCTCTTCCGTTCTTCCGCCTCCCCGGCTAGTCTTGGATCTGGCTCGAGGTTTCGTTGTCTCGGGTCGGAGACGGGATCGGATGGGAAGGAGTCGCTGGTGGAGCGGGAGGCGTTGGTGGACACCGTCGGTGGGCTAGGCTGGACCACTGTTCCACGGCGGAGGCGGCAGGCAGATGAGGAGTTGCGCCAGAGTTTTTGGGAGGAGATAGGCTTTCCGACGAAGGCGTCTCGGTTCTGGGAGAAGGCCGGCTCACCGCCGGGAGATTCGTCGCCTCGGCCTTCGCCGGGGCCTTCTTCTCCGGGACCGGCTAATGTCGCGGCTAAGGGGACTAGCGGACGGTGGTCTCTCCGCTGCCCGGTGTCAGTCTCGCCGGGATCTCTCAAGCCATGGCGCGGGCCTTTACCCCGCCGGCGTGCGTCTGCTCCGCCGCTGCTGGGGCGGCTGGTCGAGGCGGCACTCGGTCAGTCCAGGGCTGAGGTGGCTCGACAGCTGGTGGGCCCTGCCGTTCCTGTCTATGATGGGCCGGTTGCTGCTGTGATGGGCCCGGTCGGTTCGACCGAAGCCGCCTCTGCCTTGGATCGGTACTCCTGGTATGCGATCGCTAGGAGGTTTAAGGCGGCGTGGACTAGGAACCTCCGCCAGACTTCGCCTGCCCTCGCTCGTTCATCGTCTCCGCCAGTCGGCATCAACCCTTCGTCCCCTGCATCGGCGCGGGTGACTCCTGTGGGGCGTTCGTACGCGGCGGCGCTCCTGACTCCTCCTGAGGCTATGGCGGGAATCAATCCTCGTGGCTCCCAGGCAGCGGTGTCGCAGCCCCGGGATGGACCTGTTGGTGCGCCTCCGCCTCGGGGTCCCTCTGTCGTGGCTCCTGCGGCGCATGGCGCAACTCGGCCCGCCGCTCCTCCGCCCGGTGGGGCACCGGCGGGACCTTCGGTGTTCACGGGGCAGCCCATGGCACCGGCGAGTTCCTTCGCTGGGCCTCCTATCTTTCCGCCCGGGGTGTAGTTCCGCCCCCGGGCTGCCTACTTCGCTGTGGCTCAGCCGATGCCGATGCAGCCGCTTCAAGCTCCTTACCATGGGCCGAATCCGACAGCATATGCTGGAGGGCCGACCAATGGTTTCGTTGGTGCTATGCCAGGGATGGCACCGACCTCTGGAAATTTTGGTGCACCTCATATGTCGTCCTCTGGTGGGGGACGGCAATTTGTTGCGGGTGGGAGTGCACTAGTGACTGCTGCGCCAAAGAGGAAGAAAAAGAAGAAGCCTGTTGGGGCTTCACAGCCAACGTTGCAGCCTGGGTTTGGTAATGTGCCTCTTGCGGCTCATCAACCTAAGTTCTTGGGTCATCGGCAGGTTGGTTTCATGCAGACTTCTGGACAGCCCCAACACTTGCAGTATGCTCCACCAGCTGGGGGTATGGAGGCTCATGTTGTTCCGATACCTGTGACGGTCCCTAAGAAACCTAAGAAGGAGGCCAGATGTTGGAAGTGCGCTACTGATTCCCATGAACCAAGGATTGCAAGGCCGCTCACTACTGCTATATTTGCGATGTTTGTTCTCATCCAACTTTGAGATGCCCTGTGCTGAAGCAACCTCGCCCTACCGTCTACATGGTTGGATGTGGTCATGATAAGACGCTGTTTGTGCAGATCCCTGATAGTGTGGTTCGTGGTGATATGGGGCCTAGCCAGATCCCCATTGCTTTGGTCTAGATTTTTGGTGATGCAGTCGTTGCGGATGTGGTCCAGGTGCAAATTGCGCGTAGGTGCCAGGTTGTGCCGCACGGGGACAATGCTTTTTTGGTTAGCTTTCTGTCTTTCGAGGAGTTGGATAGGGTGGATGGGAGTCAGTTTTCCATGCCGCTGGGAAAGACCCAGTTAGTTGTTTCTGCCTACAAGACACAGGAAGTGCCACATAAATGTGAACTTCATCAAGTTTGGCTGCATGTGGAAGGGGTGCCTCATTCCCTTCGCTCTTTTCTAGGTTTGTGAGAAGTTGGATCACTTTTGGGTACACCTCTGGATGTAGATTTATTGTGTTTGCGGAGGAGGGGTATTGTTCGCATTCTGGTGGGCATGTTTGATATTACGGTGTTTCGGTGCCAGGATGCTTTGGGTTCTTATCTCACTTCGGATGCCGTGGTTAAGCTGAAGGGCTATGAGTTAAGGTTCAGGTTGGAGCCTATGGGGTTTGTCCTAGAACCTGATTTTTCACCTTTCTTGTGGAAGAGGCCGAATGATGACTCTGAGGGAGATGACACCGGTAATAATGGTGATGATGTGATGGACACCTCGGATACTGTTGCTCCACCTGTGGACGGGACGTCTTCTAGGCAGCCGCTGTGGCGCCCCGCCAAAACCACTACTAGAAAATCGCGTTGTTTTTGTGCATTGCATCATCATGACCGCATGCTTATGTCATCATGTCACATTGCATTTGAGCATCGTCATCATCATGCATGGGTTGTTTAAAAACTATTTTCGAAAACCTGGTTTTGTTTTCTAAACGTCCCGTCTTTATTTCATATCAAAACCCGAGTCTCCGGAATATTTTGTTTCGTCTACCAACGGATTTCAAAAGCCCCGTTTTAAATAATAAAACATTTATTTTATTTTTAGGGGGCAGCCGAACCGGGCCGATCCGACCCAGCCGGCCACCCCAGTACAAAAACCAGGACCGCCCAAACCCTTTTCTACCCAAGCCTAGTCTACCCAGCCACTTTTCTCCAGCCCTCCACCTCACCCCACCCTATCACATCGCGCCACATCACCCTGGGAAACCTCCACCCACTCACCCGCTGCCACCTCACCCCAACTCCCTCCAAACTCCCGCCCAACGCCTCACCTGGCCACCTTTTTCCCGCCCAGCTGCGCGCGCCCCCACGTTGCTGCAAGCGGACAAACCCCCTGGGCGCGCCCTCCCGCTCCACCGCACGCGCCCCACCAACCGCGCGCGCGTGCCGCCCGCACCTGGCTGCTACACGCCAACGCCAGCCCCACCCCGACCCCACCTGCCTCTCCCGCCTCATCCCAACCAATCGAGCCGCTCCACCCCGTGACTTCCGCGTCGCCACCTGCCCACTCCCGTCGCCCGGTCCCACCACCTGGGGCAATCCCGAGCCCGCCTGTCCCTCTCTCTCCCACGCGCCTCTCCTTTCCCTATCAACCCGTCCGCGTCTTCCTCCTCCCTCCTTGTTCCCCAGCACCGACCGACCCCGCCTCCTCCCAGGCGCCCGCCGCCGCCGTCTCTCCTCCCCCGTCCCCGCTCCCTCTTTCCCCGTCGGCTCCCTCTCCTCACGCAGAGCCTCGCGCCGCCGCCTCGTGGCCCTCCTCTCCGCCTCCTCGGCCAACCACCGCCACCGGGCGCCTCGCTCCTCCGTCGCCGCCACTTGACCTCCTCCCCGGCCGCTCGAGCGCGAGCCCAAGCGCGACCGCCGCCCACCATCTTCCTTCCCCACGGCCTCCTCCTCCGCCTCCCGGTCCCGTCGTCGGCTCGGCCTCGCCCTGGCCGCAACCTCCTCCGCCACGGGATCCATCACCGAGGGTCCCTCCGCCGCCGCCCTCTGCATGCCGCGACCGCCTCGCCGCCTTCCCCCTCCTCGCGCCGTCTGTCTTGCCTTCCCTGCGCCTCCCTCCGACACGCGGCCAAGCTCCATCCCGCCACCGCCCGTCGCCGCCGACCCTGCTGCCGCCCTCGTGCCAGCAAGCCCGCGACCGGCGCGCCCTCCCTCCCGCTCCACCTCCGTTCCTGCTGCACATCATGGCGACCCCGCCTTGGTCTCCTCCGGCCCCGGTGCCCTGCCTCGAGCCGTCCCTCTCCGGTCCAGGCATCGATGTGCCATGGCGAGCTCCGCCACCGGTCTGCGTCCGGCCCCTCCCGCGCGTCTCCCTGCGGACGCCTCCTCCTGCCGGCTCGCCAGGCCGCGCCGCCCTCGTCCTGCCGGTCGCGTCCCCTGCGTGGCCTCGCGTCCGAGCCCGGTTGCCGGCGACAGTTTGTGCAGAACCCGAGCAAGGTGGACAGCAGCGCGTTGCTGGGTCTGTCCTTGACCAAGGTCTGCATCACCGTCCTCTTGCAACCTCGTTGTGCCCTTATGCGGTTGCTTCCAAAATCGTGCCGGTGCTGTTTTGTACGAAGAGCCTTTTGTATGTGTGTAATAGTGTCCCTGCCAAGATTGTACAGGATTCGTATCGCGCCAAGATCGATCATGCCAAGGATCCGCGGTAACCGAAGACACACAGGCACCAAACCAAGTACATCGTCAACAACCGGAGCCGATGACCCGAAGATCCCCCTCGGAATGCCAAGTTCTTCTTCCCGGAGTCGGATCCGAAGGCCGTACCTTGAAGAGCGTTTCCCGGACCCGAGACCGAACCCCGTTGAACCCGGAAGCCCTGATCCGAAAACCCGAACCCTCGGTGAACGCCAAGATCGTCGATATCCCAATGTGTGACCCCTTTTCCGAGCCCCTATTTTATAAATTGCCAACTATATAAACTGTTGCATATTTAATTGTTCATACTCGCATGCATGTTTAGTGGTTTGGGGGCATTATGCCGATTCACCTCATAATTAAATATGGAGACCATATGCGGGCGAATCTAGTCTAATAGGGGTCCCATTTAAATTTGTGTAGCGAACCGGTGCTATGTTTTTGCCTTGTTAAGACAACATTTAAATTGCGGGGTATCTAAACACCATGAACTTAATAATTAATTGTCGGGGCCCCGGTTCCGCTTAATATTGCCTAATTGCATCGCATCCTTGCCATGCCATACATCATACATGCATCATGCCCGATCTTTTGCCGTAGTATTAAATGGTGCATCCGGTGTTTCTTCTAGTGTTTTGCTTCTTCGCGGATTAGGACGATGAGTTGATGCGAGTGTCGAACCGATCTTCGGATGAACCTTCGGCAATGTTTTCAGGCGAGCATCTCCCCCTTTCTACCTATCTTACTTTTATAGTATTTATTCCCTCCTGTTGATCTATTGATATCTGTGTTGCGATGCTCTAGTTTTCGTGCCCGTGATATCCCTTGCAGCCTTATATTGCCTTGGACACATCCTATTACCTGTTGTTTGGTAGATAGTTGGACTTGCGCGTCGTAGTCGCTTGCTCAAGTGCTGTTGCGCGTCGTCCAGTACCACAGTTGTTGGAAGGCTGCCATATGCTTTATGTTGGAGATGATCATGGCTTTAATTATCGTTTAATAACTAAAATTGAAGTAGGTAAATGCAGAGGCACCGGTGGGTAATAGACAATATTTGGTTTTTAACCGCTCACTGGTGTCCCGTAGGACCCCGAGTTCTTAACACTGTTAGAGATCGGCGCGCTAACCACGAATTGGGGTGTGTGGGCACCCCATCGATTAGTACCTGATTTCAAAGTATTGTGCAGGGGCCACAAAGTAGTTTGGGGCTTTATTACTATCTGTACTTATGCCATGCTTTGCTTTATTTATGATTGGCGTGGGCGCTGTATGCTGTTAGGATCGTGACACGTTTTCGCTGTATCGACAAGCCCAGTCACACTTTCGGGTTCCCAGTCGTTTACAGCCGTCGACACAAACCCTGAGTCCGTCTCGGAGACCGGCCGACTTTGTTATGGGTAGCTTAGTGGGGTGGCCCCCCGTGCTTGCTTTGGGTCTGGGAAATGTCGTGTCCGAAACCCCGTCGACATACCGTTGGGTGTATGTTTTGTGATCTTGTACCTACCTGATCTGACAACAAGGGTGTAGGTGCGTGTGGAAACTTTGGCGCACCCTGAGTTAAATCTTTTCGAGAAGCCGTGTCCGCGGTTATGGACGACTTGGAGCACAGTTCTCGATCATAGACAACTATAACTAAAGTTTACTGTTATAAATTGACTTGTATCCGATATGACTAGTAATCAGCTCCACTACAACGGAATGGCTCAATAAAAGTACCAACAACTGCTGGGTTTGGGATATCTCATGCTAATTGTATCTGACTAGTAAGTGTTGCAACTATAATGGAATGGTTAACTAAAAGTGCCCACTGCTTATTATATCAGGATGACTATCTATACCTGACTAGTAATTGCTGCAACGATAACTGAATAAATAAAACTGCCAACGGTGTGAGTTCCTCGGTTGACTTCCTCGTTTGGTCTCGAGGGGGAAACACCAGGATGGGTATGTTTGGTGGTAGTATCAGGTTGGTTCCGAATAGGTCTTTCTTACCCCTCTCTGATAGCCGCTATTTGTATCGAGTCTCTATAGGTTGTTTAGTGCATGCCGCGCTGCCGCTTCAGTCCACCATACCTATGTAGGCGAGGACCGAATTCTAGTCTCGAGTGTCTTGGCCTCGATCTTGACCGCTCTCTTTTTCCTTTGCCCTTTGTCGGCACCCCTTTT
Organism: Avena insularis; assembly: GCA_023614405.1. NCBI lineage: Eukaryota > Viridiplantae > Streptophyta > Magnoliopsida > Poales > Poaceae > Avena > Avena insularis. The sequence continues at coordinate 344,839,023 of CM042688.1, read as the reverse complement.
GTTTTTAGCAGGTTTTGAGATCGACGTCGTTAGCAGGGTTACCCTTCCGGCTTGGCCTGGGCAGGGTTATGGACGCCATTGGTTATTCTTCAGGGCTCTTAGCTCAATTTGCATCTTGTCCGTACTCGGACGCTGTATCGTTTTCCAGGTGATTTGGATCTTTGTATTGTATATCTGTATTCTTGACTCATTGAGTCACTGTTGTATATATATGTTTTGTGGGTTCCCTCGAGGACTATTGTGTAATGATATTACTTCGTTTTCCACCCGCATGAAAGTGCCTGGTGGGCACCTTTGAATCGTTTCTATGCGGGTTTGGCGGGGATCGCTGAAACTTGCATAGGGCCGATTCTGAGGGTGTTACAGAGTGGTATCAGAGCTCAGCAGTTACGATACCCCACAAGTCCAGCCTGTAGGATAACCTAGCTAATGGCCGAAGTAGAGTGTCAAAACTATTTTGGAAAATCGGTTGGATAGATCTGATTAGGTCTGCTTTTATTCCTTACCCCTCTGTTGTTCTCCTCTTACCTCTGCGTGTTTTGGATCTGTTCTCTTCCCTTCTTCTAGTCCAGGATTTCTCGTGGTTGGGTTTTCCGTCATACCTTCAGGGTTTCGCTTCCTCCTTTGGTAACGATGCTTCTACATCCGGTCTTCGTTCTATCAGAGGAATCCTTCATCTGTTAGACTTCTCTTTGTTCCTAATTGTGCCTTCCGGTGTTTTTACGACGCTGTGACATCATCTACGCCGGATCCGATGCATCACTCCTTTGTTTCTGAACCTCGATTGTCGAGATCTTCAGTCTGATTCCGAGAATGGTTGCACGCTTTTCTACTGATTGTGCAGAGTAATAGTTTGGGTGCGTGATGGATTGGCCCCCATGCCGACTACCCCTTCTATTCGCTTTTGTACATTGAAGTGGATGAGAATGCATCGGTTCCCTCTTTCTATCGAAGCTAGAGGTGGCTTTCTTTGTTGATACCTCTACCTTCGACCTTTTGTTCCCGGAGTGTTCTCTCGACGATCACGGACAACGACCTCTTGTTAGTGGTGTCGCGAGGATCTACACGATGCGAGAAGATTCAGATCGCCGCCCTTCTTCCCGGTACCATGAGGCGGATCTCGAGGGCGAGATCCATTGTTAGTGGTGTCGAATTGTGGCGCCCCGCCAAAACCACTACTAGAAAATCGCGTTGTTTTTGTGCATTGCATCATCATGACCGCATGCTTATGTCATCATGTCACATTGCATTTGAGCATCGTCATCATCATGCATGGGTTGTTTAAAAACTATTTTCGAAAACCTGGTTTTGTTCTCTAAACGTCCCGTCTTTATTTCAAATCAAAACCCGAGTCTCCGGAATATTTTGTTTCGTCTACCAACGGATTTCAAAAGCCCCGTTTTAAATAATAAAACATTTATTTTATTTTTAGGGGGCAGCCGAACCGGGCCGATCCGACCCAGCCGGCCACCCCAGTACAAAAACCAGGACCGCCCAAACCCTTTTCTACCCAAGCCTAGTCTACCCAGCCACTTTTCTCCAGCCCTCCACCTCACCCCACCCTATCACATCGCGCCACATCACCCTGGAAACCTCCACCCACTCACCGCGCCACCTCACCCAACTCCTCAAACTCCATGCGCCTCACCTGGCCACCTTTTTCCCGCCCAGCTGCGCGCGCCCCCACGTTGCTGCAAGCGGACAACCCCCCCCCCCCCTGTCGCCACCTGGGTGCGCCCTCCCGCTCTACCGCACGCGCCCCACCAACCGCACGTGCCCCCCGACCCCACCTGCCTCTCCCGCCTCATCCCAACCAATCGAGCCGCTCCACCCCGTGACTTCCGCGTCGCCACCTGCCTCCCGTCCCGGTCCCACCACAGGGCAATCCTCTCTCTCTCTCTGCCCCCGCTATCTCCTTCTCCCACGCGCCGCTCCTTTCCCTCTCAACCCGTCCGCGTCTTCCTCCTCCCTCCTTGGTCCCCACCACCGACCGACCCCGCCTCCTCCCAGCGCCCTGCCGCTGCGTCTCTCCTCCCGTCCCGCTCCCTCTTTCCCCGTCGGCTCCCTCTCCTCCCGCAGAGCCTCGCGCCGCCGCCTCGTGGCCCTCCTCCCCGCCTCCTTGGCAACCACACCACTGCGCCTCGCTCCTCCGTCGCCGCCACTTGACCTCCTCCCGGCCGCTTGCCGAAAGCCCAGCCGCGCCGCCCACCATCTTCCTTCCCCACGGCCTCCTCCTCCGCCTCCCGGTCCCGTCGTCGGCTCGGCCTCGCCCTGGCCGCAACCTCCTCCGCCACGGGATCCCTCACCGAGGGTCCCTCCGCCGCCGCCCTCTGCATGCCCGCGACCGCCGCCTTCCCCCTCCTCGCGCCGTCTGTCTTGCCTTCCCTGCGCCTCCCTCCGACACGCGGCCAAGCTCCATCCCGCCACCGCCCGTCGCCGCCGACCCTGCTGCCGCCCTCGCGCCAGCAAGCCCGCGACCGGCGCGCCCTCCCGCGACCCCCGGCTCCACCTCGTTCCTGCTGCAGCATCATGGCCAGCGACCCCCGCCTTGGTCTCCTCCGGCCCCGGTGCCCTGCCTCGAGCCGTCCCTCTCCGGTCCAGGCATCGATGTGCCATGGCGAGCTCCGCCACCGGTCTGCGTCCGGCCCCTCCCGCGCGTCTCCCTGCGGACGCCTCCTCCTGCCGGCTCGCCAGGCCGCGCCGCCCTCGTCCTGCCGGTCGCGTCCCCTGCGTGGCCTCGCGTCCGAGCCCGGTTGCCGGCGACAGTTTGTGCAGAACCCGAGCAAGGTGGACAGCAGCGCGTTGCTGGGTCCGTCCTTGACCAAGGTCTGCATCACCGTCCTCTTGCAACCTCGTTGTGCCCTTATGCGGTTGCTTCCAAAATCGTGCCGGTGCTGTTTTGTACGAAGAGCCTTTTGTATGTGTGTAATAGTGTCCCTGCCAAGATTGTACAGGATTCGCATCGCGCCAAGATCGATCATGCCAAGGATCCGCGAATCAAGACACAGCACCAAACCAAGTACATCGTCAACAACCGGAGCCGATGACCCAAGATCCCCTCGAATGCCAAGTTCTTCTTCCCGAGGTCGGATCGAAGGCCGCATTACCTTAAAGCGTTTCCCGAGACCGAACCCCGTTGAACCCGGAAGCCCTGATCCGAAAACCCGAACCCTCGGTGAACGCCAAGATCGTCGATATCCCAATGTGTGACCCCTTTTCCGAGCCCCTATTTTATAAATTGCCAACTATATAAACTGTTGCATATTTAATTGTTCATACTCGCATGCATGTTTAGTGGTTTGGGGGCATTATGCCAATTCACCTCATAATTAAATATGGAGACCATATGCGGGCGAATCTAGTCTAATAGGGGTCCCATTTAAATATGTGTAGCGAACCGGTGCTATGTTTTTGCCTTGTTAAGACAACATTTAAATTGCGGGGTATCTAAACACCATGAACTTAATAATTAATTGTCGGGGCCCCGGTTCCGCTTAATATTGCCTAATTGCATCGCATCCTTGCCATGCCATACATCATACATGCATCATGCCCGATCTTTTGCCGTAGTATTAAATGGTGCATCCGGTGTTTCTTCTAGTGTTTTGCTTCTTCGCGGATTAGGCCGATGAGTTGATGCGAGTGTCAACCCGATCTTCGGATGAACCTTCGGCAATGTTTTCAGGCGAGCATCTCCCCCTTTCTACCTATCTTACTTTTATAGTATTTATTCCCTCCTATTGATCTATTGCTATCTGTGTTGCGATGCTCTAGTTTTCGTGCCCGTGATATCCCTTGCAGCCTTATATTGCCTTGGACACATCCTATTACCTGTTGTTTGGTAGATAGTTGGACTTGCGCGTCGTAGTCGCTTGCTCAAGTGCTGTTGCGCGTCGTCCAGTACCACAGTTGTTGGAAGGTTGCCATATGCTTTATGTTGGAGATGATCATGGCTTTAATTATCGTTTAATAACTAAAATTGAAGTAGGTAAATGCAGAGGCACCGGTGGGTAATAGACAATATTTGGTTTTTAATCTCCTTTGGTGTCCCGTGGGACCCGAGTTCTTGACACTGTTCGAGATCGAGCGCTAACCACGTGTGGGGTGTGTGGGCACCCCATCGATTAGTACCTGATTTCAAAATCTTGTCTGGGGCCACAAAGTAGTTTGGGGCTTTATTACTATCCTGTACTTATGCCATGCTTTACTGCTTTATTTATGATTGCGCGTGGAGCGCCTGTACTGTTTAGGATCGTGACACGTTTTCGCTGTATCGACAAGCCCAGTCACACTTTCGGGTTCCCAGTCGTTTACAGCCGTCGACACAAACCCTGAGTCCGTCTCGGAGACCGGCCGACTTTGTTACTGGTAGCTTAGTGGGGTGGCCCCTCGTGCTTGCTTTGGGTCTGGGAAATGTCGTGTCCGAAACCCCGTCGACATACCGTTGGGTGTATGTTTTGTGATCTTGTACCTACCTGATCTGACAACAAGGGTGTAGGTGCGTGTGGAAACTTTGGGGCACCCCTGCAGGGTTAAATCTTTTCGAGAAGCCGTGTCCACGGTTATGGACGACTTGGAGCACAGTTCTCAATCGTAGACAACTATAACTAAAGTTTACTGTTATAAATTGACTTGTATCCGATATGACTAGTAATCAGCTCCACTACAACGGAATGGCTAAATAAAAGTACCAACAACTGCTGGGTTTGGGATATCTCATGCTAATTGTATCTGACTAGTAAGTGTTGCAACTATAATGGAATGGTTAACTAAAAGTGCCCACTGCTTATTATATCAGGATGACTATCTATACCTGACTAGTAATTGCTGCAACGATAACTGAATAAATAAAACTGCCAACGGTGTGAGTTCCTCGGTTGACTTCCTCGTTTGGTCTCGAGGGGAAACACCAGGATGGGTATGTTTGGTGCTAGTATCAGGTTGGTTCCGAATAGGTCTTTCTTACCCCTCTCTGATAGCCGCTATTTGTATCGAGTCTCTATAGGTTGTTTAGTGCATGCCGCGCTGCCGCTTCAGTCCACCATACCTATGTAGGCGAGGACCGCCGAATTCTAGTCTCGCGTGTCTTGGCCTCGATCTTGACCGCTCTCTTTTTCCTTTGCCCTTTGTCGGCACCTTTTGTTTTAGCAGGTTTTGAGATCGACGTCGTTAGCGAGGTTACCCTTCCGGCCTGGGCAGGGTTATGGGCATTGGTTATTCTTCAGGGCTCTTAGCTCAATTTGCATCTTGTCCGTACTCGGACGCTGTATCGTTTTCCAGGTGATTTGGATCTTTGTATTGTATATCTGTATTCTTGACTCATTGAGTCGCTGTTGTATATATATGTTTTGTGGGTTCCCTCGAGGACTATTGTGTAATGATATTACTTTGTTTTCCACCCGCATGAAAGTGCCTGGTGGGCACCTTTGAATCGTTTCTATGCGGGTTTGGCGGGGATCGCTGAAACTTGCATAGGGCCGATTCTGAGGGTGTTACAGCCGCCGAGTCAGGGGAATTATTCTTCATCTTCTGCACGATAGGTGCCATTGACGGTTTATGCGGTTACTCCTTTCAATGCTTCTCCTTCAACACCGCGTGGAAAGGAACTCCTGGATGCCTTGCCTTTGGATTCCCCTCTGCGCGGGCGTGGTTCGTCTGCTGGTTCGCCGCGTGTTATGTCTGCCCAGCTGCAGGATGCTCTACGTTCGGTCAAGGGATCTCGAACTATGTTGGCTACACCCGCTAGGTGTAGGCCGAACGTCTTGGGGTGATCTATCCCTAGACCGGAGCCGGTGCTGATGGAGGTTTCTGCGGAGGTGGTGACTGATGGGCCGGTCCTCGAGGAGTTGGCTGATCGGTCCGTGGACTCGGTGGAACGGGCTGACGCGGATCACGCCTTCATCGCCCAGGAGGGGCCGATGGACGTCGCCTCCTCTGAGGAGGTCACTGTGGCGGCGAGGCCTTCGGGGCTGGTAGGAGTGACCTAGGTGGTGGCTTCGGCGGAGGTATCGGACTCAGGGGCCCAGGCGGGGCACCCGGGGGCCGATGCCCTTGAGGCCCAGGTGGGGCTGCGCGTGGAGGGGAACCTGGCCTAGGAGGGGTCGGGTTTCTGTCCTATCTGGTCTTCTTGTGGCCTAGGTGGGGCTACAGTTGTCCAGCTGAGTACGCCTACTTTGGCTGACGTGCCTGCACGTAGGAGCTCTCGACATGGTACCGATGCACTCGGGACGTCGGTCATGGACGAGGACTCATTGGCCAAGGCCATGCGGAGGAAGGCTGAGAAGAATCTGGATTCTAATGGTATAAATAATGCGTCTTCGTCTTTCCTTTCTTTTTAAATTCATGTTATTGTTGATAATGTCGTCGGATTGATGACAAGTACGCCATGAGGGGGTCCTCGAGGCACGCGGAAGAGAGGGGTGTGAGACGTACGGTGTTCCGGGACGGTGAGCACACAAGTTTACCCAGGTTCGAATCCGCCGGCTTTGGACGGATCCTACTCCTGCTATTAATCCAGTAATACGGCAGAGCCGGAATATGGGTTACAAGAGTTTCGCCTGTGCGAGTTGAGATTGTAGACTATTGAGGTGTTTCCTAAAGGCTCTCCCTAGGACGGCTTTATATAGATATCCGGCCTAGGGTTTACAGGAGAGATCTATCCGGCTATGACTAAGAGTCGGTTACAGAGTACATCTTGAACTACAAGTAACATTATGGGCCTGAGTCAGTAAGTCTTCTGGGCCTTCCCGTAGCCGGATTGGACTCCGTCAGCCTCCCTGACTGGGCCGCCCGTGAAGCAATGCTCTAACCCGAAGTGGGCCACCCTGGTCAGTGAGGAACTATGAGGATACCCGGAAAGTATATCCCCAACAGTAGCCCCCGGAGGCCTCCAAGATCCAAAGTCGGATTTATCATCGTCTAGCTTGATATTTGGCTTGCAGAATCTTGAAGGGTTCCTGAAACTTCACAACAAAAATACGATCCGGGTCTTAAAAATAAGTCGGACCTATTAGTAGGTTACTCGGATTATCCAGCTCGATTTCAAACTAAGCCGGAACTTGGTTCTCAACGCCACCTGACACAAGTCATGGTCAAGTCACGTCATCTGACAGGCATTCCGTCAACACGACCGTTGGTGGGTCCGCGGTCTGCGGAACCGAGGCGCCGTTTCAATGCGTGCATGGAGATCGAGGCGACGCAATCATCATGTGGGTCCTTCCCAGTTCCTTCCACGACACGTGGCGGTTACACTGTAGCATTTGCACGAATCTTGGCATAGTTAGGTGGATATAAGGGGTTTGGATTTTTCCTTCTCCTTTCCACCAGTCCTTTGTCGTTTCCTTTCCTCCCAATCCTCCTGCGCGCACAAAGCTTCCTCGTTCTTCCCCCATAGAGCTCCCAGTGCCTCCCCTTTTAGGTCATCTTCTCACCGGAGCAATGGCTTCATCTTCTTCCTCCAGTTTGGCGGCAGCGGTGACGCCGGAAGGAGTAGCGGAGAAAGAGAGCTTCCGCGGGATCTGGATTCCCTGCGCTCTTAACGAGGAGGGCCTTAAGAACGTGGAGAAGGAGGGGCTTCTCGTTGCCGGCGACTGGCGGAGCGACTTTGGGGAAACCGTCCCCAACCCGCGTGACGGCGAGCGGGTCCACTTCGGCACCCACCTCGATAGAGGTCTGTCCTTTCCTCACTCGAAATTCTTTTCCGAGGTGATAGATCATTTCGGAGTTCAACTCCACAATCTTCCTCCCAACTCTCTCTTAGAGATGAGTGCGTATGCTTCGCTTTGTGAGGGCTTCCTCGGCATTAGGACGAGTTTGACTCTCTTCCGGTACTATTTCCATGTCCGGAGGAATTCCATTACTGCCGGTGTTCCTTACATCACCGGCACTATCAGCTTTTCACTTAGACGCGACCAGGCTTATCCCAAGATTCTAGTCAGTGACTCGGTCAAACAATGGCCGGCCACATTTTTCTATCATAGGGATATTCTGGCTCCCGACAAAGCTACTGCTTTGCCGGCTTTTGTCGACGGAGCTGCCAAGGCCCAACGTTCTTGGGACGAGGCTGCTCCTGCTCTCACCGACGATCTGATCCTCGCTAAGAGGCGGATCGAATACTTGATCAAACACAAGGATCTGAAGGGATCCGACTTGGTTCAGTGCTGGGTCTCACGTCGGATCCAGCCTCTCCAATACCACGGAACCCGACTGATGCACTTCATCACGTCGTCCCCGAATGATTCCCTCTGCATCAGCTCCAAAGCCTTCACCACACAGGGCTACATAAGCCAGATTAAGTGGCTGATCAAGGAGCGGATCGAGAGGAGAATTCCGGATGTTTCTCTGGATATGCACACGGCAGAAAACCCTGTCGTGCTGGTAAGCTTCCATCATCACCCCTTTTATGTGTTCATTCTTTGAGTTATACTGCAATACTGATATGTTTCCTTCTTTTCAGCTTGCTGACCTCCCCGAGTCGGAACTTGCTCCGCTCGGAGGATAGCCTCCGGAGTTCTCTCAGGAGGTGGAGGTAGTTCCATTGCCGGATCTTGCGCTCAAGAAGCGCAAAGCTCCAACAGTGGCTGTTGGCACAAAGGAGGTGCCTGTCGTGAAGAGGTAACATTCAATCTCAACTTCCGCCTTTGTACCTTATTCAAATTTCATTCCGAGATGTAATGTTTTCTGACCTTTACTACATTCTCAGAGCAAAACCGCTCGTCAAGGCCAAGGGGAAAGGGATTCCTTCGAAGCCAAGGGGAAAACGAAGCTTACCATAGCTTCCCCTGCCGTGGCTCCTCTGACTCCTGCCCCTCAACCTTCTGCAACACCGGTTATCTCGCCAGACGCTGCAGAAGATCCGGCTCCTTCAATGGGGCCTGCGAACCTTGGATCGCAAACTGACGTCACCACGGGTGCACCAGATCTAGATAAGTGTGAACCCTCTTTGGGTAATGATCCCTCGGCAGAAACCTTCGCCGAAAACCTTATCAGCAATCCGGGACTTGCCAAGTTTGGCCTGTCTCGGAAATCTGCTGAAGAAATCCAGCGGCTCGCCAGGAAATGCCTGGAGAAAAGCCATCTATCTCCCGAAGAGGAAGCGCAAGAAGCAGAGGACGTCATGTTCTCTGACCTTCTCCCCCAAGTCTGCCTTCGCGACGAGAGGATTAGGACCGGTGAGCTTCCAACAGCTCTAGTGATTCCTCTGACTCTCGCCGAGAAGGTGGCTGCTGAAGTGAACGCGGGTTTGGATAAACTTACCCGCGAGCAATATGTAAGTCGGAATTCCAACTCCTGTTTTTCCTTTATTGTATTTTATATCATATCCTCTAGCCCCCAAGCATGAAGTAGGATAAACAATCCGGGTTGATGCTTCATTAGGATGCCAAAGAACAAACTAGTGTAGCCCCCAAGGCTCGTGCTGATAATTAGCAAAAATATTAGCCCGAGTCTTAAGTAGTTTTCTGACTTTGGGTATTCTGACTTACAGAAAGTATGTTCCTATAACCAGGAATTACTGATCAATGTCTGCGATAAGCGGAGAGAGATCAAAACTCTCTGGCTTAAAAATGTTGAACTCAAAGTTGCCAAGGATGAGGCCGAAGGTAAACATTCCGAGACTCAAACCTTGTCCTTGTATTTTCAATGTCGAATTTTCCTGAACTTTTGTTCTTTTTGACTTACAGCGCTGGTGAAACAATCCGTCGCCATGATTGAAGATGTCGAGAACCTCAAGACCCTCGTGGTGGAGAACAAGGGACTTCGCCAAGAGCTGGATAAGCTTAAGGCGGATCATGAAAGGAGCATAGCTCAAAGTCCTTGAATCCTCCTCCATGGCCACTGATGAGCGTGATCGCAAGATCGCTGCTCAACATAAAATAATCTCGGATCTCAAGAATGAGCTTGGCTGATTAAAGGATATGTCCCAGGCGCTCCGGGCTAAACTCCAGAGTCTCCGGGAGGAGAAGAACAAAATTGACGATGTCATTTTTGCTACATTCCATCTATCTGACTTGTCTCTTTCTTCAAATTTTATCAATGTCGGATTTTTCTTAACTTGTTTTGTGTAAAGGTCCTTTGAACTTGACGGACTCTTCCTCCTCCGAGCCCCGCACCCACCGGCTTACCCAAGTCGGCGACCTGCTTCATGACTTCCGCCAGTCCCTTGAGGACGTTGGCAAGGCTCTCAAGATTCTGGACATGCCAAGCATGTCGGATTTTCAGGTGCGGGACAAGGCGAAGGAAATGTTGCAACTTGTTCGGGACTGGAACATGTCCTACGCATGGACTGCTGCAAAGAGCGCTCTCACCATGGTCATGAGCCACCATGGAAACATGGAAATATGGCAAGTGACCAGAGGGTACTGCAAGGTAGACGAAGACGGCCAGGAGCAAGACCTTCAAGCCATCATGCACTCCTGCGCCGGATATGGGTGTCTCGTGGCTGACCTGACCAGCTACGAGATCCCCTTCTTCACCCGCGTGGATACTCCGCCTCCTCCTCCGGAAGAACCAACAGAAGTTTACGACGATGAACGCACCAACTCGGATGCGGACATCTCGGAACGATATCAAGGCGGAGTAACCAGCGAGCCGGCAGCTCCTTCATCTCTTGCATCGTAGACCAGAAACTTATGTATTATTCCGGAAAGAACATGATGTGTTTGTAAATATGTAATACTTTAACTTTGCTAGTGCTAAGCTTTTGATCTATTCAGCACTTTTCGGCATTGAAATTTTTTTGTGTGCCTGAAATGTTTACATAAGCAGTTGTATTTTTTCGTCTCTACTTATCGTTTATCTGGCTTTCCGCCTCGTCCCTTTCGTGAGACGGCTAAACCTTCCACCGGAAACTTTGCCGAGCAACGGAGCTCACTTGCTAAACTAGTTTAAACACAGAAACAAAGCCGGCTTCTAGTACCAACAATTCACTACTCGAAAAATGCCCGCATCCAGCAATCAGACAAATAACCAAAGTAAAGACTAGAAACTTTAGAGTTATACCCGAAGGTAGCAGTTTTAGAATCGGAAATCTAAACCAGAACGAACATGAGCATAAAGTACTTTCAAGCATTCTGGGATTTTCGACTATGACATGATCACTCGGAAATAAGATGGTAAAAACTTCTTAGAAAAATTTGAGGCAACCAAAACTTTTATTTCTCATAGAACATGCACATATATATGTTTACAAAGAAGGATAAACTAAGGATAAAAGGGACATAGCTGAGCAATATTCCATGGTCTGTCTAACTCATCCGGATTTGTACTGCCTCTAGCTCTCTTTCTCTTCTTAGTAGCAGGTCTTTCTTTGACTGGCCTCATGTCAGTTAAGTAGTACGATCCATTGTGCAATACTCGACTAACTAAAAAGGGTCCTTCCCATACTGGGGAAAGTTTGTGCTTTCTTTGTTGCACAAGCCGGAGAACCAAATCACCTTTATTGAAGGATCTATTTCAGGCTCTCTGGCTATGATATTTGTGTAACTTCTGCTGATAGGCTGTAGATCTCATTTCAGCAACGACGTGAACTTCTTCGACTAAGTCGAGATCATTTTGTCGAGAAATCTCGGCATCCTCTTCAATATACGCGGCCACTCTAGGAGAAGTGTGAATCAAATCACTAGGAAGAACTGCTTCTGCGCCATAAACCAAGAAGAAAGGTGTGTATCCTGTTGACCTGTTTGGAGCTATCCGTAAACTCCAAATTACAGAGGGTAGTTCCTCTGGCCAAGCCCCCGTAGCACGTCGTAGTGGTGCTTCGAGTCTCGGTTTTAGGCCTTGTAGAATTAAACCATTTGCTCTTTCGACTTGTCCGTTAGCCTGTTGATGTGCAACTGACGCAATGTCAAGCCGGATATTTTGCTCGTTGCAGAATTCAGCCAATTCTCCCATGGAAAAGTTACTCCCATTGTCCGTGATAATGCTATGCGGATAACCATACCGGATTATAACATCCTCAACAAATCTTTTGGTTGTTGCTCCATCACAACTAGTGACAGGTTTATCCTCAATCCATTTGGTGAATTTATCCACCATCACTAAGAGGTGAGTAAATCCACTTGGAGCTTGTCTAAATGGTCCTACCATGTCAAGCCCCCAGACCGCAAAGGGCCATGTTATAGGTATTGTTCGCAGATGGTCAGCCGGAACATGAGCTTGCTTGGCGTACTTTTGGCAGCCTTTGAACGTCTTGACTAATCGTTCGGCATCTGCCTGAGCTATACGTCAGAAAAATCCGTGTCTAAAGCTTTTGCCACTAAAGATTTGGCTGCATCGTGGTGACCACACTCGCCCTCGTGGATTTCTCTTAAGATTTCCACTCCTTCTTCCGGAGATACATAGCACTGAAAACCACAGAAACACTCCGTTTATGGAGCTCACCTTGAACAATAGTATAGGCTTTTGCTCGTCGGATAATCTGCCGGCTCAGCACCTCGTCTTCGGGTAATTTGCCATCTACCTAATAATTGAGGTAGGGTTGAGTCTAGCTGGGAATTACAGCAAGAACTGCTATCAAAGGTGAGTCGGATTTGGTCGGATATTCCTCATCTACTCCCTTTATTGAGGGAACTTTGAGGTGCTCTAAAAAAGCGCCATCCGGGACCTCTTTCCGCGCAGAACCTATCCGAAATAGTGCATCTGCTTCCTCATTTTCTGCTCGAGGGATGTATTGAACTTCAAACCCTTCGAACGATTTAGATAGATCATCCACGTCAGCTTTATATGCTGCCATGTGTTTATTTGCATTACAAATATCCGACACTTGTTGAGCAACAAGACCCGAATCTCCATAACACATCAAACGTCGGATGCCAATATCCTTAGCAATCCGGATTCCATGTAGCAGTGCTTCATACTCGGCAATATTGTTTGTCGCTGTGAAGTGGATCTGCAACACGTATAAAAGTTTATCTCCTTGGGGTGATTTGAGCACCACGCCAGCCCCCAAGCCCCCTCGAGCCTTAGACCCGTCGAAAAAGAGGGTCCAATATTCCGACTCAGGGAGGATCATATTCTCCTTCGTCTCTGTCCAATCAGCGACAAAGTCAGCAAGGATCTGGGATTTGATTGTTGTCCGAGGTTTGTACTCAATATTGAAAGCTGAGAGCTCTATGCCCCATTTGGCGATGCGTCCTGTGGCGTCGCTGTTGTTGATTATATCTCTCATGGGAGCTGTGCTTACCACGGTAATTGGATGCTCCTAAAAGTAGTGTCGTAACTTACGAGATGCTAGAAAAACACCATAAGCCAACTTTTGATAGTGCGGATACCGCTGTTTTGATTCTGTCAGAACCTCGCTGACAAAGTAAGTCGGACGCTGCACCAGGTGTTCCTGATTTTCCTCTGGTCTCTCCACCACCATGACGATACTAACGACCTTATTTGTCGCAGCAAGATAGAGCAACATCGGTTCCTTAGGTTCCAGTGCTTCAAGGATAGGAGCAGATGAGAGTACTTTCTTCAGGTCTTGTAGTGTAGCTTCAGCTTCATCAGTCCAAACAAAATCTTTGGTCTTTTTCAGGAGTTTGTATAATGGTGCGGCTCTTTCACCAAGCCGGCTTACAAATCGACTGACCGCAGCGATGCAGCCAGTTAATCTTTGTACGTCCTTCAGGCGAGTTGGCCTGGAAATATTGAGTATAGCCTTGATTTTGTCTCGGTTCACCTCTATGCCTCTTTGAGACACGATGAAACCTAACAATTTTCCAGCTGGTATTCCAAAGAAGCATTTCTTCAGGTTAAGCATGATGTTGTATTTTCGTAGATTGGCGAATGTTTCCTCCAAGTTGGAAATTAGTGTTTCCTTCTTTCTGGACATCACCGCGATATCATCCACGTATGCATGTACATTGCGTCCGAGTTGGTCATGGAGGCAACGCTGCATTGTGCGCTGGTACGTAGCTCCTGCGTTCTTCAGCCCAAAGGGCATCGTAACAAAACAGAAGGTTCCGAAAGGGGTTATGAATGAAGTTTTGAATTTTTCAGATTCCTTCATCCGGATATGGTGATAACCGGAATATGCGTCTAGAAAACAGAGGAGTTCTGAGCCTACCGTAGAATCGATAACTTGATCAATTCTAGGCAGAGCGAACGAATCTTTTGGGCAAGCCTTGTTCAAGGCAGTATAATCAACACACATCCTTAAATCAGTGATGTCCTTTTTAGGGACCATTACAGGATTGGCCGACCACTCAGTGTGGATGACCTCTTCTATGAATCTGGCTAACTCGAGCCGCGCTCGTTCCTTAGCTATTGCATTACGCTTTTCGTCGCCAAACCGTCATAAAGACTGTTTGACGGGTTTAGCATTCGGGTTTACATTTAGAGAGTGCTCGGCAAGTTCCCTAGGTACTCTGGTCATGTCAGATGGCTGTCATGCAAAGATATCTTGATTTGCTTGGAGGAACTTGACGAGCACGCTTTCCTATGCGCTATCTAGGCCTACGCCTACCTGGGTCACCTTGGAGGGGTCATCATCCTTCAATGGTGCTTTCTTCGTCTCTTCTGATGCCTTGAACTCCGGATTTGGCTTGGTCACCTCCTTCTTCGTTGCGGGCATCTCGGACGGATCTATGCTCTTCTTGGTCTCCTGGTACTCCTGGGCGTGCAGCACGGCTTCGGCAAAGGAGACATTTCCATCCTTGCACTCTCATGCTTTCTTCGGGTCTCCCCTGATGGTGATCACGCCGTTGGGACCTAGAATTTTCATCATATTGTAAATGCAACACGGACGAGCCATAAAAGCCCAGTAAGCCGGACGTCCAAATATAGCGTGGTATGCGCTCTTGAACGGGACCACTTCGAAGGAAAGTGCCTCCGTCCGATAATTCTTTGGAGTTCCAAAGGTAACATCCAAAGTGATCTCTCCCAGGGAATTAGCTTGTCTTCCTGGGACAACTCCGTGAAAAATCAGAGAGCTATGGTTCAGCTGGGTCTCCGAGATCTTCATCCGGCGTAGCGTTTCGACATAGAGAATATTGATGCTGCTACCACCGTCCATGAGGGTCTTGGAGAAACCATAGCCGTCAATAAGTGGGTTGACGATTAAGGCGTATTTCCCTCGCCTGTGTAACTTAGGCGGATCATCGCGGTCAAATGTGATTGCCACTTCCGACCAGTCCAGATACTGGGGGACAGCCGGAACTGTTGCATTGAGCTCGTGTAGAACTGCTTTCTTGACCTTTGCTGGTTGAGATCCGAGGAAAGTGACATAAGTGTCCTTTTTGGTGGGAAAAGTCTTCTTCCCTTCCGACTTGGGATTTGAAGCATCGGCTTCCTCCATGTCGGAATCTTCCTTGGTCACTTTGTCCTTTTCGGGATTTTTCTTTCCCTTCTTCCTCTTAGCTTTGTAGCCCGTGGTGTCATCTCTTTTGATGTCGTCATTCAAACGACATTCGGCGTTGGTGTGGGACGAGCCCCCATTGGCGTCTAGGTGATGCACACATGAGTTATTGGCAATGTCGGCCCAAGAGTAGGTTTTGCCTGGTTGCTGTTCTCCTCTACCTTGGACCCTTGAAGTCCCATGGCCACGCCCGCGGCCTCCGCCACGTCCTCCTCGTCCTCCAGACCCGGAAACAGTAGTAACCACTGTTGTTTCCGCGTTGGGTTTTTCCTCCGAGGTGTTCTTACATTTCTGAGATTGTTGCTTTGTTTTGCCGATTGAGGTACAACTAGTGCATTGAGCAATCCCTCTGCATCGTCGTCAGTATCTGCATACTTGCTTGCTGTTTCTATCATCTCTCCCAAATCAGTGACCTTGTCACACTTCAAGCGATGACGAAGTAGACCAATTGGGAGACCTGCAATGAAACCTTCAATCGCAGTTTGGTCGTTTACTCCTTCACAGGAGTTCTTGGTGTCGATCCATCATCCGAGATAATCCTGGCAAGTTTCTCCGGCTTTCTGGGTGCAACGCTGTAGGTCTCCGACCGAACAGGGCCTCCGATATGTGCCTTGGAAATTATGAAAGAACGCACTTTGCATGTCATACCAGTTATGGATGGTGTTCTTCGGAAGTTCATTGAGCCATGATCGCGCCGTCTTCCGCAACATAAGTGGGAGATATCGGGTTGCGACCAGGCTATTTCCGCCTTTGGCGATGCAGCAAGCTTGAAAAAAATCTTGTAGCGAAGTGTCTGGCCGAGCAATGCCGTCGTAGGCTTGGATGTGCCTTGAGATAGGAAATCCTTCCAGGAATCTTGTAGCTCTGATGCGTGGTCCAAAGCACTTTGGGCCCATGTACATGTCATCGTTTTCATAGCATCGCGCCTGTATGTTGGAATTGATCATGTGCCTTGCGTCGTTCGGGGATAGAGATCATCCTGAATGCCGGCTCTGGCTGCGGTGCCCTAGAGCCGGACTTCGGCTTCTGCCACCACCTCCTCTTCCATGTCGTCCTCCTTGCCCTCCATGGGAGCCGTTGTGATGACTGTTTGGTGGAGAGGGTGGTGCAGCCGAATAGTTTCCGGCTGATCGCCGACCTCCGTCTGGAGCGTCATTATTCCGGTTCCGGGGAGGATCTTGACTATGATGTGCCCCCTACCGGCTTGTTCCGGTGTGGTTTCCGTCGTTCCTTCGTCTGTTGTTCCCACCACGGCGAGGATCAGCCGGACGGCTCGTATATTTAGGAGGTGGCATTTTTTGATGATCCTCCTCCCGTCGTTTCTCTTTATATTCTCCCCTTCGATCGTTAGATTCTCATCGGGGAGGGTTCTTCGGATTTAGTGCAGTGATGGCGTCTTTCTCGGCCGCTGGTGCGACGTTGCTCCAGCCGCGTGTAGTCCTGTGATGCTGTCCTGACGATCTGGTTCTCGAATAATTGTCTTCCTGTCGTTCGGGGCGATAATGCTGCTCCGGAACATAATGGGGTCTTACATCAGCCCATGCCGGATCTGTGCGACATTGGTCAGAATCCGAGACCAGTTTTTGACTTCCGGACAGGGCGACCTTTTGCTGCTCTAGTCCCTTGTTGAGTTGTTTGATACCCAAACGGATCTCCTCTGGTCCTAGATTAGCCGATAGAATATCTCGGGCCGCCACGGTATTTTGTACTGGGGTTGGATATACCCAATCTCCTTTGCTATCTTTCCGTGGCTTCCCCATCTCATCTCCGAAAAGGACGGCACAGACAGTTGGAAATTGGTTGTCATCTGTGTGACGCTTCTGTGTTTTCTGATGCAACTGAGACATGTAGTCCTTGGTTGCCATGCATTTTTCTCCACCTCGATGTTTTTGGCTTCATCGATGAGTTGTTGACGACACGCTTCTAGGGCTTGTTCCCTTTCGTCCAGCTCTTCAGCAGTAAGTTCTGCAGCTGTAGGGATAGGTGTGGTTAATGCAGCATCGATGAGTTTACGCGCACCTGTGGTGATCACGTGTCCATCCACCGATTCTTATTTTTTCTGCTCGTCTGGGATAAGTGCTCCATCCGAGTCTTCTTCGTATTCCTCGGCAATCACATCCTCAGCCAGAGGGTCTCTTGCCGGGGTCTTGTTCTTCTTCTTTGCCTTCTTTGCAGTGCTGGTAGCAAAGCCGGCTTTGGGTCCGTTTCCCAGAGTCAAGCTCTGTTCGGTAGTTTCGGACATCTGGACCTCGAGATTATCTCCAACGTCCATGTCATCCTGCGCTTTGGGAGAGTGTTCCCCGGATCCTTCATCCATGGCTTCTCCTTCTTCTGCACCTTTGGAGTTATACTCCTCTTCATATTCTGCGGAGAACTTTCGGAAATCTGCTGACGTCATCGATTCATCCGAGGATGCGGGTACGTCAGCGTTTGTTCCAATTGCCTCCAGCACCGAGTCGGTGTTTTCTCCAGCATCGGCAGAGCCGGATCCAGATCCCACGTATCTGACGAAGTGCGACACATGCTTCCTGAGGTACCTGCGGCTTTCACGACCAGCCATGTCGAAACTTTTGATGGTTTCGAGAATTGCATCTGCGCTTTCGCCTTGCAATATCATACATCATAATGTGTACCTTAGGAAAGGTATGTCTGTCCCGACATCATCAGAGCCGGAATCAGTGTCACTGATGTGCTCCTCCTGGATTTCGACTTCCGCGGGTGGGTCGATCTGGGTTCCGGCTCCTCCAGGGAGATCCACTCCAGATTCGACGTGGACTGCTAGGTCTTCTTTAGGCTCAGATTTCTCCACTATCTTCGCAACTGGTGCGGGCTGGGTGGGATTAGGGTTTTCTGAGATCCGGAACTCTGCCGCCTCCGCGGACAAAGGGGACCCAGAAGTTTCTTCTGCCTCTATCATCACCGCTGGGGTAGGTTGGGCAGTTTTAGCGAATCCGATGTAAACATCGATCTTTCCAAAAGACATGATTGTGTAGGCAGTCACGGCCTCCCTAGCCGGAATCTAGGTCTCATCGAGAACGATGAGAGGGACATCGCTGGCGTAGAGGATGCGACCGACGGCGATAGTCTCCCTGATTCCGATTCTTGCAGATTCCGCTCGGAACACAGATCCGAAGCTCACTTGCCCCACGGTGGGCGCCAACTATCGTCAGATTGATGACAAGTACGCCATGAGGGGGTCCTCGAGGCGTGCGGAAGAGAGCAGTGTGAGACATACGGTGTTCCGGGCCGGTGAGCACACAAGTTTACCCAGGTTCGAATCCGCCGGCTTTGGACGGATCCTACTCCTGCTAGCAATCGATGTCTGGCCGAGCGAATATGGGTTACAAGGGTTTCTCCAGTGCGAGTTGATATTGTAGACTATTGAGGTGTGTCCTAAAGGCTCTCCCTAGGATGGTTTATATAGATATCCAGCCTAGGGTTTACAGGAGAGATCTATCCGGCCACGACTAAGAGTCGGTTACAGAGTACATCTTGAACTACAAGTAACATTATGGGCCTAAGTTGGTAAGTCTTCTGGGCCTTCCCGTAGCCGGATTGGACTCTGTCAGTCTCCCTGACTAGGCCGCCCGTGAAGCAATGCTCTAACCCGAAGTGGGCCACCCTGGTCAGTGAGGAACTGTGAGGATACCCGGAAAGTATATCCCCAACAGATAAACTTGCCAATGTTGGTATTAGTATGGGTAGATCTATAAAGGAAATAAATCTTTCTAGTTCTATTCTGAGACATATGGCAGTTGACCGTCTAACGGTTACACCTAAGGTCGCAGTTGTCCCTGATTCTTTATCAATAGAGGAGGATGAGTTGCATGCCACAATAGATGGTCAACTCCTTTCTCACTTAGTTGGTAAAGTTTCAGATGTAGGTTTTGATGAGACTAGGCTGGGCTAATTATATGAGCTTAAAGCTTGTGGTCAAAAATAAAAAAACCTAAAGTCTCACAAAAGGACTCGTGTATCTAAATCTACTATTGTTTCTCAATGAATGGCATATTCTCAAATAGTAGAGGTCTTCATGACTTGGCTAAACATTTATTTTTTGCCGATTGTGTGAGAGATTATAAATTGGATTTTTTTGGGTATTTTTGAGACCGGCAGACGTGATTTCTCACAAGCCCAGCTCAATCGCCTTTCTGGTGGAGTGGACTTTACGTGGGTATCACATCCACCGTGAGGTAGATCTGGGGGAATCCTATTGGGCGTCAGAGATGACACTATGGAAGTCCTAGCTAGTTCGAATGGAGACTTTTTATTAAGCTCCATATTGCATAACAAGGTTGATGGTTTCATATGGTCTCTAGTCGCTGTTTATGGGGCTACCCAAGATGTTTTTAAAGCTGTTTTTTGTGAGCTGGTTAATCTGGCCAAGGATAATACGTACCCTATTCTTATAGGTGGGGATTTTAACCTGCTAAGATTTCCTCATGAGAAAAGTCGGGGACGTTTTGACGAACATTGGTCTTTCATGTTTAATGTTGTCATTGATAGTTTACACCTGAGAGAGGTTATGATATTAGGAAGACAGTTTAGCTAGGATAATAGTCTTCCGGAGCCTACATATGAAAAACTAGATAGAGTGCTTATGGGTACCGAATGAGAAGATAAATTCCCTATGGTAACTGTTCATGCTCTAAAGCGTATTAAGGCTTTGTCGCATCATACCCCTATTTTATTATCTGTTGGAACACCACCATGAAATGCCAGACATAGGTTCAAATTTGAAATTGGATAGATGGAACGTGATGGGTTCTATGATTTAGTAAAGGCTATTTTGGAGAAACATGTTAGTGGTCATACTCCGATACAATGATGAAACAAGAAAATGCGTGCACTACGTAAGTTCCTTCGTGGTTGGGCTAGACATACTACTAGAATTTAAAAAAAAAGAAAATACGCCTTTTAATATATTATTAATAATTTAGAGGCATCTGCGGAAGTTAGGCTTTTCACTGCACAAGAGATTAAGCTTAAGAATCAATCAAATGCAGACACTGCCAGACTACTCCGTGAGGAGGAACTCAAATGGTATCAATGCTCTAAAGCAAAATTTATTCTTGAAGGAGATGCGAATACAAGATACTTTCATGATGTTGCCAACGGCAAGCATAAAAATAAACTTATTCACTCTTTAATTCAGGAAGAAGGTACGATTGAGGGTCAGGAGCAACTAAAATCTTATATTACTACTTATTACAAATCACTGTTTGGGGAAACGCCAGAAAATTCTTCAGGTTTCTGTTGAGGAGAAAAACTTTCTAACCGCTCCTTATATGGAGGAGGAGGTTAAGAAAGCGGTTTTCCAAATGGAACATAACAAGGCACCAGGGCCTGATGGCTTTCTAGCGGAATTCAACCAAAAATTCTGGGAAGTTATTAAGGAGGACCTGATGCATCTTTTTGAGTTCTTACACGTTGGTCAGTTAGACATTTTTAGTCTTAATTTTGGCAACATAATTTTATTGTCTAAGGTTAACAATGCAGGACAAATACAACAGTATCGTCCAATCTGCCTTCTTAGCTTTATCTTTAAAATCTTCATAAAAGTTGCTACAATTAGATTAAACTCGATCGCTGATCATGTTGTATGCCCATCTGAAACTGCTTTTATGCAAGGAAGAAACATCCTAGATGGAGTAGTAATCCTGCATAAAACAATTCATGAACTACACTCAAAGAAATTAAATGGTGTATTGTTCAAGATTGACTTTGAGAAGGCTTATGACAAGGTTAATTGGTCTTTTCTCCAGCAGACACTCTGAATGAAAGGATTTTCGGAGGAGTGGTGTGCTCTCATACAGTCTTTTGTGTCTGGTGGTAGTGTTGCTATTAATGTCAATAAAGACACTGGCAAATACTTCCAAACAAAAAAGGACTAAGGCAAGGGGATCCACCATCGCCCATACTATTCAACATAGTGGCAGATATATTGGCTATCCTTTTCGAGAGAGCCAAGGCTGATGGCCGAGTTGAAGGATTAGTTCCCCATCTTGTTGATGGTGGTCTCTCTATTCTTCAATACATGGACGATACAATTTTATTTATGGAACACGATCCAGAGAAAGCAAGGAATCTGAAGTTAATCCTTTCAGTATTTGAGCAACTCTCTGGATTAAAAATTAACTTCCATAAAAGCGATTTGTATTGTTTTGGCGAGGCTATTAACGATGCCCAGCTATATGCTGATCTTTTCGGCTGTGGACTGGGGCAATTTCCTATCAACTATCTGGAAATACCGATTCATTATCGGCGTCTCACGATTGCTGAATGGAAACTCGTTGAGGAAATATTATAGAAATCTCTTAATAGTTGGAAAGGTAAGTTGCTATCCCTTGGAGGAAGACTTGTTCTCATAAATTCAGTACTCACCAATATGGTATTGTATATATGATCTCGTTTTTCCAGTTGCCAAAAGGTGTCATGAAGAAAGTGGATTATTTCCGTTCAAGATTCTTTTGGCAAGGGGATAGTGAAAAAAAAGAAATGTCGACTGGCCAGATGGAATATGGTTTGCCGACCAAAAGAGTTTGGTGGACTGGGCATACATGATTTGCAAGTCAAAAACACTGCACTCTTGAGTAAATGGTTGTTCAAACTAATTACTGAAGATGATGTCTGGCAAACCATTCTATAGAGGAAGTATGTTGGTTCCAAAGCTGTGGCTCAACTGGTTTGGAAACCTCGAGATTGACATTTTTGGGCGGGTCTTATGGCATCCAAAAAACATTTCTTCCTTTTTGCTACTTTTAGTATTAAGGATGGTTCACAGATTCGTTTCTGGGAAGATAAATGGCTTGGCCAATCTACTCTTCAGGAATAATATCCAACTCTATATTCGATTGTTAGACACAAATGGGATACAATTTCCACAGTATTGGGAACTAATCCACCTAATGTGGCTGTCAGAAGAAGTCTCATAGGTCCTAGACTAGTATCGTGGAACAATCTTTTATTAAGATTAGCCATGATATAACTGTCAGAGGGTGTGGACGAGTTTAAATGGAATTTACTAGAGTGGTAAATTTTCTGTGGACTCATTGTATAGAGCCTTTATCCAACCTGATATTCCAGTCGATAATAATACTAAAATTTGGAAGATAAAAGTATCCCTTAAAACAAAGATATTTGCATGGTATCTACGTAAACGGGTAATTCTCACAAAGGAAAATCTTCCTAAGAGTAACTGGCATAGAAGTACTCAGTGTGTTTTTTGTCATCAAAATGAGACAATTTGACACTTATTTTTCAGTGCAAATTTGCTCGTACTATATAGTCAATCATCCAAATGGCCTCGGATTTATCGCCGCCTTGATCGGTTGCCAATGTTTTTGGTAACTGGTTATATGGGATACATGATAAATATGAGACTATGTTTAGGGTGGGAGCGCTTGCCATTATTTGGTTGCTTTGGCTATGTAGAAATGACAAGATTTTTAATAATAATAATGTTGTGTCTTCTTCTTTGCAGGTTATCTATCGAGCTACGGCTATCCTCCGATCATGAACTACCCTCCAGCGTATGGAGCTCCACGACTTATTTGTGGAGGGATGTACGCGATTGGAGGATACGGCGAGAGATATTTTCTCCCGACATGGATGGCAGCGTGATCTCCGTATTGATCAACATTAGCTCGAGACGCTTTATTTCTAGAATTTTGTGTAATTTTCTTACTATTATGTTGGACCTCTGGTGTGTGGTTGATCGGCTGTGTGCACCCTAGTTATACTGAGGCCGGGTGTAAACATTGCTTTTAAGTTTATATATGCGCCCATTTCAAAAAAAGATAGTAATTTAATGTTGTAAAAACAAAGGAAAGTTACCGATAAAAACCAAGCCATCCTACGTCCTATGGCTCATCGTGATTGTCCTCCTCAGCGTTGTTATCATCCGGTACACGTCCAGACCTCTGGTACACTACCGAGATGACAGGGTTGCACATGTCTTCCAGCTCCTGGAGCTTCTCATCATAGTCCTCCTTCTTCGTCACCGAGTTGCCATCGAGCCAGTGGTTCGCCTCCCGAACGGCCTCCTCGACCTTCTCCTTGTCGTCACTTTCCATCCCAATGGCCATCTTACCATCCATGGTGTTCTTGATGTTGTGCACATACGTCTCTAGCTTGTTCCGGGCGTCGACCCGCTCCTTGATCTTTTGGTCCTGCTCCACAAACTCCTCCGCCTCCTGCACCATCCGGTCAATCTCCTCATGGCTATGCCGACGGTCGTCGTTGGTGATGGTGATCTTCTCTGACTTGTCGGTGCCCTTGTCCGCCGCCTTCACATGGAGGATGCCGTTCACGTCCACCTCGAACGTTACCTCGATCTATGGCATACCCCTCGGAGCCGGTGGGATTCCAGAGAGGTCAAACTTGCCAAGGAGCCGGTTGTCCTTGGTCATGCTCCTCGCACCCTCGTACACCTTGATGGACACGCTGGTCTTCTTGTCCTGGTACATCATGAACACCTGCGTTTTCTTCGTCGGCACTACCGTGTTCCTCGGGGTCAGCTTCCTCATCACGCCGCCGACTGTCTCCATGCCTAGGGTAAGCGGCACGACGTCGATCATGATCATGCCTTGGGTCTTCTCGTCAACGTGTCCACTCACAATGCTAGCCTGCATGACAGCACCGTACGCGACGGCCCCGTCGGGATTGACCCCCTTGTTGTGCTCCTTGCCGTTGAAGTAGTCCTTGAGGAGTTACCGCACGTAATCTGCACCGACATCGAGCAACTGTTTGACCTGTGGAGGCAAGCTAACTTACGTGGGTGTCGTCGGATTGATGACAAGTACGCCATGAGGAGGTCCTCGAGGCGTGTGGAAGAGAGGGGTGTGAGACGGACGGTATTCCGGGACGGTGAGCACACAAGTTTACCCAGGTTCGAATCCGCCGGCTTTGGACGGATCCTACTCCTGTTAGCAATCCAGTAATACGGCAGAGCCGGAATATGGGTTACAAGGGTTTCGCCTGTGCGAGTCGAGGGTCTAAGTATTGGTGTTGCCCTAAAGGCTCTCCCTGGGACGGCTTATATAGATATCGGACCTAGGGTTTCCAAGAGAGTTCTATCCGGCTACGACTAAGAGTCGGTTACAGAGTACATCTTGAACTACAAGTAACATTATGGGCCTAAGTCGGTATGTCTTCTGGGCCTTCTTGTAGCCGGATTGGACTCCGTCTTTCTCCCTTACTGGGCCGCCCGTGAAGCAATGCTCTAACCCGAAGTAGGCCACCCTGGTCAGTGAGGAACTGTGAGGATACCCGAAAAGTATATCCCCAATAGAAGCCCCCAGAGGCCTCCAAGATCCAAAGTCGGATTTATCATCGTCTAGCTTGTTCTTCGGCTTGCAGAATCTTGAAGGGTTCCTGAAACTTCACAACAAAAATACGATCCGGGTCTTAAAAAATAAGTCAGACCTATCAGTAGGTTACTCAGATTTTCCAAATTGATTTCAAACTAAGCCAGAACTAGATCTCTAAAGCCACCTGACACAAGTCATGGTCAAGTCACGTCATCTGACAGGCATTCCGTCAGCACGACCATTGGTTGGTCCGCGGTTCGCGGAACCGAGGCGCCATTTCAATGCGTGCGTGGACATTGAGGCTACGTAATCATCGTGTGGGTCCTTACCAGTTCCTTCCATGATGCGTGGCGGTTACACTGTAGCATTTGCACGAATCTTGGCGTAGTTAGGTGGATATAAGGGGTTAGGATTTCTTCCCTCTTATTTCACCAGTCCTTTACCTTTTCCTCTCCTCCCAATCTTCCAGCGCACACAGAGATCCCCCATTCTTCCTCCACAGAACTCCTAGCGCTGCCCCTTTTAGGTCAATCACTCGCCGGAGAAATGGCTTCATCTTCTTCCTTCGGCTTCGCGGCAGCAGAGGCGGCAGCGACGGCGGAAGCGATGGCGGAGAAGGAGAGCTTTTGTGGTCTCTGGATCCCCTGCGCTCTCAACGAGGAGGGCCTCAGGAACGTGGAGAAGGAGGGACTTCTTGCCACCAGCGACTGGCAGAGCGGCTTCAAAGAAACCGTCCCCAACCCGCGCGACAGCGAGCGGGTCCACTTCGGCACCCACCTCGATAGAGGTATGTCCTTTCCTCCCTCAGAGTTCTTCTCCGAGGTGATAGATCATTACGGAGTTCAACTCCATCATCTTCCTCCCAACTCTCTCTTAGAGATGAGTGCGTATGCCTCGTTGTGTGAGGGCTTTCTCGGCATTAGGCCGAGTTTGACTCTCTTCCGGTATTATTTCCATGTCCAGAGAAACTCCATTACTGCCGGTGTTCCTTATATCACCAGCACTATTAGTTTTTCGCTTAGACGCGACCGGGCGTATCCCAAAATTGTAGCCAGTGACTCGGTCAAACAATGGCCAGCCACATTTTTCTATCATAGGGATATTTTGGCTCCCGACAAAGCCACTGCTTTGCCGGCTTTCATCGACGGAGCCGCCATGGCCCAACCTTCTTGGGACGAGGCTGCTCCGGCTCTCACCGACGATCTGATCCTCGCTAAGAGGCGGATCTAATATTTAATCAAACACAAGGATCTGAAAGGATCCGACTTGGTCCAGTGTTGGGTCTCGCGTCGAATCCAGCCCCTCCAGTATCACGGAACCCGACTGATGCATTCCATCACGTCATCTCCAAAAGACTCCCTCCGCATCAGCTCCAAAGCCTACACCACTTAGGGCTACATAAGCCAGATCAAGTGGTTGATTCGGGAGCGGATCGAGAGGAGAATCCCAGAGGTTTCTCTAGACATGCACACGACGGATAATCCCGTTGTGCCGGTAAGCTTCTATCAATACCTCTTTTTTATGTGTTTCAATCTTTGAGTTATGTCGCAATACTGATATCTTTTCTTCTTTTCAGCTTGCTGATCTCCCCGAGTCGGAATTTGCTCCGCTCGAAGGATATCCTCCAGAGTTTTCTCAGGAGGTAGAAGTGGTCCCATTGCCGGATCTTGCACTCAAGAAGCGCAAAGCTTCGACAGTGGCTATTGGCACAAAAGAGGTGCCTATCGTGAAGAGGTAACATTCAATCACAACTTCCGCCTTTGTACCTTATTCAAATTTCTTTCCGAGATGTAATATTTTCCGACTTTACTACATTCTCAGAACAAAACCGCTAGTCAAGGCCAAGGGGAAAGGGATTTCTTTGAGGCCGCTGCGGCAGACAAAGCTTACCATATCTTCCCCTGCCATGGCTCCTCCGACTCCTGCCCCTCAACCTTCTGCAATGCCGGTTATCTCGCCGGACATTGCAGAAGATCCGGCTCCTTCAACAGGGCCTGCGAACCTTGGATCGCAAACTGATGTCACCACGGGTGTGTTAGATCTAGATAAGGGTGAACCCTCTTTGGGTAATGATCCCTCGACAGAAACCTTCGCCGAAAACCTCATGAGCAATCCGGGTCATGCCAAGTTTGGCTTGTCCTGGAAATCTGCTGAAGAAATCCAGCGGCTAGCCAAGCAATGCTTGGATAAAAGTACTTTATCTGCCGAAGAAGAAGCGCAAGAAGTAGAGGACGTCATGTTCTCTGACCTTCTTGCCCAGGTGCGCCTCCGCGACGAGAGGATTAGGACTGGTGAGCTTCCAACAGCCCCAGTGATTCCTCTGACTCTCGCCGAGAAGGTGGCTGCTGAAGTGAACGCGGGTTTAGATAAACTCACCCGCGAACAATATGTAAGTCGGAATTCCATCTCCTGTTTTTACTTTATTGTATTTTATATCATATCCTCTAGCCCCCAAGCATGAAGTAGGATAAACAATCCGGGTTTATGCTTCATTAGGATGCCAAAGAACGAACTAGTGTAGCCCCCAAGGCTCGTGCTGATATTTAGCAAAAATATTAACCCGAGTCTTAAGTAGCTTTCAGACTTTGAGTATTCTGACTTACAGAAAGTATGTTCCTATAACCAGGAATTACTGACCAATGTATGCGATAAGCAGAGAGAGATCAAAGCTCTCCGGCTTAAAAATGCTGAACTCAAAGTTGCCAAGGATGAGGCCGAAGGTAAACATTCCGAGAGTGAAACCTTGTCTTTGTTATTTTCATTTTTCTGAACTTTTGTTCTTTTTGACTTACAACCCTGGTGAAACAATCCGTTGCCATGATTGAAGAGGCCGAGAACCTCAAGACCCTGGTGGTGGAGAACAAGGAGATTCGCCAAGAGCTGGACCAGCTCAAGGCAAATCATGAAAAGAGCATAGCTCAAGACCTGGAATCCTCCTCCATGGCCACTGAAGAGCGTGATCGCAAGATTGCTGCTCACGATAAAATAATTTCGGACCTCAATGATGAGCTTAGCAGAGAAAAGGATATGTCCCAGGCGCTCCGGGCTGAACTCCAGAGTCTCCGGGAGGAGAAGAACAAAATTGACGACGTCATTTTTGGTACATTCCATCTATCTGACTTGTCTCTTTCTTCGACTTTTATCAATGTCGGATTTTTCTTAACTTGTTTTGTGTATAGGTCCTCTGAACTTGACGGAATCTTCCTCCTCTGAGCCCCGCACCCACCGGCTTACCCAAGTCGGTGACCTGCTTCATGACTTCCGCCAGTCCCTTGAGGATGTCGACGAAGTTCTCAAGATTCCGGACATGCCAAGCATGTCGGATTTTCAGGTGCGGGACAAGGCAAAGGAGATGCCGCAGCTTGTTCGGGACTGGAACATGTCCTACACGCAGACTTTGCCAGAACGCCTCAAAGATCATGAGCCACCATGGAAACATGGAGATATGGCATGTGACCAGAGGGTACTACAAGGTAGAGGAAGACGGCCAAGAGCAGGACCTTCAAGCCATCATGCACTCCTGCACCAGATATGGGTGTCACGTGGCTGACCTGACCAGCTACGAGATCCCCTTCTTCACCCGCGTGGCTACTCTGCCTCCTCCTCCGGAAGAACCAACAGATGTTTCCGACGATGAACGCACCATCTCGGATGCGGATATCTCAGAACGATATCAAGGCGGAATCTCTAGCAAGATGGCAGCTCCTTCATCTCCTCCTGCATCATAGATCAGAAATTTTTGTATTATTCCAGAAAAACATGATGCATCTGTAAATATGCAGTACTTTAATTTTGCTAGCGCTAAGCTTTTGATCTATTCAGCACTTTTGGCTTTGAGTTTTTTTTGTGTGCCTGAAATGTTTACATAAGCACTTGTATTTTTTCGTCTCTACTTATCGTTTATCTGGCTTTCTGCCTCGCCCCTTTCGTGAGCCGGCTAAACCTTCTGCCGGAAACTTTGCCGAGCAACGGAGCATAATTGCTAAACCAGTTTAAACTCGGAAACAAAGCCGGCTTCCAGTACCAACAATTCACTAGTCGGAAAATGCCCGCATCCAGCAATCAGACAAATAACCAAAGTAAAGACTAGAAACTTTAGAGTTATACCCGAGGGTAGCAGTTTTAGAATCGGAAATCTAAACCAGAACGGACATGAGCATAATGTACTTTCAAGCATTCTGGGATTTTCGACTATGACATGATCATTCAGAAATAAGATGGTAAAAACTTCTCAGAAAAATTTGAGACAACCAAAACTTTTATTTCTCACAGAATCATGTACATATATATGTTTACAAAGAAGGATAAACTAAGAATAAAAGGAACATAGCTGAGCAATATTCTACGGTCTGTCTAACTCATCCGGATTTGTACTGCCTCCAGCTCTCTTTCTCTTCTTAGTAGCAGGTCTTTCTCTGACTGGCCTCATGTCAGTTAAGTAGTATGATCCATTGTGTAACACTCGACTAACTAAAAAGGGCCCTTCCCATACTGGGGAAAGTTTCTGCTTTCTTTGTTGCACAAGCCAGAGAACCAAATCTCCTTTATTGAAAGATCTATTTCGGACTCTCTGGCTATGATACTTGCGTAACTTCTGCTGATAGGCTGTAGATCTCATTTTAGCAACGGCGCGAACTTCTTTGACTAAGTCGAGATCATTTTGTCGAGAAATCTCGGCATCCTCTTCAATATACGCTGCCACTCTAGGAGAAGTATGAATCAAATCACTAGGAAGAACTGCTTCTGCGCCATAGACCAAGAAGAAAGGTGTGTATCCTGTTGACCTGTTTGGAGTTGTTCGTAAACTCCAAATTACAGAGGCTAATTCCTCTGCACAAGCCCCCGCATCACGTCATAGTGGTGCTTCGAGTCTTGGTTTTCGGCCTTGTAGAATTAAACCATTTGCTCTTTCTACTTGTCCGTTAGCCTGTGGATGTGTGACTGACGCAATGTCAAGCCAGATATTTTGCTCGTTACAAAATTCAGCCAATTCTCCCATAGAAAAGTTACTCCCGTTGTCTGTGATAATGCTATATGGATAACCATACCGGATTATAACATCCTCGACAAATCTTTTGGCTGTTGCTCCAGCACAACTAGTGACAGGTTTAGCCTCAATCCATTTGGTGAATTTATCCACCATCACTAAGAGGTGAGTGAATCCACTTGGAGCTCGTTTAAAAGGTCCTACCATGTCAAACCCCTAGACCGCAAAGGGCCATGTTATAGGTATTGTTCGCAGCTGATCAGCCAGAACATGAGCTTGCTTGGCGTACTTTTGGCAGCCCTTGCACGTCTTGACTAATCGTTCGGCATCTGCCTGAGATGTAAGCCAGAAAAATCCATGTCTAAAAGCTTTTCCCACTAAAGATTTGGCTGCAGCGTGGTGACCACACTCTCCTTCGTGGATTTCTCCTAAGATTTCCACTCCTTCTTCCGGAGATACACATCGCTGAAAACCCCCAGAAACACTCCGTTTATGGAGCTCACCTTTAACAATAGTATAGGCTTTTGCTCGTCGGATAATCTGCTGGCTCAGCACCTCGTCTTCGGGTAATTTGCCATCTATCAAATAATCGAGGTAGGGTTGAGTCCAGCTGGGAATCACAGCCAGAACTGCTATCAAAGGTGAGTCGGATTTGGTCGGATATTCCTCATTTACTCCCTTTATTGAGGGAACTTTGAGGTGCTCTAAAAAAGCGCCATCCGGGACCTCTTTCCGTGCAGAACCTCTCCGAGATAGTGCATCTGCTTCCTCATTTTCTGCTCGAGGGATGTGTTGAACTTCAAACCCTTCGAACGATTTAGATAGATCATCCACGACAGCTTTATATGCTGAAATGTGTTTATTTGCGTTACAAATATCCGACACTTGTTGAGCAACAAGATCCAAATCTCCGTAACACATCAAACGTCGGATGCCGATATCCTTAGCAATCCGGATTCCATGCAGCAGTGCTTCATACTCGGTAATATTGTTTGTCGCTGTGAAGTGGATCTACAACACGTATAAAAGTTTATCTCCTTGGGGTGATTTGAGCACCACGCCAGCCCCCGAGCCCCCTCGAGCCTTAGACCGATCGAAAAAGAGGGTCCAATATTCCGACTCAGGGAGGATCATGTTCTCCTTCGTCTCTGTCCAATCAGCGACAAAGTTAGCAAGGATTTGGGACTTGATTGCTGCCCGAGGTTTATACTTCGGCTTCTGCCACCACCTCCTCCACCATGTCGTCCTCCTTGCCCTCCTTGGGAGCCATTGTGATGACTGTGTGGTGGAGAGGGTGGGGAAGCTGGATAATTTCCGACTGATCGCCGGCCTCCGTCCGGAACATCATTATTACGATTCCGGGGAGGGTCTTGACTACGACGAGCCCCCTGCCTGCTTGTTCCGGCATGGTTTCCGTCATTTCTTCGTCCATTGTTCCCACCATGGTGGGGCTCAGCCGGACGGCTTGCATGTCTAGGAGGTGGCATTTTTTGACGATCCTCCTCCCGACGTTTCTCTTTATCTTCTCCCCTTTGATCGTTAGATTCTCCTTGGGGAGGATTCCTCGGATTCAGAGCAGCGATGGCCTCTTTCTCGGCCGCTGGTGCGACGTTGCTCCAGTCGCATGCAGTCCTGCGATGCTGTCCTAATGATCCGGTTCTCGAATAATTGTCCTCCCGTTGTTCGGGGCGATAATGCTGCTCCGGAACACGGTGGGGTATTATGTTAGCCCATGCCGGATCTGTTCGACATTGGTCAGAATCCGAGACCAGTTTTTGACTTCCGGGTAGGGCGACCTTTTGCTGCTCCAGTCCCTTGTTGAGTACCTTGATACCCAAACGGATCTCCTCTGGTCCTGGATTAGCCGATAGAATTTCTTGGGCTGCCACGGTATTCTATACTGGGGTTGGATATACCCAATCTCCTTTGCTATCTTTCCGTGGATTCCCCATCTCATCTCCGAAAAGGACGACACAGACATGTGGGAATTGGTTGTCATCTGTGTGACGCTTCTGTGTCTTCTGGTGCAACCGAGACATGTAGTCCTTAGTTGCCATGCGTTTCTTCTCCACCTCGATGTTTTTGGCTTCATCGAGGAGTTGTTGACGACGCGCTTCTAGGGCTTGTGCCCTTTCATCTAGCTCTTCAGCAGTAAGTTCTGCAGCTGTAGGGATAGGTGTGGTTAATGCAGCATCGATGAGTTTACGCGCACCTTCGGTGATCATGTGTCCATCCACCAATTCTTCTTTTTTTGGCTCGTCTAGGATAAGGGCTCCATCCGAGTCTTCTTCGTACTCCTCGGCAATCACGTCCTCAGCTAGAGGGTCTTTTGCCGGGGTTTTGTCCTTCTTGTTCTTCTTCTTTGCCTTCTTGGCAGCGCCGGTAGCAAAGACGGCTTTGGGTCCGTTTCCCGGAGTGAAGCTCTGATCGGTACTTTTGGACATCTGGACCTCCGGATTATCTCCGACGTCCATGTCATCCTGCGCTTTGGGAGAGTGTTCCCCGGATCCTTCATCCATGGCTTCTCCTTCTTCTGCGGCCTTGGAGTTGTACTCCTCTTCATATTCCACGGAGAACTTTCGGAAATCTGCTGACGTCATTGATTCATCCGAGGATGCAGGTACGTCGGCGTTTGTTCCAATTGCCTCCAACATCGAGTCGGTGTTTTCTCCAGCATTGGAAGAGCCGGATCCGGATCCCACGTATCCGACAAAGTGCGACATGTTGTTCCTGAGGTACTGTAGCTTTTGCGATCATCCATGTCGAAACTTTTGATGGTCTCGAGAATTGCATCTGCGCTTTCGCCTTGCAGTATCATATGTCGTAATGCATACCTTAGAAAAGGTCTATCTATCCTGGCATCATCAGAGCCGGAATCGGTGTCACTGATATGTTCCTCCTAGATTTCGACTTCCGCGGGTGGGTCGATCTGGGATGCGGCTCCTCCAGGAAGATCTACTCCAGATTCGACTTGGACTGCTAAGTCTTCTTCAGGCTCGGATTTCTCAACTATCTCCGCAACTGGTTCGGGTTGGGTGGGATTAGGGTTTTCTGAGATCCAAAACTCTGTTGCCTCCGCGGACAAAGGGGACCCAGAAGATTCTTCTACCTCTATCATCACCGCTGGGGTGGGTTGGGCAGGTTCAGCGAAACCGATGTAAACATCGATCTCGCCAAAGGACATGATTGTGTAGGTAGTCACGGCCTCCCTAGCCAGAATCCAAGTCTCGTCGAGAACGATGAGAGGGACATTGCTGGCGTAGAGGATGCGACCGACGGCGATAGTCTCACCGATTCCGATTCTTGCAGATTCTGCTCGGAACGCAGATCTGAAGCTCACTTTCCCCACGGTGGGCGCCAACTGTCATCGGATTGATGACAAGTACGCCATGAGGGGGTCCTCGAGGCGTGCAGAAGAGAGGGGTGTGAGATGTACGGTATTCCGGGACGGTGAGCACACAAGTTTACCCAGGTTAGAATCCGCCGGCCTTGGACGGATCCTACTCCTGCTAGCAATCCAGTAATACGGCATAGCCGGAATATGGGTTGCAAGGGTTTCACCTGTGCGAGTTGAGGGTCTAAGTATTGGTGTTGCCCTAAAGGCTCTCCCTAGGACGGCTTATATAGATATCCGGCCTAGGGTTTACAAGAGAGATCTATCCGGCTACGAGTAAGAGTCGATTACAGAGTACATCTTGAACTACAAGTAACATTATGGGCCTAAGTCGGTAAGTCTTCCGGGCCTTCTCGTAGCCGAATTGGACTCCGTCTTTCTCTCTGACTAGGCCGCTCGTGAAGCAATGCTCTAACCCGAAGTGGGCCACCCTAGTTAGTGAGGAACTGTGAGGATACCCGGAAAGTATATCCCCAACAGTGGGAGTGGACCGCAGCGAGGAATCACGTACGTGTTGAGCGGGTCGATTGCGTGGGTTATTTCTGATAGGGCTATGTGAGCTGTTCAGTGATAGTGCTTGTAAAAATTCTGTTCTCTATCTTAATAAATGAAGAGTCATGGCCTTCTTCAACGGCACCATCGTCTTCCGGAAGAGGTCGTTGTTGAGCTCCTCGAACCGTGCCCTGGTGAGCGGCTCCGAGAGGTCGGTGCTGTCGAAGAGCGACTCGATCTCGATGAGCAACCTGGTGCTGGTTGCTGAGCGCATGCTTGGTGCGCTCGCACTCCCGGCGCAGCTTCCCCAGCGCGCGCATGTCGCCGGTGATGTCCCGACCGTGCTTTCGCTTGATCAGCTTAACGAAGTAGTCCACCAAGCGTTGGTTGAAATCTTCGCCGCCGAGGTGAGTGTCCGTGTTGGTCGCCAGGACATCAAACACACCATTGTCGATGGCCAGCATGCTGACATCGAAGGTGCCGCCGCCGAGGTCGAACACTAGCACCTTTTTCTCAGATCCCTTCTGGTCGATGCCATAGGCGATCGCTGCCGCGGTGGGTTCATTGACGATGCCGAGAACGTTGAGCCCGGCGATGACGTCGGCGTCCTTGGTGGCCTGGCGTTGCGCGTCGTTGAAGTAGGCCGGCACGGTGACCACGACATGCGTTACCTTCTCGCCAAGGTAGGCTTCGGCAGTTTCCTTCATCTTGGTAAGCACCATGGCACTGATCTCCTCGGGGCTGAACACGCGCACGTCACCGTCCTTCACCTGCACCTGTACGTGTGGCTTTCCCTTCCGTTCCACGATAGAGTATGGAAGTAGCTTGACGTCCCGCTGAACGACGGTGTCGGTAAACTCCCAGCCGATGAGGCGCTTGGCATCGTAGATGGTGCGTTCCGGGTTGGCCGTCGCCTGATTCTTGGCAGCCTCGTCGATGAGTCGCTCACCACCGTTGGTGAAGGCGACCCAGGTAGGGGTGATTCGGTTGCCCTGATCATTGGCGATTATCTCGACGCGCCCGTTCCGGTAGACGCCGACGCACGAGTAGGTGGTGCCGAGGTCGATGCCGATTACAGTGCCGGTGTTCCCGCCGGCGCCGTCTTTCGTGGCCACAACGGAACTAGCTAGGATCACCATAAGCAATGCCGCGACGAACATCGCAAAGAACCATGTCGATGCAGGAGCCAATGCCATCTCGACTTGTCTGTTTTGGTTCGCTCTATTTCTCTATCTCGTTTGCCAAGACACGAGGAGGCTGTGATGTTTAGAGCAGATGTACGACAGGGGCAGCATCAGGATCGGGAGTCGGAGACCGACTCCAATCGTGGTGTGGTGTCGAATCCAAGTTGGACGTGTCATGCGGGTGATCTCAACCATGGGTTTCCCTGATCTAACGAATAAGAAGATGGTGTGACGTGTTATGTGTGCACACATGCACGCCGTTCTTTTTTTTCTTTCGGAAAGGAACCTGGCATTAAAAGAAAAATACCATCACAAGAAAAACGAATATTACAATGAAACTCTCGTCGTCTTCAACCTCCAAACACTTGCGTTTCTTGCAGAGTCCACGCCCCTCTTTTTAACAAAATTATTGTAGGAGTGAAACAAATTCTAAATTCTTACCGCCATGTCTGGCGCTCCTTATCCTGGCCGCACGATCAATATGAGCGTGCGCGCGGGCGGTTGTTGGGGGGTGTTGGGTTCGCAGCATAGAAAACTAAAAAAATTCCTACGATGTGTACATCTAAGCACCAGGATCTATCTACCTAGATACAATCAAGATATACATCTATAGAGAACATATCCTTGAAGATCGACAAAGCACTGTTAACGAAACTAATTTCGTGGTTGATATAGTCGTACGCTTGTCGATCTCAAGATCGTGATGAAGTCTAGCAAGTCCAGCAGGTCCAGTACCACCAAGTCCAGCAAGTCCAGCACCACCAAGTCCAGCACCGCAAAGCAGCGGTGCATTCGTAATCGCACACACATCTGGTACCCCGACAACCTTCGAGTCCTCGCTCCAGCAAAGCAGCGGAAGCAACAAATCCTTCTAGAAAAAGCCATCGGGAACATGTATCTCGCTAATCCGAGACAATGGGGAATTGTCAGAGGGGGAAGAGAACCTTCGTGAGGAGGTGGTGCAAGAGGAGAGGATCCATGGGGCTCCTTTTATAGGGGTTGGGGCGCAGCCCATGGCAATGGCTGGCCGGCCTGGTGGGTGCCCTCACCTTTCTCTCATTCATGTGGGTGGAACTTCCACTAAGCCCACTCACATAAATTTCAACTTCACTCACTTGCATTTAATGTCCACTAAATTAAATACATTTTTCTCTTTAAATAAAACACTTTTATTTATTTTATTCAGAATTTTGTAAATTATTTTAATTAACAAACATTCACATAAAACCCTTGCAACATTTCGATATCACACATAGAACCAATTTCAGCAATTTCTCCCGAAACAATTCTAGTGTCCATCGAAACAATTCCATCACTTTCATAATCTTGCTCTGGTATCTTATTTGCTCCAAAAGGTGTCGGTATCCCTTAAGTTTGTCACCCTATGGTTCATGAATAATGTGGACATGATCGAGACCCCTCTCCGATCAATAATCAGCAGAGGGACCTGGAGATCTGTACTAACTCCCACATATTCAATGATGACTCTAGTGATCGTGTGAACCTTTAACGTCGTAACTAAATCCCTTTGTCTCGCGATATATTACATGTCCGAGATTTGATCATCGGTATCTCCATACCTAGTTTGATCTTATTACCGACATGCACTCTTTTCTCGTTCCCATGATATAACATTCTAGTGATCACAACACTTGCTTGCAAGCTATTTCAATGTGACATCACCGAGAGAGCCCAGAGTATATCTGTCCGTCATCGGGATGGACAAATCCCACTCTTGATCCATTAGCCTCAACATAACACCTTCGGAGTATCTGAACCCACCTTTATAGTCACCCTGTTACGATGTGACGTTTAATGTTATCAAGTTACTCTTCTAGTGTTAGCAATTAACATGATCTCATGGTCTAAGGACTAATATTACTTCGTATAATGTTATAGCAATATAAACACAATGACTTTGATCGTAATGCTATACTTTAGATGAATGTTCATCACACCATTCAACCAATGTTGTGACCTCGTTATTAACAACATCCAATGTCTATGATTAGGAAACGTTGACCATGTTGTTAATCAACGAGCTAGTTTATAAGAGAGGCATAACTAGGAAACCTTTATTTGTTTACTAAACACACATGTATTAACGTTTCCAATTAGTATAATTATAGCATGCAAATTGAACATTTATTATAAACAAGGAATAAGATAATAACCACTTTATTATTGCCTCTTGGGCATATTCCCTTCAGTCTTCCACTTGCACTAGTGTCAGTAATCTAGTCTATAAACTTACGCATTCAACACATATGGCTTTCTGGTGGTGTATATACGCGTTTACTAGTGGTTAACATAATCTCCGGATCTGACAATTTTAGGTCTGCATGTATTTGCCTGTCTTTGCGTCTATACGCATCACTCATTCTCTAATGAGATGGCATTGTATAAATTTAGTCCTTTAGTGAGACCTTTAGTTCCTTTGGGTTAAAACATGTTGATATAATTGTTGCACAATATATATTCATAGTACTAGCCCACTGTGAACCACGCCTAGTTTGATAACAAACTTCTTAACCAAATTCGCTCCTTTGTTGCTACTATAGCAGTCATATACTTAGCCTTTTGTTGTAAGATCCGTCACAATGTATCAACTTTGGAACTCATGCAAATCCATCATGGAACCTCCTTTCCATTACATTGTGCTACCCATAGTTTAAATTGAGATAAATTTAATTTGTATCTTGTGAAAAACTAGTACCAATGTAACACTTTACAATGAACTATTTGTCACTTATTTATGATATATTCATAGTTCTTCTGAAGCTCATAAGAATACCTTTACTATCTCCCAATGATCATCTTATGAATCATTCTGTTATATGCTCATAACATTTGGAGCATAGGGAATATCTGGATATGTACATATCATGGTATACATTATTGATCAAAATATTCATGTCATTTCACTCACCAAGTGTCAAAACACTTGAATCTGGTTTCACTTACAAAGTGTCAATACACTTGAATCTTGATTCAACCCTTTCCATGCGGCAAGAACCTTTCTCGTCGTTTCCATATTGAACCCTTTCAATATCTCATATATGTACGTCTGGCACAACCATATTAGCGTTTCAATCTATCCAAATAGACATTAATGCAAAATATTCCAGTTTTTCCCAAGTCTTTCATCTAAATCCAATTTTAATGAAATTCTTAACTTGTGTTAATAAAAGATACATCATTTCCAATCAACACCATGTCATCTACACAATGTATTAGAAATATGTCTCAGCGCTCCCACTTAATTCCTTGCAAATGCAAGCATCTTCATCATCTCACTTCAACCATTGAAGTTTGGACGCCCTTTTAGAATCCTTTGAATTAACAAAACCCTTCGGACCGTGTCATGTACACGTCCTAGGTAACCATTCTATTAGAAGAACATTGTTTTGTTTGTTCAACTACCATATACCAAATTATATGTTGTGGTTTCTACATTAATCCGTCAAGACTAAATATCGCTATGAAAGATCAAATCTTTTCATAGTCAACTCCCTAAACATTGTCGTAAACTCCTTTCCTACATGTCGACTATTTCATAGATGTCAAACATCCATGTCTATTTCTTTATAGATCCAAATATGGTCGATAGGATTCACGCCGTTCCGGAGGATCTTCCAAGTTTAAAAACTTGATCTTATGACTTCTAGTCATTTTATGGAGTGAGGGCCCATCATCGCTTCTTTGCATGCAGTCAGTTCATCATTGTCAAAATAATAACGATTTCTGTTTCAAATTTTACTATTTGATTCTTACCGGCCCACACGGTTCAATAGGAACTCTAATCTCCGAGATCACAACCTTTGCAATCATGGGAGCCATGAGAATTTTAGCCGCCTCCGGGACACTTTCCAGTGATGTGCTACTTAGCACATGTTGCTTAGGTTCAGCAACCTACTGAAAGTTGTATTGTCCTGCCACTTAACTTTTGTGAAAAATTCCTTCTTTTAAGAAACTTCACGTTCCAAGTGACAAACTCTTTTGTCTTTGGTGTTGTGGGGGAATACCCAACAAATTCATTGGGATAACCTACAAAGACTTGCTTATCCGACTTTGGTTGTAAACATTTTTCTTATGCATAGCATACCAAAATTTAAGAAAAGACAACTCGGGTTTTAGCCCAAACCATAACCTTTATGGTGTCATTTCAACGGATCATGATGGTGCTCTTTTTAATGTAAAAGCGGTAGTCTCT
This sequence comes from Avena insularis, assembly GCA_023614405.1. Lineage (NCBI taxonomy): Eukaryota > Viridiplantae > Streptophyta > Magnoliopsida > Poales > Poaceae > Avena > Avena insularis. Next base: position 344,800,102 of record CM042688.1, on the reverse strand, counting down.
AAAGATTTGAATCTTTAAAACATAATGGCAGTTTTATAAATGACATGTTTGATCCTACCATGTCAAACAAGGTTCGATTTGATCTCTGGAACATACCATACTCCTATGGTTTATCGGGAAATGCAAATCCATGGAACAATTCCTCAAATCTTAGGTGTTTTGCTAAACATGTAACTCAAATATCATCATTTATGATCGAATCATAAATTCTTCATTTTCTCGTTACAATGATTTTCCACTTCATCTTGAAAGTCTTTGAACAATTTTCAAATGTTTCATACTTCTTCCTTATTAAGTAAATATACAGATATATTCACTCAAGGAGAAAGCATATAAATTCGAAAGATCCATCGCACATGGCTACATATAAAGGACTATATACATCAACATGCATAATGTCCAATAAGTTAGTCATCCATTCCTCTTTGGCCTGTGAACGGAGTTTCAATTATCTCGAGGAAATTCTAACAAGCATCATTTGATCAAAATCAAAGACTCCAAAAATCGATCAACATGGAGTTTCTTCATGTTTTCTTTCCAATATAATTTAAATGGCGATGTCACTTTATAAGTGATCTTTCAATCTTTTGTCTTGCGAAATTTTAGCAGTAGTTTTTATGGACGTGATTTATCTAACTAGACTTGTAAAAGTTCATCCATGTTCTATTTAATACGGTAATTATTTAAACAACCATTGTTCTCATAATACTGGAACAAAATAACAATTATTTAAACAAATCTTGAAGACAAGCTTTGATGTTAACGAGAAACACAATAACATTTTATTTGTTTTCGATGAACGTCATCACAAATTCACTTGCTAGTTACTTAGGCCATTGTAGTTCATGAATTGGGTTGTTCTTGTATGACACTTCACACCAACCAATTCGGCATCCAATACCCAAGAATCACATTGTTTAACAAGCAAAGAATACAACCATAACATATATATCATCTATATGCCTTAGGTAGACATTTCTAGTCTTTTCTTTTCTGCCAAATATTTTATAGATTCCCTTTTCTTTTAAAAGAATATATCAACATCAATATTGGCGCCATACACATAACACATAGTCCAAAGCGTGTATAGTCAAATACTAATACATTTGGACTTGCACTTTGAAGTTGATCGCCATCATCAAATGTTTGGCGTTCTTTCAAAAATCCATTCTTTAGTAATCTATTAGTGTAGTAAACATTTTACCAAAATCTTCTATTCATCCTTATCATGACAACTTTCATGATCAAGCTACTATAGCCTATAAGGACGAACCGTGAGTATAATGTCAGTTCCCAAAACCTTTTTGGGAGATTGGGACATCTAGCGTTTCCAACCTTCGCAAATTCTCATACAATATGAGAATGTGTAATTTGCCAAATTATAATCTATGATATTGCAACCATAAACATTGTTTCAGATATCACAATATCTTCCACACATGATGGTTTCTGAAACAATTCTTTCAGCTCCCAGATAACCTCGATATTAAAACAATATTTGAATATCAAGAATCATTGAGGCAAACATGATACTTTAGATACTAACACTGGAATTGTAACTCTTGGTTTAATACTACTTATTAAACTTCATGGAGTAGATGGAGTTTTCTGAAAGTTTGCAATAGGACATTTAAACTTTAAATTGACACTTAAAACAATACGATACCAGTTCGTAAATTAAATATCTAGAATTCTATAGTTCTATTATCTCAATTAAAACTAAGCGTAAGATAGTAAACAGCTGCCAATGACTACAACAAATTATGCAAATTTAGTTTGATTTTAGTTTATGATAAATTGAGTTCGACTAATCCAAATTAGAAATAAACTCCCACTCAAAACAAACATCCCTCGAGTTGTTTTGGTGATTACATGAACCAAATCCACTACACCAAGTCCGATCATCACGTGAGTCGGTGTAGCTTTAAAGGCGAGCATCTATATGGGCATCATATCAACTATATGACTCATGCTTAACCTTTCGGTCCATGTTTCGAGTCCATGTCTGTACATGCTAGGCTCACCAAGTAAGAACCTTAGTACTCGCGTGATGTCTCAAAACACGATACATAGAACGATGCATACTTAAGGAAGTACACATTTTTATCTTGATATCTAAATGAGGGATCATCTTATAATGCTACTAAAGCGCGAACCATGCAATATAAGATGCAAACAAAACATCATATGCATAAAGTGAAAATGATATGGTTCTTGCACTTGATCACTATCTTGTGCATCATGGTGTGATCTTTATCATTCCTTTATGTGTAAGGCCAAGGTCTATAGAACTTACATGTTAGGTATGCTATAATTTCCAAGAGTATCAACTATGCTTCAAATTATAATATTACCATATCATGACACTTCCCCAACAACAATCTAAACTAGTCGCTTCTAATTTATCCATTGCAGGTTTTATGTGGCTTAGGGATTTCGAATATAGAATTGGTCTTACCTACAAACATGGAACCACAACGATGATAACCAAATTTTTAGCAACTTGTTGTAAATCGGATATTGACTATAGTAGGAGAGACAGACACTCGCTAGACACTTATGCAAAACTAGTTGCATGTCAAGCATGGAACAAGTCTCATGTGCGAGGACATGTAAAGTTAGTCTGGACCGCTTCATCCCACTATGCCACCAATATCCAAAATACATAGAAGGTGCAATAAAATGATGATCATCACCCACATACTCTTATGTGTACTACCCGTGCAAAGTATCTACGCATGATCAGGCTCTGATACCACTATTGGGTTTGCAGCATAGAAAACAAAAAAATTCCTACGATGTATCTATCTACCTAGATACAAACAATGGGTGGATATACATCCATAGAGAACATACCCTTGAAGATCAATAAAGCATTGTTAACGAAACTGATTTAGTGGTTGATTTGGTTGTACACTTGCCGATCTCAAGATCATGGCGAAGTCCAGCGAGTCCAGCAGGTCCAGCACCACCAAGTCCGGCAGGTCCAGCATCACCAAGTCCAGCACCACCAAAGCAGCGGTGCATCCGTGATCGCACACACATCCGGTACACTAACAACCTCCGAGTCCTTGCTCGAGCAAAGCGGCGGAAGCAGCAAATCCTTCTAGAAAAAGCCACCAGGAACATGTATCTCACTAATCCAAGACCATGGAGAATTGCTAGAGGGGGAAGACAAGCTTCGCGAGGAGGTGGTGCAATAGGAGAGGAGCCATGGGGCTCCTTTTATAGGGGTTGGGTGAAGCCCCATGGCAATGTCTGGCCGGCCATGGTGGGTGCCCCCACCTCTCCCTCATTCATGTGAGTGGAACTTCCACTAAGCCCACTCACATAAAGCGGATCTCCCTAAGGAGGTCAAATCTCAGGAGGCTCTTCCCAAAGAAGTCGAATCTCAGGAACATCAAAGTAGCAATACCTTTGGATCTAGCTTTGCTGATGCCGGAGTAGGAAAGTCGCTTTTGAGACACACATTGAGGAAGATGATGCTGCGGGGAAACGCCAACATGGAAGAGATCCTTGAGACCATCAAGTGTGTCGAGGAAGCTAACAAAGAGAGCTGCAACTACCTCAGGACGCATGCATCACACTTCCGTGGATACGTTAGATCTGGATCCGGCTCTGCAGATGCTATAGATGACAACGACTCGGTGCTGGAGGCAATTAGAACAAACATTGACTTACTAGCATCTTCGGATGACTCCATGACATCGGCAGATTTCCGGAAGTTCTCTATGGAATATGAAGAGGAATTCAACTCCAAGCCTACGGAAGAAGGAGAGGCTATGGATCAAAGCCCTCGCAATAGCATGGATGAAGGATCCAGAGGAAACTCTCTTGACCTGCAGGATCACATGGATCTTAGAGAAAATACGGATGTCTAGATGTCCGAGAGTACCGATAGAAGCATGACTCTAGGACTCGGACACAAAGCCGTCTTTGCTACCGGCGCAGCCAAGAAGGCAAAAGAAGAAGACTCCGACTAATGACCTTCCAACTGATGAGATAATAGACGAAGAATACGAAGAAGACTCAGATGGAGCCTTGCTCCCATATGAGCCAAAGGATACTCCATTGGATGGACACGTGGTTACCCCTGGTGCCCGTAAACTCCTTGGAGAAGCAATTAGCGCACCTATACTGACAACTATAGAACTTACACTTGCGGAGTTGGAGGACAGGGCCCAGGCCCTAGAACCGCATTGTCAAGTACTCTTCGAGGAAACTGCAAATATCCTGTAATGGTCGACGAATCCTGTAATAGTCCCTAAAATGGACACCACTGATTTAAGGATGTGTGTTGATTATATTGCCTTGAAGAAGGCTTGTCCCAGAGATCCGTTTGCTCTACTTAGAATTGATCAAGTTATCGATTCAATAGCAGACTCGGAACTCCTATGTTTCTCGACGCATATTCCGGATAACATCAAATCCGGATGAAGGAGTTAGACAAAATAAATACTTCGTTCATCACACCCTTCAGAACCTTCTGCTGTGTAACAATGCCTTTTGGGCTAAAAATGCAGGAGCCACGTACCAGCTCACTATGCAGCGTTGCCTCCACGATCAAATCGGATGCAATGTACATGCATATGTGGACGACATAGCTATGATGTCCAAAAAGAAGGAAACACTAATTTCCGACTTGGAGGAAACATTCAGCAACCTATGAAAATACAACATAATTCTTAACCCGAAGAAGTGTTTCTTTGGAATACCAGCCGAAAAATTGTTAGGTTTCATTGTGTCACAAAGATGCATAGAACTAAACCGTGACAAGATAAAGGCTATACTCAACATTTCCAGGCCAACTCACCTGAAGGACGTACAACGATTAACTGGCTACATAACTACCATCAGTTGGTTTGTAAGTCGGCTCAGCGAAAGAGCCACACCATTATACAAACTCTTGAAAAAGACCAAGAAGTTCATTTGGACTGATAAAGCTGAAGCTGCACTTCAGGAACTGAAAGTCGTACTCTTGTCCGCCCCTATCCTTGCAGCACCGGAGCCACATGAACCAATATTGCTATATCTAGCTACGACAAATAGAGTCGTCGGTGTTGTGATGGTGGTGGAATCGCCGGAAGAAAAATAGGAACACATGGTGCTATATCTAGCTACGACAAACATAGTTGTCGGTGTTGTGATGGTGGTGGAATGGCCAGAAGAAAAATAGAAACACCTGGTGCAATGTCCGACTTATGATCTCAGCAAGGTCTTGACTAAATCAAACCAAAGGTATCCTCATTACCAAAAGTTAGCCTATGGTGTATTCTTTGCATCCAGAAAGCTATGACACTATTTTCAAGAGCACAAGATTACCGTGGTGAGCATAGCTTGCATGAGAGACATAATCAACTACATTGATGCTACATGACATGTTGCTAGGTGAGGAATAGAGCTAGCAGCTTTTGATATGATGTACAAACCACGTACATCAATCAAATCCCAGATTCTTGCTGACTTTGTCAGTGATTGGACAGAGACAGTCGAAAACATAGGTCTCCTAGAGACAAAAGTTTGGACCTTGCATTTTTACGGGTCTAAAGTGCTCGGGGCTCGGGGGCTAGCGTGGTGCTCAAATCACCCCCAAGGTGAGAAACTATTCTATGTATTGCAGATTCACTTTACAGCGACAAACAACATTGCCGAGTATGAAGCCTTGCTACATGGAATTTGAATCACAAAAGACATCGGCATTCACCGACTATTGTGTTACGGAGACTCGGATTTAGTTTCTCAACAAGTATCCGATATTTATAATGCAAACAAGCACATGGCAGCTTATAGAGCCGTCTTGGATAAACTATCTAAATTGTTCGAAGGGTTTGAAGTCCAACACATTCCTCGAAAAAAAACAAAGAAGCAGATGCTCTATTAAGAATAGGCTCTGCGTGGAAATAGGTCTTGGATGGTACTTTTTTGGAGCACTTGAAAGTTCCCTCTTATCACAGGAGTTGATGAGGAGTATCCAACCAAATCCGAGTCACCACTCATAGCAGTTCTGGCTATAATTTCCAGCTAGACAAAACACTACCTTGATATCTTGGTAGATAGAAAATTACCCGAAGAGGAAGTTCTGAGCCAACAGATCGTCCGACAAGGAAAATCCTACACATTGGTGGGAGGTGAACTCTATAAGCGAAGTGCATCTGGGGTCTTCTAGTGCTGTGTTTCTCTGAAGGAAGGCGTGGAAATCCTTAGGTAAATCCACTAAGGAGAATGCGGTGATCATGCCACAACCAGATCTTTAGTGGCAAAGGCCTTCAGACACAGATTTTTCTGGCTTACAACCAAGGTAGATGCCGAACGGCTGGTCAAGGCGTGTAAAGTTTGCCAGAAATACGCCAAACAAGCCCATGTTCCGGCTGATCAGCTGTGGACAATTCCGATTACATGGCCTTTCGTGGTCTAGGGGCTTGACATGGTAGGACCGTTTAGACAGGCTCAAAGTGGATACACTCACTTTCTTGTGATGATGGATAAATTCACGAAATGGATAGAGGCAAAACCTGTCACAAGTTGCGATGGACCAACAGCCAAAAAGTTTGTCGAGGACGTGATCATCCGATTCGGGTATTCACACACTATTATTACAAACAATGGGAGTAATTTTTCCATGGGAGAACTAGTCGAATTCTGCAATGAATAGGGGATCTGACTTGATATTTCATAAGTCGCACATCCACAAGCCAATGGACAAGTCGAAAGGGCAAATGGTTTAATTCTTCAAGGCCTACGACCAATACTCGAAGCACCACTACATCATGCCGCGGGGGCTTGGGCGGACGAATTGCCGTTTGTAATATGGAGTTTATGAATAACTCCTAACATGTGAACCGGATATACACCATTCTTCTTGGTTCACGGTGCAGAAGCTTTCCTTCCAAGTGATCTTATTCATAACTCTCGCCGAGTCTTTGTGTATGTCGAAGAGGATGCCGAAGTTGCTCGACAGGACGACCTTGATATTCTTGAGGAAGTTCACATCGTTGCTGAACAGAGATCTACAACCTATCAGCAAAAGATACATAGATATCATAGTCAGAGATTCAGAAATCGATCTTTCAGGAAAGCTGATCTATTTCTTCAGCTAGTAGAAAAAAGAGAGCACAAACTTGCCCATATATGGGAAGGGCCCTTCATGGTTAGTCGAGTATTGCACAATGGTTCTTACTACCTAACTGACATGAGGCCACAAAAAGAGAGACCCGCTACTAAGAAGAGAAAGAGAGTTGGAGGAAGTACAAATCCGGATGAGATAGACCGCCTATAGAATATTGCTCAGCTACATCGCTTTTATTCTTAAAAATTTCTTTCTTTGTAATCACATACATGTACATGTTCAAAGTGAAATAAAGTATTGGTCTCCTCAATGTTTTTCTGAGATGTTTTTATGTACCATCTTATTTCCGAATGATCATGTCAAAGTCGAAAATCCCAGAATACTTGAAAGTACTTTATGCTCATGTTTGTTCTACTTAGATTTCCGATTCTAAAATTGCTACCTTCAGATATAAATCTAAATTTTCTAGTTTATACTTGGGTTTTTGTCTGATCGCTGGATGCGTGTATTTTTCGAGTAGTTAATTGTTGGTACTGGAAGATGGCTTTGATTCCGGGTTTAAACTGGTTTAGAAATTGAGCTCCGTTGCTCGACAAAGTTTCCGTGTTGAAGGTTTGCCGGCTCACAAAAGGGACGAGGCAGAAAGCCAGATAAATGTTAAGTGTAAATAAACAACAAAGTTCTTAAGTATTTTTTCAAGCATAGCAAATAAAAATCCGGAAGTGCTAAAAGGAGTAAATCATAAGTTCTTACAGTCTTAGCACCGGCAAAATAATAATCTACTTATTACAATTAGATTGTCTTCAAAATAACACACTGTTTTCCTGGCACATTCTATGATGCAGGTGAAGACGCAGGATTTGCCGGCTCGCTGGACACATCACACGTGTCACCCCGATATCTATTCGAGACAAGTAAGTCAGACGCAGTCTGCTCATCATCTTCAGAAACTTCAGCAACTACTTCCTTGGGGGTGGTGGCACTTCAACGGGCGTGAAGAATAGATCATCATAGCTTGTCAACTCGACCACGTGAAAAGCGTATCCGGTGCAAGAATCCCAGATCTCCTTGATGTTCTGATCATTGTTGTCTTCATCGACAGTTGAATAACTCTTGGTAACTAGCCATATTTCCATGCTTCCATGGTGGCTCATTACCATTGTTAGGGCATTCTGTGCTACTGTGCATGCATAGGACATGTTCCAATCGTTGACGATCTTGGGCATATCCGTAGCCTTGTCTTGTAGCTCAAAGGCCAACATTGAGTCTAAGCCAGAGAGCTAGACAGATTCACCAATTTCTTCCAGCGACTGGGGGAAATCATAAATCAGGTCCCCAACAGCGACAAGCCGGCTGGTACGATGCTCGGACCAAGAGGCATCAACAAGGTTGAGAGGACCTATAAGAAAGAAAACAAGGTCAACAATATATACGAGTCTAAAAATTCGGAAAAAACTATAACTCAGGGACAGAAAATTTACCAAAGATAGCATCATCTACTTTGGTTTTCTCCTCTCGAATGTTTCGGAGTTCATTCCGGAGAGCTTCAGAGGTGTCCTTCTCCCTGTCCAAGGAATATTGCAAGTACGAGATTGTTTGGTCCTGTTTGGCAATGGTGCGATCACGCTCTTTAGTTGCATGATTGCTGGATTCAAGAAAACTGGCAATGCTGCTCACATGATCTATTTTGAGTTTATCTAACTCTGCACGCAAGTCAGCATTCTCCACCTCCAGGACCTTATAATCATCGGCTTGTTCAATCATTTTACAGGACGACTTTACAATTTCTGACAATAGAAATATATAAAAGCCAGATAAATATTTGGCTACAGATCAACAAAACAGACTATGAAAATGAGGCTAGAAATGTTTACCTTCAGCTTCATCCTTTGAAATTTTTAGTTGCACATTTTCAAGTCGGAGAGCTCTGATCTCTCTCCGCTTGTTGCACATATTCTTCAACAATTCCTGGTTATAAGCACTAACTTTCTATAAGTCAGAATGGTAATCAGAGTCAGAAGTCTACTAAGACTCGGGCTAATATTTTAACTAAGTTAAATACCAACACAAGTTTTGGGAGGGCTATACTAGTTCATTCTTTGGCATCCTATAAAAGCATAAATCCGGATTCCTATCCAACTTCATGCTTGGGGGCTAGTGATATGATATGAAATACAATAAAACAAAGAGTTGGATTATGACTTACATAATGCTCATGAGTCAGTTTGTTGAGGCTCATGTGCACCTCAGTACAAAACTTCTCGGCGAGAGTCAGAGGAATCACTGGTTGTGGCGGGGCCACGCCAGCCTTCAACTTCTCGTCATAGAGACGAACTTGGTCAAGAAGGTCGACGAGTATGACTTCTTCGGCTTCTTGTGCCTCCTCCTCTACTATGATATTCCGTGTCTCTAGGCAATGGAGAGCCAACTTCTAGATCTCTTCTATGCTCTTCCGAGTAAGGCCAAGTTTGGCAATACACGGATTCTATAGAAGGTTGACCACGAAGGTCTTGTCCATGAAGGTCTCAGCCGAGGGATCATTACGCTTTGAGGGTTCACCCTTGTCAAGTCCCGAGTCACCTACGATGACGTCAGTTGCGAACCAAGGTTCACTGGCTCTGGAGAATGAGCAGGAACATCCTCAACACGCAGAGAGGAAGTACCCTCTAGTGTTGATCATGGCTTCGTCCTAGGAGTCAGAGGCGGGGCAGCAGGTGAGGCCAGAATCAACTTCTGATGGTGCAGAGTCTTCCCTGGCTTTCCTTTTGCCTTACCCTTGGCAATTGTTTTAGCCCTAGATGGTGACAGAGTAAGATCATTGTAATTCAGGGAGAATATAAATTGATACTCGAAACCTTGTGAAGAAGTGTCCTCTTTACAACAGGCACTTTCTGAGTGCCCATAGAGACAACCAGATCTTTGCACTTCCAGGTAAGCACCTCCGGTAGAACTTCAATTTCTTCATCCTCCTGAGGAACCAGATCCTCAGGTGGATATCCCTTGAGAGGAGCAAGCTCTAACTCAGGGAGGTCGGCAAGCTGAAAGAGACATTATCTCTATATTGCAAAGCTAAAAACTATGGGTTAGCAAGTAATTGAGTATGAAAGAATAGCCGAAAAAACTTACTGGTGTTAAAGGTTCATCAGCAGTATACATGTCCAGAGAGAGATCTAGAATCTTCCTCTCAACTCACTCCTTGATCAACCATTTTATGCGGGACTCATGTTCTTTGTCTGGGATTGAGAGCGAGTTGATCCTGAGGCTGTCCTTTTTGTTCTTGGTGACTATGTGCATAAGCCAGTCACCATAGTACTGGAGGGGCTGAATCCGGCGTGCCAGCAAGCAGTGGATCAAGTCGGATCCCTTCAGACCCTTGTGCTTCAATAGATACTCGATCTGTCTCTTGCTGAGAATCATATCATCAGAAAGAGCCGGAGCATCCGCATCCTAGGACTATTGGGGCATGGCGGCACCATCGACAAAAGCCGACAAAGCAGTTTCTTTGCCGGGAGCCGGTTTCTCCTTATGGTAAAAGAATGTGGACAACCATTTCTTCACCGACTCGCTAGCTTTAATCTTGGGGTAGACTTGGTCTCTCCTAAGAGTCAGGCTAAGAGTCACGGTAATGTAAGGATTACCGGAAGTAATGGAGTTTCTCTGGGTACCGAAGTAGTACCAGAACAAGATAATACTCGGTTTTATTTCGAGATAACCCTCACACAAGGAAGCATAAGCGCTAACCTCTAGAATCGTGTTTCGGGGGGGGGGGGAATTGTGGAGTTGAACTCCATAGTAATCTACAACCTCAGAGAAGAACTTTGAGGGGGGGGGGAAGCTCACCTCTATCGAGGTGAGTGCCAAAGTGGACCCTCTCGTCGATGCAAGGAGTAGGGATGACCTCGTCGAAGCCGCTTTGCCAGTCGCCAGCACAAAGGAGACCTTCCTTCTCAACGACGTGCAGTTTCTCGTCGTCGAGGATGCAGGAGATCCACACTCCGCAGAAATTCTCCTTCTCCTCCACTATAGTGGTCACCGCCGTGCTAGATGAAGACGCATCAGCCATTTTTGTAATAATGGTGACCTTGGATGGGCGGCGATGTGCGATTTGGGGAAGGAAAAGAGGAGAAAGGGCACGGTGGCATTGGGAGGAAGAAGAAGGCAGAGGCGCTGGTGAGGAAGAATAAGGAGATCTGAACACATTATATGCCTCGCTTGCACCAAGATTCATGTGAAACAAACAGTGAATGTGCCACATGTCGTGGAAGGAGATGGGTAACCTCCTCGATCTCTTCGTGCGCATTGAACAACGCCTCAGTTCTGTGATAAATGGACCCACCAACGGTTACACTGTCACGAATGTCTAACAGTGACGTGGCTTGACCTTGACTGATGTCAGGTTACATCAGAGACCAAGTTTCGGCTTAGTTTGAATTTTAAGTTGGAAAACCGAAAGAACATATTCACAGGTCCGACTCAATTTGAGGCTCGGATCCTAGTTTTGCTTTGAGTTTCAGGAACCCTTCAAGGTTCTGCAAGCTGAAGATATATCAAGCAAGACAATGAAATCCAACTCTAGATCTTGGAGGCTTCCGAGGGCTACTGTTGGCGATATACTTTCTAGGTATACCCACTATGACTCACTAACCAGGGTGGCCCACTTCGGGTTAGAGCTTTGCTTCACAGGCAGCCTAGTCAGGGAGAGAAGACTGAGTTCTATCCGGCTACGGGAAGGCCCATAAGACTTACTGACTTAGGCCAGTTTAGTTACTTGTAGTCCAAGATGTAGTCTGTAACTGACTCTTAGTCATAGCTGGATAGGTCTCTCCTGTAACCCTAGGACGGATAACTATATAAGTGGTCCTAGGGACCAACCTTTAGGACACCCACAATCTACAACCTCAACTTGCACAGGAAAACCTCTCTTCTATTTTGTACTTCCGACTCTACTGTATTACTAGATTGCTAGCAGGAGTAGGATTTGTCCAAAGACGATGGATTCGAACCTATCTAAAGCTTATGTGTTCATCGTCCTAGACATCGTCGCCTCACACCCCCTTTCACCACACACCTCGAGGACCCCCTCTTGGCGTACATGTATTTAATCTGACGACACCGAAGGGAATTGGCCTAGGAGAAAACCACCCAGAAAAAGGCAGCAAACAGGACCATAGCCATTACTGGGCCAACCTATAGGAAAGTGGGAAAACAGGCGCTAGCTGCTGCCAGTGGCCCACCAGCCACGGACCAACTCGGGCAAGGGCGAGCGCTAGTGTGCTAGCTCATGCAAAGGCGGGCGATGCTGCGTGCCGCCATGCACTAGCGGGCTAGGCCCAAGGTGGGGCATTTCTGGCGCGTGCATAGGCAGGATGCAGCCGCGTGACTGCCCTGCCTGGGCCAGGCTGCCGCTAGCTGCTCCTGGTTGGGCTGATGCAACTGCTGCCCCGCTGGGCCACGCGTGACGGCCTGCCTGGCTGCACTACTGCATGATGTGCTATTTGCTGCTGGCTTGCTAGGCCAGCGCGAGGCAGGTGTGGACACGCACGCCTGCCAAGCCGAGCCAACCCTGTTTTTCTTTTGTCTAATTTTAGTCCCACATGGCTAAGCCATTGGGAAGAGTACCCCTCGTCCGCCTATATAAAGGGGATCCCATGGGAGTGATTAAACATGCCAATAAAGATAGTCTCTAAGGAACTTCTCCTTAGAGGAAATCCCCCTCTCTCTTAGTTTCCTTTGAAGTGTTACGATTCTAGAGAAGGATTGTACACGCGAAGTCAACACCGTTGCGGCACGCTATTGTGTTGTAGGGATTCCAGCTAGGAGATCTACTTACGCAACCTCGGTAGCAATCAGATCCCAGGAGTCGTTGTCTTGCATCGAATGTGTGCGATAACTCAGGGGGAGCTGCCAATAGTAGCAACCTAACCGTCATGCAAGGTCCTGAACAAGGGGTTACGTGCGAGGAGATGCACGACCTTTGAGGTCATCCACACACCCACATGAGCGTAATGCGCTTTTGGTCTAGAAGGGTATGTTACCGCTGTCTTCCTCCGTTACTGCGTTACTTCCTAGATAGATCCTAGCATTAGGGTGTTCCATGTAGTAATATTTTTGTTTTCTGCCACAGAACCTATTCAGTGGTATCAGAGCCGATCTATGTGTAGTATGCTAGTACGGATACACACATGCATAGTGTGGGTATTGATCCCTTACTTGTTACCTTCTCATGTGTATTTTTTTATATCGTGGCACTGTAAGATGAAGCAGCCCGGACCGACCTTACGCGTAGTCTTACGCGAGACTGGTTCCACGCTCAACATACATCTTGTACCATATAAGTGGCTAGCGGGTGTCTATCTCTCTCACAGTAGTTGATATAGCATCTACAATAAAAGGCCCCAAAAGTGGTGTTGTAGAGACAACTATTGGATCCATGTTGTGGTTGGAAGTTCAGAGGTAGAAACAGTTCTATTGCAAAAGCCTAACAACCATGTAAAAACTATAATAGATAAAGTAGAGGTGTCTAACTTTATGTTGCAGGGAAGGCTTTGTGACATGATATGGTTACAGTCATGAAAAAGGTAAGGTAGTTTTCTTTTCCTATTACTAAGTTGTATAGTAGTAGTCATCACGATGATGAACGACAAGACCCGTGGCGTCGTGGACTTGGCATCAAACTAGTGGCCTAATGGAGATCGTGCCAGAGCACCTGATGGAGATCAAGGAGTACAAAGACAACCATGTCATATCACATTTGGATTAGATGTGATTTAATCTTTGTATGCATCTTGTTTGAGTGCTAGTATTAGATACATGGTGGTAGCATTTAAATAGGATGATCCCTAATTAATACCAACGAAAGTGTTCTCCCATTAGTGCTCAACCACCAAGAAAGTTTGCAGGTATGAAGCATGCCATGATGATCGGGTGCTAGACCTCTGTGCGTTTGCATACAGTGGGTGAAAGCCATGTATGCACAATGAATACACTATTGTTGAGTTGGCAAGCCTAGCATGTACATACATGGCCTCGGAACACTGAGATCTAATCATCAAACATGAGTCACATGGATGATGTGATTGATGGATATAGTCCACCCTGACAGCCGCATCAAAGGCCGTGATGATTGGGGATGATGTGGTGTAAAGGGGTTGTATAATCACTAAACTATCTTTAGGGATGATAGTTTAAGTGGGAGCTCATTTGTTAATATGATTACAAATTTGAACTCCAATTACAAACTTAGTCTAAGTCCTTTTGCAAATGTCCTGTAGATTATGGCCATTCCTAGAGTTTTGCATATCTTTGATCCATTAATGAACAGAGAGAAACTGAAGTTATATGGGTGAAATTTTATCTACGGGTACCAACACCTTAGCACGACCATCATAGAAAACCAATCGCCTCTATGTCCATCATGAACCCCTGGAAGTTTTCCCTGATGAATCCAACGATACAGAAGATGTAACTATTCCTGACTGTTGTGATACCTTTATGACCGTCAAGTACACCATAATCCATGCCATGGAATCTGGCTTGGGGGTACACTTTCATGAAATAGACGCACTTGATATGCTCGATGGATTGAAGATCTTGTTCCTAGAATAGATCGCGCGCATGCGATATGAGTACATGGACGAGTTTACTTCTATCAAGATGGTAGAAAAATCCATCTTGGAAATCCACCTGGATAACATGGTAGAGATACATGAAATCCTTGTGGATGTTATGGATGACTAGTTGGCCGATGACTTTGCGATAGATGGGGTGCTGCATACGCTTCCTCCTAGCTAGAAAGACATTGCCACCAATTATGTCATGAAAGGGATATTGTATACCTTTCATCAGTTCATAGCGAAGCTAAGGACTATCAAGGTCGAACCCAAAGCTAGGATCATCGTCAACAGACAAGGTATATATACAAGTAATCAATGTTTCCATGAAGCACTTATGTAGTTTTCAAGTATTGGATACTTAATATTGTTTTATTGAAAACATGACCATATGCGTGAGAGTTACGGAATGGAACGAGGCGCTAATGGCGTGACAACAATAATTAAATTGGTTGATGGACGACAACACTCCTTACCTCAAAGTTTTTCATTAGGATTAGAAGATTTGAATAAAGGATTTGTAATCAAGTTTGTGAAACTTATCAGTGTGTCTTGCTTACTACGAGACGGTTATTCATATTGATAAGAAACAATTTAGTTGTTCTATTTTTATGAAGAATTTGTTTTATGATTCACATTGGGATTATGAACAAGTTATTCTAATCTTAATCTATGTGATAATAGGACATTTATGAAAATTGCCAAAAGATATCCAAACATGGATCTAAAACTATTTGAGTCATTCAAAGATTTTCAGAATCAAGGTAAATATAGTATTAACAAGAATTCAAAGTCATTGAGATTTGATAAAATTGATTATGAATTCAAATTAATAACAATTGGCATAAAAAGACCTGTGAAAATATGTTTCACAAAATTATGATGTTTTGACGAATCAAATTGTATTGATAAGTCTGAAACATCATAGTCAAGATGTATGTAATACATATGGTCCAAAATGATCTTCTAGATTAAAATTAGTAATTAGAATTAGATTTTGAAATAAGTAAACACTCAATTAAATATATAAGGAACATCTAAAGATTTGTGGAAACAACACCATATGAGATATGGCAAGCTCGTGTTTCTAGAGATTTTGATAGGTCGAGATCATTGCAAATAGTAAGTCTTTGTGGTGTATTCTTAGTAAGACCATGAATTCAAATTCCAAACTAATACCTGAAGAAGACAAAGTATGTATTGTCTCAGCTGGTACTTCTTTGAGAAATAGTTTTCTTATAGAAGTGTTAGTTGAAGGGTATAATTGTAAGAAAAGGTTTTAGCTCACAAAAGTAGGATTCAAGATTTTGTTCTGCCATTTGCAGAATTTCATTCTTGATTCACTTGTCCTATTATTGGAATAAGACATACCTACGAACTACAAAGAAAGATTGACGGACCTAAGTGCAAGAAATGACTTAGAGTCATGGAATCCCAAATTAAGATACATTTGAGAATGTGAAGTAAAAGTTACTTGATATCATTAAGTAATGGCATTTACTTAGTCCTTCCCAGCAAACTACAAAGTCGAAAGGATGGAAATGAAACTTAAAAGGAATACATAAAAGCTCAGTTTGACACAAAGGATGTTTTTGACAAATGCTTAATGTCTATTCGATTTAATTAGCAAATAAGTTCAATTTGGAAATTGGTAGAGGAATGTTCAAAATAGCAAGTCTTCAAAAACTTGAAGAAAAGGTTGTAACTAGTACAACAGGAAGATTTTGACCAATCAGGAATTGCCGAAATCTTAAAACAGGAAATTTTCAATTTGATGAAAGATCAAAGAATGTTGGATTTTCCAAGAAAGTCTATAAATTGAGGGGATCTAAGAAGTTTTCCAAGTCGAATATGTGGATGACATATTTGAGTGGGAGATGAGTGATATCCTAGAATATCAAATATTGATGAAATATTTGAGTGGGACAATAACAATGTTCTTGAATATGTAATTGCCATATTAGTGAACAATGTGTTTGGTCTTAGGAATGATATGATCATTAGGTGGACGAAATTTAACTTACATTAAACATAGATGATCTATGTGAATAGATAGGGATGTTTAATTAACATTAAATGTCAAAATACTTGGGGTATTCTGAAAGAAGTTTAGAAGGACCTAGTTGAGATTCTGAAAACAGTTCAGAATGGATTCAAGTGAAAAATTGAGTCTTGCTTGAGAAATTAGGAGAAGTGTTGAGTAGTGACTCAGTATTCATGAAAATAGGTAAAAAAGTAAAGAGAGATGCATTGCATCACATGTGCCTTGGCCATAGATTTTCCAAAAAATCCATGTCAGCTATAGTTGACATAAGGTGACCTAGGTTCTTAAATGTAAATACAATTTTCTGAGTGATTAAAGTTATTAACTGAACCAGAGTTGAGTTTAGTGTAAAGGATGCATGGTTAGGGATCAAGGTTGAAAATATTGCAATTTGATCAAAGTCTATATATATAGAAGTATTAGAATACTTTAGAGTAAGCAGAGGTGGTTTTGGTTTAGAAAGTTTGACTTTCAACTAAGTGTGTTTTATGGATACACATGGCATATTGGAAGTCCAATTGATTGATAGATCGTCATTGTATACTAAAACAAAAGTCTCACTTTGTCACCAAAACGAAATGCTGTGAATGTCAAATAGGTGACATTAATGATTTTAAAATAGGATCTTATGAATCTGGTAAAGCAGATTTAGGACAGGAAGTCCTCCATGAGCAAGCATGACCAATAAACACATACAAGATATGGTTTATGATTAGTAGCAATGCAACTAGATTATTTGTACTCTAGTGCAAGTGGGAGATTGAAGGATATATGCCCTAGAGGCAAATAATAAAGGGATTTTATTATCATATCTCATTAGTTCATAAAAGTTTTATATCATGTTATAACTGTATCAAGCAGAAACGTTGATACCTGTGTGGTATATAAACAAACCCATGTCCCTAGTAACCTCTATTCAATTAGTTCATTGGGAAGCTTATGATAATGGTTTCCTGATCATGGTGCTTCTATAGCCAACTGACAATGAAGTCACATCATCTAAGATGATGTGATGGACATTTCCCACTAATGATTGTTGCAACACGATCATGTCACTTAGTTCACAGTTGCAATTGTTAGAAATGGGGTGTCCTAATCCTTAGACTGTTAGATCATATTAATCACTATTACCTAAGGATTGCTTTGACTGCATCAACCGTCATGAGCGTCACTGGGTGCCCCTAAAGGTGCATGTTGGGTATTCCAAAGGGGCATGTTGAGGCCTATGCATCAAGATTGGGATTTGTTCTCCTGTGTGACGGGAAGATAGACTGGGCCCACTCAATGAATTACATCCATAAGCTACACATCATATGAATAGGTCATGGGTATGGAATATCACGTGAACGAGTAAAACATTACTTGTTGGAAACGAGATTGAATAGGTATCATGATACCGATGATCAGATCTCGGACAAGTCTAGTACTAAATAACAAAGGGAATTGGATATATCGTTTAAGGTTCAATACTAAGGTAATTCATGGAGTACATAGGGGTCAATATGGTCATCCTGGTCCCGCTATTGATCATTGATCGGAGATCATCTCGATCATGTCTATGACATTCCCGAACCGTGGGGAAACACACTTAAGGGAACTACGACGCTTAGAGATCTTCCTTTAAGATGGAATCATAGAAGAGAGAGAAAACAAAATCATTCCAAGAGAGATCTGAACTTGTTCGAAGAAAGAAAGAAAGGAAAAGACCGAAAGGTGTTTCAGATAAATGGCAATTTATAATATGCATTTATTATATGTTAATTGTGAATTAATATATATTAATTAAATATTTGAATTAATATTTGAGGGAAACTTCCTCAACTAGGCCAAAACCCCAGAGGGAATCGATCAAGGAGGAAACCACCCGAAAAAGGTAGCAAATAGAACCACAGCTACTGCTAGGCTAACCTAGGCGAACCCGTGCAGGAAGGTGGGAAAACGGGAACTGGCTGCTGCTAGTGGCCCACCCGGCCACGACCCAACTCAGGCAAGGGTGGGTGCCAGCGTGCTGGCTCAGGCACAGGCGGGCGACACTGCATGCTGCCGCACACTAGTATTCCAGGCCCAAGGTGGGGCGTTGCTAGCGCATGCGCTAGTAGGCCATGGCTACTTGATCGGCCCGCCCGGCCAGCTGGTTGGGCTGCTTTGCTGGTTGCCTGCCACTTGCCCACTAGGCAGCGTCTGACAGTCCATTCAACATTCCTTTTATTCTGACATGGGCCTCCCATCTAGATTTCTCTAACTGGGCCGCCCCGCAGTCCATAGGCCATGCTACCATATATGAGCCACCTAGGTTAGCTAGAATAGGGCTATGCTATGGTAATACTCATTATGCATATCCCCAATAGTAGCCTCCGGAGAACTTTAAGATCCACGCCTTCTTGCCATTTGTTCGTAAATGATCCGTCTAGGCGATGTCGGCAATCTTGGAGAACAACATCTTAAAGTCCTCCCGAAAATTACTGCAAGCTTCTTATATGTCTTCAATATACAAGTAGGAGAAATGTTGAGCCCTCAAACATCTCCTCATAGTCGGATATTGTCCGGTGATCTCCAAAGAATCTCGAGACGTGACTACTCACCTAAACGTGTCACGAAGATGACGTAGGTATCTTCTTAGTGTCGCCTTTAAACTCTTAGTCATGCAGAGAGATCATCATTGTGATTTTCCCGCACGTGAAATCCAATGCGTTGGCAGCGGACGCGGAGACGTGGTGAAATTACCACACACGTTTCTCGACACGTAGTCCAGACTTACTCTATCGGATTCACATTGCACGAATCTTGACGCCCAGTCTTATAAATAACCATGGCAGTAAATCTTTTCCATTTAATCCTCTCCTTCCCCCACTACATCTTCCTCCTCACACCAGCCACTACTTCGAGCTCCTGAGAATAAACCTAATCCCCGAATCTTGCTCTAGCACTCCCCCTCTCCAAGGGCCAGTATAAACAGTCCATCGAAGGCGATGATGTCCTAGGCTCAGGTCAAGCCTATGTCGGTGGTCGCGCCGTCACCAGAAGTGGATGTTCCACTGGTCACTGCAGTAGTGGATGAAACCAACAGCGGTGACCATAAAGTGGAGGCACGTGATACTACCGACGAATAAGAGGATGCATATGCAGACTCGTACAAGGGCTTGTGGAGGGGCTTAACCCTCGAGCCTTCGGAGCTAAGCGACCTCATCAATGAGGGGTATCTTCCATCAACAGAGGGGCTAGAATGGTGCCTTGCACCAACCGATGAGTTAAATCCAAATCCCAAAGCTGGAGAAAAAGTATATCTTAAAGCCCAGATAGTTTGCGGTGTTTCCCTCCCAATGTGCGACTTCCTCTTGAAGGTTTTCAAGCACTTCCAAGTCCTTCCTCATAACCTGTCACCGAATAGTATCCTAGTGCTTAGTAACTTTCTATCACTTTCTGAGGGATACCTAGGAATAAAACCTAGATTAGACCCCTTCATCTACCTTTTCATCATCAAGAGAGTGTCGGCGACATACAAGGATGAGTTAGACAACTGCGGAACCATTAGCTTCAAGATCCACCCTAACCGGAAGTTCTCCAACATCGTCAGGCATGTATCTATCATGAACTGGCATAGACCATACTTCTATGGACCGCACATTCCTCTTAAGGTCCATGAGGCCATTTCGTGTCTAGGATTTAGACATAGGGGATGTATGATCCCCTTTTTAGTTCGTTAAAGGGTGCAACATCCTGCAAGCTCGATCGGCTAGCTAGACGAACATAATCACATAGGAAGACACATGTTTTTTATCATGTTTGAGCCGCGATGTGCGGATCCCTATGTCCTGCAATTGTCTACTATCTGGTGGATGGACACACTATTACAGAGTTTGTTCCTCGGGAAGAACACAACCTATTATTCCCTCTCTTTTTTCCTCCCCCTCTATCAGTCGACCTAGGCCTCCTTTTATAGTGACAAGGGGACACAACAAGGGTCGGTCTCTACAGGGCGTTGCACTTTGTGCATTGTTGGGGGATACCCCCAGGTAGGGTCACTCCGGGGTATAAGGGCCGAGTTAGCCGAGGGTCGGCAAGGTCAAAGCGGATGCTGGCCGAGTCACCTCAAGGCAGGCCGGATCACGGACTAACCCGGGCCAGGGGGGACGCCTAACGTTGTCTCGTCTGACTTAAGGAGTAAGTCGGAAATGCTTTTCTAACTTATATGCAGGAACAGGTGTGGCCGAATCTACTGTGATCCGGATCCTCGCTTGGCTTCCAGGAGAAGGAAGGAATCTCTTTGGTCAAAAAAGAAGGTCCGGTGCATACTGGATGAGCGAATAAAGCAAGGGCAGGACCACCGGATCATGGCCGACAAGGGTGACGGCGCTCACGTCGGTGGCTGGCGCCAGCAAGCCTCGCCGCTAAAGCAAGTATGACGCGGGGAAAAAGCACCCCTGTCGGGTTACTATTCTGGGAGGGGGCATATTCTTAGGAATATGCCTCCACGTATGCCCTAGGCCAGGACCGAACCACCACTATATAAGGAGGGTTAGGGTTCTGGTAGAGGGATTGGGTTTTTTCTGGGATACAGGGTTGGCAGAATTCTAGTTGGTTGAGCACTAGTGGATCTAGGGTTCTTGGGCTAGATAGGAGGCAAGAGTAAGAGAGTTTCTTCTTCCTCCTCTTGTCAATACAGCTCGAGGAGCACTTTTAATGTTTGAGATAGAACATCAATACAAAGCTTCTCCGTGGAGAATCACTCCACTATCCCTCCCTGGATTCCCCTAGCGTGTATCAGTCCCCGCCTTTAGCCTATCCATGGCATCTGCCATGACACCACCACGACAGTTGGCGCCCACCGTGGGGCTAGCGGCGCTAGCAGGGGTGAAGATCCGGACGGGAAACCTCATTGGCACCGCGTGACGCATCGCGTCTCGAGCTCGTTCAGCGCTTTGGAGCGCTGGACTACGTCAGCGACAACGCTGGCTGCTTCGGTACGCGCCCCCTTCCGCGCAACGGCATCTTCGTTAAGCTCGGTGCGCACAAGGTCTACGTTGCTGTGGACGTATCTTGCATTCATCCACGTCGCGTCATCGATGCAGGAGAACCACCCCTCACTGTGGCTCGCGGGGCGCGTATCGCTCGCTCCCCGGACCACGCAGAGGTGATGATGACTGAGCCAGGCGCGGGCATGAGCAAGGATCCAGCGCCAGACCCAGAGGTAACGCCTAAGGCACCGAGGAAAGCTAGGGGTCCTCCGCTAGAGAGGCCTGAGAACGTGCTGAGGGAAGCTATAGATAGCTTGGCAAACCCGGTGGTAGCAGTGGCAGATCCGGCTCAAGCACAGGCCGAGCTAGAGGAAACCCGACAAAAGATACTGGAGGGTGCAAAGAAAATAGCAGCGGCTCATCAGTCATTGAATATGACGCTGCGTGAATATGCAAAGGCAAACAAAGTTGACACGGTAAAAGAAAAAGGGAGAAATCTCATAAACGAGATGAACAGAGAAGGTGATGATGGACCAGAAGGGTCGGAAATTATCTGTCTGTGGGGTTGCCGAAATATAGTACCCCGGTGAAGAACCTTAGAGCAGCAGGAGGCCGCAGCGTCCGAACTAGAGGGTCTGACGGGTGAGGCCCGTCAGAGGCAGCAAAACTGGGATAACGAGCTGGTTCGGATCGCGAACAGGCAGAACGAGGAGCTGCTGAGAGGTAACCCGGAGAGAGTTGGAGCTTCTAAGATCGTCCATTCGGCGATGGGTAACCTGGAGAAATCCGCTGGAGCCGCATCGTCGCCTCATGATGGCCCAAGGAGAGAAGAGGTAGTAACCTCGGCCAGACGGAACAAGCAGATCGTCCCGTACGACCCAACGTGTGCGGGAAAAGAAAAAGAGATGCGGAAAAATGACGATCGACGAAGTATGAGCCGAGGTGAAGCTGGCCGAGGTAATCATGACCAAGGCAATGCCGGTCAAGGGAATGCTGCCAATGGCAATGCCGGATAGCGAAACTTGGCAGGAGCAGGTCAACCGCAGCAGCGGAATATACCAAGGCAAGAGCAAAGTGCCGGCCGAGGTATGCAACAGAGAGGAGCACAACGAGAGCAAAACCGATACAATGACGGAGACTCGAAGATGATGAATGCAGGATATGCAAGACCGGACTATCATGTGATAGGGTCGAGATTGGGAAGCAGGGATTTGATGCTGGATGACGCCAGGTTAAACCTGGATCGCCTGTATAGGTCAGAACAGATCGAATGTCAAGGTCCTCCGGGTCCAGCGTGCTTTGGACCCCGAATCATGAAGGAACCGCCAGTACCCAACTTCCAATTGCCCAGGGGCATGAAGACGTATGACGGCAGTACCAAGCTGGAGGATTGGCTGATAAACTATGCTACAGCTATGAAAATTGCAACTGGCAACTTGAGATGGGTTGTATGATACGTACCCCAGATGTTGGAAGGTCCGGCTAGGGTATGGCTGAATAATTTGCCACCCGGAAGCATCAATTGCTGGATAGATTTTGAAGAAATGTTTATCAGCAACTTCTCAAGTACATATCAGAGACCGAATAGACCGCAGACCCTGGCGATGTGCAAGCAGAGATCTAACGAAACGGATCGTGAATTCTTGACCCGGTGGTGTACCGTGAGAAACTCGTGTGAGGGAGTCATAGAGTCACAGGCTATAGCATGGTTCACACAAGGGTGCAGATATGTCAGCGAGTTGTGGATGAAATTGCAAAGGAAAATGCCAGTCATGTTGGCGGATTCATATGCTTTGGGTGACCCGACTCAACCCAGGATCGCGTCGAACGAGTCAAATGAGTACTATTAGAGGGACGGAGCTGGGTCATCCCGGAGGAATGATTACAGGGGAAAAAGGAGAGACGATAGACCGGATCATTGGTATAGTTCGCAACAAGTTGCAGCTGTGAATCAAGATCAACCCGGAGCAGGGAGCAACCAACGCCAGAAAACGGGAGGGCAATGGACTCCTCGAAACGATGGCAAGAAAATGTGGACTCCGGAGCAGAAGAAGCAATGGCAAGAAAAGAAAGATCGTCCGAGGTATACCTATGAGTCAATGTTGGACCAGCCGTGTAAATTTCACACGCCAAATCCGAACAGCCAGGCGGGTCACACAACGAGGCAATGTGAGTGGATGCGTAACATAGAACAAGGTGGTTCGGGGAATGCTCAGGCACCCCGGAATGATCAACCTCGGAAGGAGTTACCCCGGCAGCAATTGCTCTCCGAAGCAAACACGCAACAACTAATGTTGCCTCCCCCTTCGCCGAGGTATGACAACAATGAGAGAAGGGATGTAGTGCATCAGGTGGAAAACCAGCAACAACCGGATCATAGGTACTCAGGAAACGAGGGAAGGAATGAGTACAGGGAACATCACCAGATCTATTGTGTGTTCACAACAGAGGAAACAGATAGGAAGAGCTTGCAGCGCCGACATATGGAGGTTAACGCGGTTATGCCTGCAGTGACGAGGTACATGCCTTGGTCGGACCAGGAAATCACCTGGAGCGTCAAAGATCATCCCAAGCTTATGCCAAGTCCAGGATCGTATGCACTAGTGTTAGATCCGACATCCATTGGACTGAATATTAATGTGAGGTTCTCCAAGGTACTGATCGACAATGGCAGTAGCATTAACATCATGTATGCAGATACGATGCGCAAGTTGGGCATCTCGGAGAACATGCTCCATGCTACAAGAACAACTTTCCATGGCATTGTACCAGGCATCTCCTGTGAGCCCATAGGCAAAGTCCGGGTCGACGTGCTATTCGGCACGAGGGATAACTGCCGAACTGAGAATCTAGAGTTTGAGGTGGTGAACTTGGAAAGCACGTATCATGCATTACTCGGGAGACCAGCACTAAGCAAGTTCATGGCAAGTTGCCATGTTAGTTATCTGAAGATGAAGTTGCTCGGACCAAATGGAGCAATTACTATCGCTGGGGATTTCTGACGTTCTATTGAGTGCGCCTCAGCCGGGTCCAACCTAGCCGAGTCACTCGTAATTGCGCAAGAGAAAAGAAAAATTCAAGAGGTGGCGGCATTAGCTCAGTCCGCGCAGCAGTATATGCCGGTGTTAAGTAACCCGCATGGAAGCGTTTCGTTTCAAGCCGCAAAGGACACCAAGAAGATTCCAGTGGATAACATGTTTCCGGAGCGTACCGTAACAATTGGTGCTGGGTTAACTGACAAATAGGAAAGCGAGCTCGTCAACTTCCTCCGTGAGAATCGGGATATTTTTGCTTGGTCCACACAGGACTTGCAAGGTGTTCCGAGGGAGTTGGCCGAGCACTCTTTGAACGTAAGACCCGGAGCAAGGCCGGTGAAGCAACCTCTCCGACGCTTCGCTGAGGATAGGAGAAAGGTCATTGGTGACGAGATAGCTCGATTGCTAGCAGCTGGATTTATCATGGAAGTGCTGTATCCGGATTGGCTTTCTAATCCGGTGTTGGTAGAAAAGAAGAAGGATGATCTGAACGTGGCAGTGGTTTGGCGTATGTGTATCGATTAAACGAACCTGAACAAGGCGTGTCCAAAAGATCCATTTCCACTGCCGAGGATAGATCAGGTCATCGACTCTACCGCGGGATGTGAACTGTTGTCATTCATTGACGCCTATTCTGGTTTCCACTAGATACCTCTGAACCCGGATGATCAAATAAAAACTGCCTTTATTACCCCGTACGGGGCTTATTGCTATCGCACTATGCCGTTTGGTTTACGAAATGCAGGTACGACGTACCAAAGATGTATGCAAAAATGTTTGCATGATCAAATAGGTCAAAACGTACAAGTCTATGTGGATGATGTGGTTATTAAGACTAAGGAAAGCGCAACGCTCCTTGATGACATAAGGCAAACATTCGCGAACTTGAGGAGATTCCGGATGAAGCTTAATCCGGAGAAATGTACCTTCGGTGTTCCGGCTGGGAAATTACTCGGATTTCTCGTCTCTAGCCAAGGTATCGAGGTTAATCCAACTAAGATCCGATCCATCGAACGAATGGAGCTGCCGAAGTGTCTCAACGATGTCCAGAAGTTCACTGGGTGCCTGGCCTCGTTGAGTCGGTTTGTATGTCGGTTGGGAGAAAAGGCACTACCTCTCTACCAACTCATGAAAAAGTCAGATAAATTCGTTTGGATGCCTCAGGCCGATGAAGCTTTTGCCCACTTAAAAAAGATGTTGGCCACTGCACCAGTGTTAGCTTCTCCACTATCAAAGGAGCCAATGTTGCTCTACATAGCCGCAACCAACCGAGTTGTAAGTGCAGTGATTGTAGTGGAGCGTGATGAAGAGGGTAAGTCGGTGCAGAGGTCAGTGTATTACTTGAGCGAGGTATTGTCTACCTCAAAACAGAACTACCCACACTTTCAAAAGGTGGCATACGGTGTTTATATGGCGGCAAAGAAGTTAAAGCACTACTTTGAGGAGCATCCCATCAAAGTGATATGCGAAGCCCCCATATCCGAGATAATGGGTAACAAAGATGCGAGTGGCAGAATCGTGAAATGGGCAATTGAGCTAGCACCTTATGCACCCCAGTATGATAGGAGAGAAGCAATCAAGTCTCAGGCTGTGGCGGACTTTTTCGTAGATTGGGCCGAGATGCAATACGAACCACCGCCACCTGATCCGAACTACTGGAGGATACACTTTGACGGATCGAAAACCAAAACTGCTTACCTCGCCAAAGAAGGATCAGCTCAAGTACGTATTACAGATCCATTTCGCGGCATCGAACAATGTTGCTGAGTACGAGGCTCTTGTGCATGGTCTCAAAGTGGCAAAGGAGATTGGCATACGTCGGATAATATGCTTTGGTGACTCGGATCTAGTAATACAGCAAGTGTCCGGAGTGTGGGACGCCCTGGATCCAAACATGGCACTATACAGATTTCATGTGCAGAAGATCTCGGGTTACTTTGAGGGATGCGAATTTCACCATGTACCTCGCGTGGAAAACGAAGCTGCCGACATGCTGTCAAAGCTCGGATCGACCCAACAGGCAATTCCACCAGGCGTAGCATTGGAGCACCTCAGAAAACCATCTATCAGGCCGTCCCCAGGAACCGACTCAATCTATTTCCCGGAAAACGCGGAATCCGGAGCTGAGCCCATGGACATTGACATGGGAGGTAGCACGCCAAACCCGGGGACTGCCTCGGTAGACCCGGGGGCTACCTCGCTAGACCCGGGGACTGTTCGGCGTGATCCGGCTGAAGTTATGCCGGTGGATCGGATGGAAATTGATGAGGAGATGTTCCCTACGCGAGCGATACCACCTTGGGCACTGCCTATATACCAATTCTTGAAAGATGGAACCTTACCCACTGAGGAAGTGCTAGTCAGGCAAACTCAGAGGGGAGCCAAAGCTTACACAATCATCAATTCCGAGCTGTACAAACAGAGTGTAACCAATGTCCTCCAGCGGTGTGTTGACCCGGAAGAAGGACTTAACATCCTCCGAGATATACACCAAGGAGAATGCGGGCATCATGCCTCATCTCGGGCCTTAGTGGCAAAGGCGTTCCGGCATGGATTCTACTGGCCAAGTTCCTTGGAGCAAGCACAAGATCTGGTGACAAAATGCAATGGTTGTCAAAGATACGCCACCAAGACACATATGCCTATGTCGGAACTCAAAACCATACCAATTACATGGCCATTTGCTGTGTGGTGCTTGGATATGGTTGGCCCGTTCAAACCTGCGAGAGGAAACATGACACACATTCTGGTCATGGTGGACAAGTTTACAAAATGTATCAAAGTGAAGCCTATAAGAAAATGTGATGGAGCTACGACCGTGACATTTCTCAAAGACATCATCTTGAGATACGGTTATCCACACAACATTATAACTGACAATGGAACGAATTTCGCGAAAGGAGCATTTGCGCGCTTTTGCCGAGACAAGAAAATCTGACTCGACGTGGCCTCGGTAGCCCACCCCGCATCAAACGGACAAGTGGAAAGATCCAACAGATTAGTGTTATCCGGGATAAAACCCCGGCTCATTGAGCCGCTGCAAAGATCAGCGGGGTGCTAGATAGAAGAACTACTAGCGGTATTGTGGAGTTTAAGAACAACTCCGAATCGATCAACAGGCTACACGCCATTCTTTCTGGTATATGGGGCAGAAGCTGTATTACCAGCCGACATAGAGCATGATTCGCCTAGGGTCACCCAATACACAGAAGCCGAAGTGCAAGAAGCCCGGCAAAATGATGTTGATCTGCTGGAAGAAGCGAGAGAACTGGCACTGTCCAGATCCGCCATATATCAGCAAAATCTCCGATGCTATCATAGCCAGAAATTGTGCCCCCGAGTCTTCCGGGAAGGCGATCTGGTGCTCCGGTTGGTACAACGTACCACTGGCATGCATAAATTATCCCCCCCATGGGAAGGACCATTTATTGTGAGCAAAGCATTGCACAATGATTCCTACTATCTTATAGATGCGAAGCCACAGGAAAAGAACAAGGCGGACAGGTCCAGAGAGGAATCGAAGCGACCATGGAATGTAGCACTACTTCGTCCCTTCTACACTTAGCTAAAAAGTGTATGTATTCGAGTCATCTCATATGTCGGTATGTATGTCGGCAATGAGCTTATCAATGAAATAGCGGAGCCTCGAGCAGTAAC
This sequence comes from Avena insularis, assembly GCA_023614405.1. NCBI lineage: Eukaryota > Viridiplantae > Streptophyta > Magnoliopsida > Poales > Poaceae > Avena > Avena insularis. The sequence goes on along the minus strand of CM042688.1, from coordinate 344,771,735 downwards.
TCGGGGACTGCCTTAATAAACGGTTGTTGTTACTTTTTATAGTTAGCTAGAATGACTTGTTTCGCTTAACCCGGATTAGTAATGTGTGAGCACCAAAAACCCAACTCTTTGACTTGTTGCTGTCCAACAGAATTGGCTTCATGGCAAGCAAGGGAACAAGTTTGGAATTGCGTAGCACGTGAAAAACCACTAAGGAAACGATCTTATTCCAGCTAACGTTTGCTTTTTCGTACTAACCCTGTATTTACTCTCAAGTTATTATGTTGAATTATTTTGAGCCAAGCCTCAAAGTTTCTAAGTATTGTTAAGACGATTCTTGAGGCTCATATTCGTAAGTCGTAAAACCGAATCAAGGTAGACACGGATCGAGACGGAGAATTGGACGAACAAGAAAATGAAACTCGGGGACTACGCCCAAGTTAATCCGGCATACAAGCATAGTAGCAAAATATCATGTATTTAGCATACAATTGCACCCGGCATACCGGGGATCTGATAAATTTTCAAGTTTTTTCCACTAAGGAGCGGCAGGAGGGGGAAGTTCGGCGTCGTCATCACTGTCTTCAATATCTGAAGCAACATCTTCTCCATCCTCACCTGACCCATCCTCCACGTTCTCCATATGCTCCTCCTCGCCGGACTCCAGAAAGCTCGGCCCATCAACCCAGTCATGGATGGGAGAATATTCGACAAGGCTGTAGGCGCAAGCCTGGCGCCGAGCTACCCACTCTGGATCATCGGTCCATTTGGATCCGGTGCGCCGGCGTGTGAGGAGGCTCGGGTCGATCTTCTCGTACCATGTAAGGATATGATGGAGGAGGGTATCTGCTGTGGCACGCCCGGTGGACTCTCTCCAGAGATCAAGCTGTGTCTCGATTTCCAATAGCTTCTCAGCAAGGAGTGTGATCCTTTTCGGAGCGCTCTCGCTTGGCCAGAAAGTGTTGTAGATCCGGACCGCAACATCGAGGAGATCTTTCCCATAGTTCTTGATGGTTTCCACCCGAGCTGACACGCTGACCAACAAGTCCTCCATGTCTAAGGGGACGCTCTCACCATCAGGAGCGACGGGAGTACCCCTCTCTCGGTGGAATTTGGCAACAGCAGCACTGGCGATGGGAGTACCCTCCGGAAAGTGATCTGAAAACAAGGAAAGGGAAGATGCTGAAGCAAAGGCATATGAGCTAATCCGGAAAACTATGTCGGATAAGGGGAAGAAACTTACGTGAGATATGGCGGTGGATCCGGGTCAACTCCTTGATACAACTGTCGCGTCTCTGGCGAAGTTGTTCAAGCTCGCCAATGACCCAAGCTGGACCTCAGATTCCTTAAGCAGGTCCTGGTCCTTGGAGATCTGGAGGGTAAAGCGCTCACGTTCTTCGGTGAAGTTCTGGCCAACTTTTTGGAGCTCGGTTTTGTGCTGGGCCTCATCTTCTCCATCTCGGCCTTGAGTTTGGCTATTTCGTCGTCCTTGGTCCGGAGGAGGGCAAGCTCATCATTCTTCTTCTTCAGCTCGGCTTGATGCTGTCCTGCTTGTTCGAGAAAATGCAGCATCATATCAGGCACGGGCACACTATCCTCAAGCGATGCTGAAATAGTATGTTGACCCGGCAAAGCCGAGGAGTGAATGTTTGCCGAGCCAAGGAGAAGAAGAAATGGAAAACACAACAAGGTTGGGCGAAAGAGGACATACCTCGGATTTCCTCCAAGTTCTTCTGCATAATTTTGTTTTCAGCCTCCACCCCAGCTGCAAAAAACCGAATGAGGATGTTAGTACAGCGGAAACAAGTGAAACGGAGAGGTGTTGAGGGAGTAAATTACCCCTCTTTTCATGCTCCGCGCCAAGTGCAACATGTTTTGCGTGCAAGATCTTGTGCGTATCAAGCAGGCGCTGAAATTCGGCGCTCCGGCGATTGGTAGTTACCTGACAAAGGTACAGGAGTGTAAAATTAGTTTGTCGCATATTCGAAGTGTACAAGATCCGGGCCAAGCGGAACTTAACCCGGCCCTAGGTGTGTGCATATTCGAAGTGTGCAAGATCCGGGCCAAGCGTAACTTAACCTGGCTCTAGATGTGTGCATATTCGAAGTGTGCAAGATCTGGGCCAAGCGGAACTTAACCCGGCTCTAGGTGTGTGCATATTCGAAGTGTACAAGATCCGGGCCAAGCGGAACTTAACCCGGCTCTAGGTGTGTGTATATTCGAAGTGTACAAGATCCGGGCCAAGCGGAACTTAACCCGGCTCTAGGTGTGTGCATATTCGAAGTGTGCAAGGTCCGGTCCAAGCGGAACTTAACCCGGCTCTAGGTGTGTGCATATTCGAAGTGTACAAGATTCGGGCCAAGCGGAACTTAACCCGGCTCTAGGTGTGTGCATATTCGAAGTGTACAAGATCCGGGCCAAGCGGAACTTAACCCGGCTCTAGGTGTGTGCATATTCGAAATGTGCAAGATCCGGGCCAAGTGGAACTTAACCCGGCTCTAAATGTGTGCATATTTGAAGTTTACATGCAGCTACGTTGATCTTCTAATGAGCATCCGGCCGAGTAACAAGTTACTCCGCCGGAGGCTCGGGGACTAATGGTTATTATCTACATCATGTAAAGAAGAAATGACGTACCTCCATTATTTGCCCAGCGAGGTTAATGGCCTTGGCGGCGGTATTCATCTGAGCGGAAAATTCAGCGGGGCCGAACTTTTCCGGGAGATCGTCATTGTAGACGAACTCCGCCTTATTCCAGTTCATGACAAACTCGATAAGGCTCGGAGGGTACCGTTCGCCAGTGGGCATGTGGGGTGCCACCAAGCCCTTTGCGTGAGCTTCCTTCCTCTCAATCAGGGCAAGAGCTAGGCTAGTGTGAAGAACCATCTGCTGCGAATCGGTTGGCTCGGCAGGAGGATCCGTCGCTGCTGGTGACTTCTTCGGAAGCATTGACGACAAGGTTCGCTGCCCGGCCTCGACGGAGGTAGACTTGGCAGCATCCGGAGCCTTCTTGCCTTTAGCTTGCTGGGAGGATGTGACCATAGTGGATTTGCCCTTGGAAACTGCTGGAGTGGTTCCTCGCCGAGCTTGGGATGACTCGGACGAGGCAGACAAACTTGGCATGGGAGCTTTGGTAGCAGGACTAGGAGCTGCTGTTGGTTTCTTCGGAGCCGGGACAGGCGCTGGTTCGGTGGCTGGTGCTGGAGCTGCTGCTGGTGCTGGAGTTGCGGTAGACTTGGTGGTTGCTGGTTGCGGCAATGCCGAAGTGGCAGACGTCGTTGCCTCGGCCGATCCGACCCCTCCCGATCTGAGGTCGCATTCCTCTGGAGGAGGTACTGCGGAACCCGGAGCGGCCGCAGAGCCCTCCAGAATAGGGCTCAGCGGACGTGACTCGTCGTCACGAGGAGGGGAAGGACCGGACCGCAGGGGAGAAGAGATGCTCAATCCGCTCTGAGGGACCTCCACAGGAGCCCTGCAAAAGAAATGATGTCAGGAGTGAAATTACCCTGATGCAGGAGGAAGTGTGTTGCTCAGTGAAAAATGACTTACGCATCCGAGGTTTCGGCCTCCTTAGGTTTCCGGCCCTCCGTGCCGGGGCTTTGCCTGCCCGTTTGGAGGCAGTCTTGTCTCCGGCCTTCTTTTGCCTTTTGGTAGGCTGAGAAGGTTCGGAAGAAGAACTTGACGCGGATCCGCGCTTCTTCTTCGACGCCACCGGAATAGGCTCGCCCGTGGCAAGTGGAGGATCCTCGTGGATATGCCCACCGGGGTTAGCTGATGCCGGGAAGGCAAAAGAAAGAGGGACAGCCTCAATGGGTTCAATCATATCGATATCCGAGTCATCCTCATCGTCGGGCCAATCTCTAAGAGAGGAGAATTTACCGCTCGGTCGTTTGGTGGTGTTGGTCGTGGGGAGGAACATCTCCTGGTCCGGCTGCTCCTCATCCGGGATTTCTCGGTCCAGGGCCCACTTAAGGGTCGGATTTGTACCATCCTCGAGGGTTTGCTGGAGAAACAGCTGAGAAAAAAGCACAAAGAGCAGAGTCAAAAATATGATAAGAACCGACACGTAATTGATCCGAAATAAGTTTACCCCGCAAAGATTACCGCGAGAGGGAGCCAGTCACAGCAGTAATGCTCGATTCCCCACGTCCATTCAGCGGAGAAATCCTTATGGGTGGTGAAAAGAGCCTTGACCCGGCGGAAGATCTCCGTATTGCTCAACTCGAACGAGGAGGTTCGGTTGGGGTCGCGGCTGAAGCTCATGTGGCACAACTTGTGAGTGCGCCGCTAGAGGGGAGAGATTCGGTTGCGCACGAATGTGATCATGGCATCTTCGTTGTGAAATCCGAGCTTCTTCAGCTCCGCGAACCTTTTGTGGACTTGGTTGGCCAGAGCTGTAGGTTTTTTGGCGACCTCCTCCCAGAAATCCGTGTCCGGGGGACCCGGAGCGTAGGGCAGCAGCCGAATCAAGTCTTCGGTACCCTCGTTCCGGACGTAGAAGAAGGTCCGGGCCCATCCTTTGTAGGAGTCAAGCCCGGTGACCCGCGGAAAGATTGAAAATCTCCGGGGCAAGATCGAGGCAGCTCCGAACTGAGTGAGCTGCTTGTCCTCTGACTCAACATGGATATTGGGGACGACGTTGCGATGGAGGCCGAAGAACCGGATCCACAGCTCCTTCGTGGGCCATAGTCCGGTGTAGCCCTCGATTGTAGAGACGAAAGCGGACAGAGAGGTGATGGCGTTCGGCGGGAGATGATGTGGTTGCAAGTGATAGGTCCGGACCCAGTCCCGGAAGAAATCACTCACCAGAAGACCAAATCCCCGTTGGAAGTGGGATAGGAAAACAACGAACTCACCCGGATTGGGTGAGGGGGACAATTCCGAGGAGGGGAGACGAGCGGCGATGCCGGCGGGAATACGCCGGGTCCGGTAGAGCTAGTCGAGGTCATCCTGGCAGACCCACGAACCGGCCCACGCGCCACGGTCCGCCGCGCCGGTGTCCTCCTCCATCTCCTGCTCGACGACGATGAGGTCCTCCTCCATCATCTCGAATCCGCTGTCCTCGCTAGAACTAGCGGCGGCGGGGCTCTGTGGTCTAGATTGACGAGGACCCGTGGCTAAGCAGTTGAGCAGCGGTGGCTGCGGTACGGAGGCGCGGAGAAGGTGCTGCGGTGGCGCTGCTCTAACGGGCACTGGCGGCGGCGCAGTCGCAAGGAAGAAGAAGAGGAACAGGCAAAGGGGCGCGGAGATGGAAAAGCGCTAAGGGACGCGCCCCTCCCCTATTTAACTGCCCCCAGTGATCGATGAGTGGGACCGCGCTACGCTAGAGAGCCACACGGTATGGCCGTGTATCACCGGCATCAGCCAATCAGAGAGAAGCCACACCGCGGGCCACAGAGTAAATATGATCCCATGACACGACGTGCAGTTGCGGTAAACGAGGAGACAGGCGTGACGTAACCCACGCACAGTAATCACTGACAGTTACTGCGGCAGTTACTGTGCAGGCCCTTAAAATGAGGCAACGTAATGATTAACCTTTACGTGGGTTGGCGTATGAGAGAAGGAAGCAAGGCCCGGATCCGAGCCACCATGGTAACCCGGACGACAAGTGAAAACTTGAGATGTGCAGAGGGAAAGTAAAACCATAGGATCCGAGCCGAAGTGGTGACCCGGCCAGCAAGTGGAAACTTGAAGCGTGCGAAGGGAACGTAAATCCATAAAATCCGAGACAAGAAGTTAACCCGGAACTAAACGTTCGAGGCTCGAATATGAATGAACCTGATGTGGCCTTAGCGACCAAGGCCGCTAAGACCGCACCAGCTTCGGGGACTAATGTTGGGGGGATACCCCCGGGTAGGGTCACTCCGGGGTATAAGGGCCGAGTTAGCCGAGGGTCGGTAAGGTCAAAGCAGATGCTGGCCGAGTCACCTCAAGGCGGGCCGGATCACGGAGTAACCCGGGCCAGGGGGACGCCTAACGTTGTCTCGTCTGACTTAAGGAGTAAGTCGGAAATGCTTGTCTAACTTATATGCAGGAACAGGTGTGGCCGGATCTACTGTGATCCGGATCCTCGCTTGGCTTCCAGGAGAAGGAAGGAATCTCTCTAGTCAAAAAACAAGGTCCGGTGCGTACTGGATGAGCGAATAAAGCAAGGGCAGGACCACCGGATCGTGGCCGACAAGGGTGACGGCGCTCACGTCGGTTGACGCGGGCGCCGCAGAGGCTACGTCGCTAAAGCAAGTATGACGCGGGGAAAAAGCACCCCTGTCGGGTTACTATTTTGGGAGGGGGCATATTCTTAGGAATATGCCTCCACGTATGCCCTAGGCCAGGACCGAACCACCACTATATAAGGGGGGTTAGGGTTCTGGTAGAGGGGTTGGGTTTTTTCTGGGATACAGGGTTGGCAGAATTCTAGTTGGTTGAGCACTAGTGGATCTAGGGTTCTTGGGCTAGATAGGAGGCAAGAGTAAGAGAGTTTCTTCTTCCTCCTCTTGTCAATACAGCTCGAGGAGCACTTGTAATTTTTGAGATAGAACATCAATACAAAGCTTCTGCGTGGAGAATCACTCCACTATCCCTCCCTGGATTCCCCTAGCGTGTATTAGTCCACACCTTTAGCCTATCCATGGCATCTGCCGTGACACCAGCACGACATGCATGGACACAACATGGCAGGGCGCTCCTACGCCCTGACCATATGGCCATCTACGTCCGAGCTTGCAATAGAATCTATCCCATCGACCTGACTCCTTTGTGGAGGTTTCTCCCTAGGGTTATCTCTGTTCCGCGAAGATGTCACTGGGTCTAGCTTGGGCCGGTTGTCACGCAATGACGTGTGGATACCACACGTCGAGGTGGAACATGCATGGCCTAGACGTGGCATGGTTGTCCTTCTATCCCCGAGCATGTGCCAGAGTGTGAGCAGACGTAACTTGGCACCCAGGTCAGGCACTGCTAGCCAGCTACTATTCTCAGGATAAGGTTAAAGTATTTCACTCCCGTGCTTGGTGGCTGAGGCACTTCCTATTGTGGGAGTTCTCGGGGACACTGAGAGGATGCTCTGGTTCCATGCTTCTAAGAGGCGTCAGGCTCTTTGCCCGTTGGACCGTGCACCCCTGGATTCCACAGAAGCTATAGTAGACCCAGGTAAGGTGTCATATGAGGAAGCGAGCTCACAACGACACATTTCCATAATGGGTGCAAAGCCGCGGACGTCCTCGGGCAAGTTTATAGCCTGGCCTTGCCTAGGACTTGATAGGCATGAACCAATCGTCACGTGGACAAGACAGGCCAGCCGTCTTGGAAATATCAAAAGATGCCACGAGCAGTTACTACGGGTGCTTAGACTTTGGTAGATTGCTCCCCCGAGCCTATTTTAGAGGCACTTTAGGAGATATGCTATTAGTCCAAGACCCTTCTTCTCATCTTCTTTCTTTGTTAAAGCAATGGTTGCGCCTCCAACTGCCGAACGCGCCCATTCCCTAGAGAGGTTGCTGCTGCCGGTACCTGAGGGCTGGCTCCCACCAGGCGATGGCACGATGGGTCACTATAGGGATAGGGAGGGAGCGGTGGACGTCGAGGAGGAGGCTGATGTGGGGTGTCAGATTGCTCTCGGTCAGTAGCGGCACCTCAGGACTCTTGGTCGGATCTAGAAGGATTTGATTTCTATCTGAGTGTGCACCACGATAATATAGGGACGCTTACCTCCTTGATGCATTTGCGTGGTCCTTCGTTGATTTCTACCATCCTGGCAAGCTGATGATCCACCCTACTGGCTGCTGCAACACCATTTGGTGGACACGACTCTTCGACGTCGCAGGGGGAAGCATGTGTCTTGGAAAAGGCTGGACTGCTTTCAGAAGGGATACGTCCTCTTCTTCACCTTCAATGGCGAAGAGGAACTCTCCATGAAGATGTTGAGATACAACCAGGGTCACGTCGAGTACTTCTATGAGATAGGACACTGGACTTATGAAGGGTTCATCCCCCATGACTGGCTTCTGATCTCCTAGGCCGGTTTAGAAGGCAGACCTGCATAACAAAGCAAGTGACCTGTAAAAATTAGGAAAAAGTAGCTACTTATTCTTTTGCCAAAGCTTTGTACTTTTTTTGTTTATGGACTATGTACTTATCTGGTGTCGGGGTGCCCGCGTAGAGGCTCCCTTCCATTTTCTTTCCTCTTGCCATAGACAATTGTGGTGGTGATAGCTAAGGGTTGCTAGTTAGCTATCCGTGAAAGACATAATAACACATCTCTCCATTAATGGAAGGCCCTCGGGTGAATGATAACAAAAAATGAGTGCATAATAAACTACTTCATTTTTATTCATAAACAAGGACAATCCTGGATACACTACTTGTTCTATGGGACCCTGCCGGTGCATAAGGCTTTTAGGTGCTTCGGGTAGCCCCAAGAATTTCTTCTCCAGTGGTAGATCGACTACCAGTGGAGACCAACCACAGGCAATCCCGGCTATGCTGCTGCTATGGCGCATCCATCAAGGTAGCATGCGATTAATGCAGGGTGATCCCGCCTAGACTCACTTGCTGCACAAATATCTCAGTGGCATACATTGTTATTTTGAATATCCTTAGGCATAGAACTCGTGGAGATGGTACTCATGTAAGTGCTCGATATTCCATGAGTTTTCCATGGGTGTACCATCTTCGGTCTCTAGGCGGACCGCTCTGAACCTAGAGACTTGAGCTACCCAGAAGGGGCCCTCCCACTTTGGTTGCAAATTGTTGATGCCCTTCCCAAGGCATGTCCAGCGAAGGACCAAGTCACCTTACACTATTTTCTGAGGCTGGACCCGGCGGCTGTTGTAGCGGTGCAGGCTCTACTGATAGGGATCAGCGTGCACATCAGCTAGGTCCCAAACCTCTTCGATAAAGTTGACTTCATCAATTCTTCGTTCCCCTGGGTGTCCTCTCCATAAGCTCGCGCCTAGGGGAGCCATGTTGGATTTCAGTGGGAAACACTGTTTCCACCCCATAGACTAGGGAGAAAGGAGTTTCCCCGGTGGTTCGGCTTGGATTGGTCTGTATTGACCACATGACAGTTGGGATCTGTTTGATACAGTTCCGCCCCTGGCCTTGAGTCGATTGAAAGTATTGGTCTTGAGCCCACGGAGCACCTCAGCATTGAGGCACTCCACTTTCCCATTTCTTTGAGGATGATACACCGATACATAGCAGATCTTGGTGACAAGGCTGTTGTTGTAGGTGATGAAGGTACCTCTTGTGAATTGGGAGTCATTGTCAGTAATGATCCGGTGGGCATGCCAAATCGGCACACGATGCCCTAGATTAACTTTACAGTTGCTTGGGAGGTGATATCCCGGACAGGTTGCACCTCCTACCACTTGGTGAACTTGTCGATTGTGAAAAATATGTATTGGTACCCTCCCACCGCCCGTGGGAAGGGTCTAATGATGTCGAGTCCCTAGACCGCAAAGTGCCATGATAGGGGATGGTCTAGAGTGCTTGAGCCGGTTGATGGATGTCTTTGGCATGGAATTGGCAAGCGTCGCATGTTCTAACCAGGTACTCAGTGTCCGATAATGCTATTGGCTAGTATAACCCTTGACTGAACACCTTCCTCGCCAAGGTCCACAAGGCGAAGTGAATCGAGCACTCCCCGTCATGGATCTCTGCGAGGAGTTGGTGCCATTCTTCTTGAGATATGAAGCAGAGCCTGACATCGGATGCACACTTTTGGTATAGGTCTTCGTCGATCAGGGTGTACATCTTGGCTTGTCGGTACACCTTCTTAGTGTCTGCATGGTTGGTGGGGAGCTCCTTGTCACTGAGATACAATAGTTTTCAATGGCCTAGGGTGGCTCTCGCATCTCCACCGCTTATGTTGCATGCTTGCGCGGAATGATACCTTCGGCGGGTTTGTGTCATCTTCGTCGAGGGCACACGACTCTGAAGCCATTGCTTCACATACAATGTTCAGAGCCGAGGGATCAGCCCGAGGTATTCTAATGGTGTTTTGTTCCCCGAGGGCACATGGCTCCGTGGCCATCGCATCGCATACGATGGCCTAGGCCGATGGCTCACCCGGGGTCTTCTAACGGTATTATTTTCCCTGAGGGAACGGATCCATGACCATCGCTCTACATATGATGGCCTGGGACGAGGGCTCACCTAGGGATCTTATAATGGCGCTTTCTTCCCCAAGGTCACACATATTCACAGATATCACTTCACATACGATGGCCGGCACTGGCTCACCCAGGGGTCTCAGTTGGGTGTCATATTTTCTGAGGGCACACGACTCCATGCACATCGCTTCACATATGATGGACGGAGACAAGGGCTCTCCCCGAGGTTTTTCCTTTGCTAGATCACGGGGCACCTTGATGGAAGGCCTAAGTAGCTGTTCCATAAGTATTTCAGGGGGAACGCATCCTCGGGCTGACATGATCTTTGATAGCTTGTCAGCTATGATGGTGGAGCTACAAGGGACATGATCTATCTGCAGCCCATCAAAGTGTTGCTCCAATTTGCTAACGTCTTCTACGTACGGGGCCATTCACGGGGAATCATAATTCTTGTTGATCGGATTGACCACCAATTGTGAATCCCCGCGAAAGAGCATGTGTTTGATGCCCAGGTACTTTGCAATCCTAAGACCGATGAGTAGTCCTTCGTACTCGGTGTTGTTGTTGGTTGAATTCTCTCCATGATAGAGCATCTTCACCATGTACTTCAAATGGTCCTCGATGGGCAACATGAGAAGCATGCCTTCTCTCGACTCGTCGATGGAGTAGTAACCGAAAAAGTACATGATCTAGTCATGCGGATCAGCCTTTCCGGGAAGTGAGGAGGATGACTCTTGCTCGTCTTTCAGTGTGGTAGTTCATTTGTCAGCGAATTTAGCCAACACCGCAACTTGATTGTTTGGGTGTGAGCAAAGTGGAGGTAGAAGATATATAGATCCATGGCCCACTCCGCCACATGCGTTGTGGCTTCCTTGTTGCACAAAATGCTCTCTAGGGAATGCTTGGTCACCACCGTGACCCGATACGCTTCGAAGTAGTGTCGAAGCTTCCTTGATGCGATGAGAATACCAAGAAGGAGATTTTGAAGCATGGGGTATCATACCCATGCATCACGCAACACTTTGATGATGAAGTAGACAGGCCCCTACATGCTCTACCTCTTAGCAGGCTACGCCGGCTTCTCTACGTTCAAGTTGTGGTGCCCGGGAGGAGGTGCTTTCGGGCATCCATGTTCGCTTCCTGAACATCGGAGTCCAGGCGGTGTGCCTGGCTCGGTCCGTAGACTGGAGACATTAGCGATGACTCACGAATCATCTTCTTCCCTCTCCACGATGAGCACTGCACTCACCACCTGGTTGGTGGCAGTGATGTACAGAAGTAGGGGCTCCCCTGGCTTGCGAGCCACCAGCACCAGGGGGAGGTTAGCTAGCGCTTCCTGTCTTTAAGCGCAGCCTCCATCTCTGGTGTCCAATCAATGGGTCCTGACTTCTTCAAGAGATTGGAGAATGGAAGGGCCTGCTCTCCTAGCTAGGAGATGAAGCGTCCTAGGGTCATGATGCACCCATTAAGACGCTACACACCTTTGACCTATCTAGGATTCTCCATTTGGTCGATGGCCTTGATATTACGAGGGTTTGCCTCGATGTGTCGGTGTTTTGGATATAACAAATAGGTATACCTACAACATAGACTCAGACCGACAAGATCAGGTGGACCACATATGGTGGTTAGGCCTATGTCCTAACCAGGCGGCTTAGGTACTGATAGAGAAGACGGGGGTCTAGCATGGATAAAGGAAGGCGACATGCCACTGCCTAAGATGGAATCGGTGCCTTGGAGGACAAGACGATAGTTTATGTATTAGTTTAGGACTCTATAACCGTATCCTGCGAGGACTCTCCTTGTAACCTGCTTACTCAATATGTTTAGCTTGTTGGGCAACCCCAAGAGGAAGGTATGATGAGTATAGCAACAACTTTTCCCTCAGTTATGAAACCAAGGTTATCGCACCAGTAGGAGCAAGGAAACACCTCCAAGGTGTTGTTTCCAACTTGGAATCCTGCACAACACAATCACAGAACTTTGCCCCCAACTCAGTGAGGTTGTCAATCTCACCAGTTTTGCTGAAAACAAAGGATTAAACGTATTGCGTGGAAGATAGTAATTGCTTGCAGAAAGTAAACAGAAAACAGTAAATAGTAGGTTGTATATTGATAGTAAAAGAAAGGACTTTGGTCCATAGTTCACTAGTGGTGATTCTCCTTAAGATAGATGACATGTTGGGTGAACAAATTATAGCTGGGCAATTGACAACATCGAGAAAGCATACATGCATATACTAATCATCTTGACTCCTATGAGATTTGATTGGGCATTACAACATTATACATAGAGCGTAATCCAACTGCATCTATGACTAATAATCCACCTTCAGGTTATCATCTGAACCCCCTCCAGTATTAAGTTGCAAGCAACACATAATTGCATTAAGCAAAGTGTGTAAAGTAAACAATACGTTTATCCTATGAACAAAGGATTGCTATTTTCTCCCTAGTAGCAACAACACATCTAGTATCTTAGAGATTTCTATCACTTCCCCAGATTACTACAGGCATGAACCCATTATCGAGCATGAATACTCCCTCTTGGAGTTGCTAGCATCTACTCGGCCAAGATAGCTACTAACAACCAAGAGCATGCAAGATCACAAATAACAAAGACATGATAGAATCAATAGTCAATCTGAAATAGCATCTCAATATCCATCGGATCCCCACAAACACAACATGTAAGATTACAAATAGATGATCTTGATCATGAAGGGAGCTCAAAAGATCTAGACATGATAGAACAAAGGAGAAGAACCAACCATCTAGCTACTACATGGACCCGTAGTCCAGGGATGAACTACTCGCGCATCACCCCGGAGGCAGACATGGCGATGAAGAAGGCCTCCAGGGTGAATTCTCCCCTCCGGCAGGGTGCTAGGAAGAGCTTCAGATCCCTCCCGATCTAGGGATGGAGATGACAGTGGTACAAACTCTTTCGTGGAATTTTGATCGGGTACTTAGGGTTTCTGTATTAGAGGCTTCTTGTAGGCGAAAGGGGAGGCCGAGGGGGTGCTCGAGGCGGCCGCACCACCCCCTGGGGTGGGCTAGGCCTGAATGCGCGGCCAGGTGGTGTGGCCGGCTCCTGTCCCCTCTCCGTCTCGTCTTCTGGCTCCGTGTGTCCCCTTGGTGAAATATTGACTTTGGCTTTTGTCCCGTCCAATTCTGAGAATATTCATTTTCTGACTTTCCTAGAACCAAAAACAGCAGAAAACAAGCAACTGGCACTGTGGCATCTTATTAATAGGTTAGTCCCAGAAAGTTTATAAAAATACTTTTTCCAAAGTGTGGACAAAACATATGAAAGTAGATATAAAACACGCATGGAACATAAAAAATTATAGATACGTTAGCAACGTATCAACATCCCCAAGCTTAACTCCTGCTCATCCTCGAGTAGGTAAGTGATAAAAAGAAAGAACAATTTTTGAGGTGACATGCACCATCATAATCTTGATCAAAGTATTTGTAAAACATTGAAACTAGAATAATAGTACTTTAACATAGCATGAAAGACATAGTTCTAACAATAAGACATAACAACTATGTTGTAGCATGAAAAGGTGTAGCACCCCGCTAAAACCACTACTAGAAAATCGCTTGTTATTTCTATCTTTGTGCATCATCATGATAGCATGCTCATATCATCATGCCACATTGCATTTGACCATCATCATCATCATGCATATGTTTGAGTAAAACTATTTTCTAAAAGCCTATCCTTGTTTTCTATTTGCCTCCCTCTTTATTTCAAATGTAAAATCAGGTCCTTCCGGATATTTTATTTTGTCTACAAACTATTTATAAGAAACTTTTGTTCTAAAAATAAAAACGAAACATTTTTATAAAACTAGGGGAGGCAGCCAACCGACCAGGCCCAGTGGCCCAGCCGGCCAGCCACCTACCACACCAGCAAGAACCACTCGAAACCCTAATCTACACCCATCCATCCACCTACTCCCCATCACCGCCGCCACCCACCCCGGTGTACACAACACGCACAAAGCCGCTCACGCCAGGACAGCGTGCCCGCATGGACCACCGGACGATCGACCGCTGATCAACCCCCCACCACCACAGCACCCAATCGGTGCTTCCAGGTCGTCACAGCCGTAGCCAACAAAACCACCACTACCACTCGATCCTAGCCTTGCACGGATCCCCACCAACCATCTCTTCCACGTTGGCCCCGCGATCACCACCCCGCACGATCCCCTCGCCCTGGCCCGCTCGAGCCACAACCACTGCCTCGCCGACAGAGTCGCCGCACCGCCTCCTCTGCTCCTCGTTGTTCTCACTAGCGTGGAGAGCTGCCATCGTGGCCGCCTGTCTCTACGTCCCCGGCCCTGCAGCGCCTTCCCGCCAGGTTAGCCACCGCCCAGTGCTCCCTGCAAGCTCGCGTGCCCCGCGGAGCCATGAATCGGCCTCTCTCATTGTTGGGCCCTTGCTCCACCGGCTCCCTGTCGCCTCTTCCCCGGCCACGAGGCTCGCTAACGCTCCGTCTTGGCTGCCCCCATCCGGCCGCCGGGGTCCTGCTCGCCCTCGTCCGAGACATTCCTCCTCTGGCCGCCTCATCGCCCCATGGTCGTCCTAGAGCCCCGTCGCCATGGACACCGCCGCCGGCCCTGCTCCCTACAGCGCGGCCCATGGCCATGACTGCCTCCTCCCTGGACCGGGTCACGCTATGCCGCCTCGAGTTCGTCCCCGGTCCATCCCGTGCTGCCTCGCTATGCTCATGGTGGAGCCCCACTCTGCCTCCTCGAGTCGTCCTCGTCGCACAAGCCCCTGTCTCGCTACCCTAGTTCTCGTCATCAGCAGCTGGCCCGCGTCTCTAGCCGCTCCTCCCTATGCTACACCATCGGTGGTTATGTTTGCCTGCACGCACGCATCAGCAAGGTGCTCGAGCCAATGCCCGAGCGAGAAGTGGTTTTTCCCGAGCCTAGTAATGACCATGATCAGTTGGTGTCGTTGCAACCGTGTTGTAGTGTGGCGTGGTGCTGCTCAATTGAAGGCAAAGATAAGATGATCGGAGTGTTGGTGTCATGCGTGTGCTGCTGATGACCTCCAAGCCACTCGTGTTGACGCAAGATCGTCGCCAAGATCTATCAAAGTCTGAATGTCCTCAAGGTGGCGTCGAGAACTACCAGTAGTTCCAAGCCTGCCATCAATAGCAAGTCCAAACCGAGAGTGGCGAAGTTGACTCGAAGACCCCCGTATCCGAAGGCCTTCGACAAGGAATGCTGAGGTCTTCCTCCTGGGTCCGAAGTTCGAAGACCCCGATCCCGGAGTCCGAAGAATGATCCCGCCATGACTGAACCCCGAAACCCCCAAGATCTTCGGACCAATGTGTGACCCTTTTTCCGAGACCCTTATTTTATAAATGACATCTATCTTGTTGCATAATTAAATTGTTCATGCATGCACACGTATTTTGTGGGTGCGGGTTATTTTGTCGATTCACCTATTAATTAAACATGGAGGCTATATGCGGGCTATTCTAGTCTTATATTAACTTTATTTAAATTTGTGTAGAAAACAGATGCCATGCTTTATCTTGTTAAGTCAACATTTAAATTGTGGGGTACCTAAACAACATGAACCTATTAATTAATTGTCGGGACCCCGGTTCCGCTTAATATTGCCTAATTGCATCGCATATTTGCCATGTCATACATCATACATGCATCATGCCTGATCTTCTGTTGTAGTATTAAATAGTGCATTCGGTGTTTCTTTTAGTGCTTTGCTTCTTCGCGGATTAGGCTGTTGAGTGGATGCGAGTATTAACAAGTTCTTTGGATAATGTATCTTTGCCAGTGTTTCCCAGGCGAGCAATCTCCCCCTTTCTACCTATTTTGCATTTATAGTCTTTACTTCCTTCCTGTTGTTCTACTGCTATCCGTGTCGCGATGCTTTAGTGTTCCGTACCAGATATATTCAGTGCAACCTTTATATTGCCTTAGACACCTCCTATTACCTGTTGTTTGGTAGACAAATGGTCTTGCGAGTCGTAGTCGCTTGCTCGGGTGCGATCCTGTGTCGTGAAGTACCACACAGTTGTTGGAATGTTGTCATATGCTTTATGGTGGAGAGGATCATGAATTTAAATACAACTATTAAGTTGCTGGGATAACTAATGAAAGAGGCACCGGTGGGCAATATATGTTATTTGGTTTTTCATGTCCACTTGTGTCCCATAGGCCCCGAGTACTTGATACCTGTTCCTTGATTATTCGCACTATCCATATCCTGGAGATCCTATGGATCCCCCTTAGCCAGAGCTTGATTCATTTCTTATTTCTTGGGGCCACAAACTAGTTTGGGGCTTTATTACTATCATGTACTTATGCCATGCTTTACTGCTTTATTTACGATTGTGCGTGGAGCACCTGTACTATTTAGGAGTTGCGGAGTGTTTTCGTGGTATCGATAAGCCCAATCACACTTTCGGGTTCCTAGTCGTTTACAGCCATTGGCACAAACCTTGGGTCCGTCTCGGAGCCAGCCAACTTTGTTGCGGGTAGCTTAATGGGGTGGCCCCCTGAAATATTTTATGAATCCTGTGATTGCTTTGTCGTGAAAGCCTCGTTGGGTTTTGATTTGTATTTTCCGAAGTTGATCGTGTGTGTGTTGCTATTTGTGCACCCCTGCAGGGTAAATCTTTCTGAAACCCGTGTCCGCGGTTATGGACGACTTGGAGCACAGTATCTCAATCATAGACAAGCATAATTAAAAGTAGTGCTATAAATTTGACTTAATATGTGACTAGTAATCAGCTTCATTACAACGAAATGAGTAAATAAAAGTGCCAACAACTGCTGGGTTTGGGATGTCACATGCTAATTGTATCTGACTAGTAAGTACTACAACTACAACTGAATGATTAACTAAAACTGCCGACTACTTATGCAATCGGGATGACTCATGCTATCTATATCTGACTAGTAAGTGTTGCGACTATAATGGAATGAATAAAATTGCCAACTGTGTGCGTTCCTTGGTTTTACTTCCTCGTTTGGTCTCGAGGGGGAATAACAGGATGGGTATGTTTGGTGTTAGTATCAGATGGATCCCGAATAAGTCTTTCTTACCCCTCTCTAATAGCCGATAGTTGTATCGAGTCTCTATAGGTTATTTAGTGCCTTCTTCGCTGCCGCTTCAGTCCACCATACCTATGTAGGCGAGAGCCGCCGAATTCTAGACTCGTCGTGTACTGGCCTCAGTACTGACCGCTCCCTCTTTTCCTTTGCCCTTTTGTCGGCACCCCTTTTGTTTGACAGCTATAAGTTCGACGTTGTTAGCAGGGTTACCCTTCCGACTTGGCCTGGGCAGGGTTATGGACGCCATTGGTTATTCTTCAGGGCTCTTATCTCAATTTTATTCTTATCCGTACTTGGATGTTGTATCGTTTTCACGGTGATTTGGATCTTTGTACTGTATATATATTTGTATTCTTGACTCGTTGAGTCGTTGTTGTATACATATGTTTCTGTGGGTTCCATCGTGGAATATTGTGTAATGTTATTACTTTGTTTTCCACCCGCACGCAAGTGCCTGGTGGGCATCTTTGAATCGTTTCTATGCGGGTTTGGCGGGAATCGCTAAAACTTGCATAGGGCCGATTCGAGGGTGTTACAAAAGTCACAAACAAAAGATTCATGAATAACAATGCTTTGCAAGATGTTTGTTTGTTTCACATATAGAAAGCATAATGAGAATGGTATTCAGCTTGTCCCTCATAGTGTAGCAAAACATAAATGCATAGGACACCTTCAAAGTTCATAAGGGTGACTAGATACATATAGTTCAAGAGCAAGCAATATCAAAGTTATGCATCAATCAACAAGTCTTGGGACAATGCACATTAAACTAATTATGGCCACTATGCTCTCTTAATAGGTGCATAAAGATAGAAGATGGAGACTCAACATAAAAGTAAAAGAAAGGCCTTCATAGAAGGAAGTAGGGATCCAAGTCTCATAAAGAGCTTCCAAAAATTATGGTACTTATTAGCTTTCAGCTCTCATTGCCTCTATCATAAGCATCTGGAAGTGATTAAGGTTAAAGTGAACAAACTATGGAGTATATGCTTGAAAAAGTATAAGTTGGCAATGTCATGTCCCTTGAATACGAGAGCCGCTCCTCATGCTACTCAAGTTTAGTTACCAGTAAGTTCTTGTCATAGTAAGTACATGTGTATCATAGAGAACCGCCAACGGGGTACCCCTTCCCCGATGATACGGAAGAATCCCCATATCAAAATGACAAGGCAAGCAGACCATGAGCATCTCAGCAATCTTCTTTTTTACCATGGGAAAATGGTGCTTTTTTCTCTCTTTCCTCTTTTCTCATCTTTTTTTTCTTTTTTCTCAATCTCTATCTCTTTTTTTATAAGAAGAATGCTTCATAGATTGCTCATTATGGTTACGAAGAAGGTTTCCACCATGATTAGGCATGGATTAGACCAGCAGCCCAGGCACTTCTCTAACACACATACATAATTCCATGGACTTACAAGCTCCCCTTTCATTTCACACTGACGACATCCATAAACAAAAGAGCATGATTTCAACTGGGTACAATGTACAAGTGCAATGTTGAAAGCGTTCCCCATGACAGCATGGTTCTGCTAATTCCCAACGTATAAGTGCAAGCATATACAACTTAGATGACACAATGGTTCAAGTTTATTAGGGGCAAGAAAAGTAAAGTGTGCCATCAAGTTCGTGAGAGTTTAATCACTAATTTTCACATAACAAGTTTAATTCGGAAGGTAAATAAAAACATGAATATACTTGGAATAGCAAATGCTAATAGGTAGGTATGGTGGACTCTTTGGAATAACTTGGTTTTATTTGGAGTTGGATGCATGAGTGGAACTAATACTTGGTTATGGAGGCTAGCAAAAGACTGGGAGCGACCAACTAAGAGAGCAATAATGGCCATAATCATGCAAAGTGACAAAACATCATTAATTAAAGCATAAAGTGATATTACAAGTCGAAAACTAAAGGATCATAGAGGCTATGGTGACTTGGGATAGTCTTAACATGGTGTGAGCATGCGCCAAGTCAACCCAAATAAAGCATCAAAGGAGAATACCACAATACTATGCTTTAATATGCTAAAACAACGCATGATTCTTTCAAAGCACATTAAGAAATCTCAATTGTTTATAACATGTCATGCTACAGCAAAAATCACTAAGCATAAAGCCAAAACAATATCAAGCATGACATGACAAAGAATAGGCCACAATCATAAACCAGCTTCCTTTTACCGCTTAAGCATGAACTTTTCCTACTCTTTTCCAATCCAAACCAACTTATTTGAAAACTAATGCATGAATGAGGGGGTCCAACCAATTTATTCCATCAAACCAAGCAAACAAAGCAAACGAAAACCAAAAACAAATATAAAGACGCTCCAAGAACAACACAATTATGCATAAAACAATAAAAATGAAGTGTTTGGAAGAAACCTGAGATTTTTATTGATGAAGAAGGGGATGCCTTGGGCATCCCCAAGCATTGACGCTTGTACTTCTTGGATATTTCTTGGGGTGACACGGGTGGCATCCCCAAGCTTGAGCTTTAGTCCATTCTTCATCTCATTACATCATTCTTTCCCTACACATGAAAATTTCCTTCATACAAAACTTCACACAATCTTCATTAGCAACATTAGTGTACTCAAGATGATAAGTCTTTCAGTATCAACACAAGTAAAACTTCCATTAAAACACAAGCTACTGTAGCAATTCCCTCAAAAAGATCAATTTCCCCAAAAAGAACCCAAAAAGGAATCAATAAGAAGCAAATGCAAATAGTGGGAGAAATCCGTCAAAACAGACCAGTAGGTAGAAACCGATTTTTTCAAAGAACTTCTTTTGCTCAAATTGAATAGTGTTGAACTAACAAAATTTGGATAACAACCTGGGGCAGAAGCACAAACAATTACAGCTCAAACCGACGTACAGAGATTTTTCACGATTTTTTACAACGAAGGACAAAAATCTGTTTCGGGACAGCAACTTTCCCAAGCATTACTTCTCTCTCATTAGAGGTTACTCTTGGCACAAAAACCACACAAAAATGATAAGGAGAGGTTATTACTAAAGCAATAACTTCCAAGAGTCAACTAAATCTTTTGGGTTATCTCCCAATAAGTACTTTTCTTTAACGCCTTTAAGTTAGGCATAAGAAGCAACAAAAGAATCAAGTATTCTCAAATGAAGAAGCATTAAGAGGAATTTTTGTTTTAATAGGAGAGGCAAAAGGAATCTTCTCTCTCTTCCTAGGGAAGTGTTCTATACCTTTCTTGAGTGGAAGTTGATATTTAATGGTGCCTTCTTTTATATCGATAATGGCACCAACAGTTGTAAGAAAAGGTCTTCCCAAAATAATATGACAAGAAGCATTGCATTCAACATCCAAAACATAGAAATCAACGGGGACATAGGCATTGTTAACCATAATAAGAACATCATTAATACTCCCATGAGTTTCTTTTTAGCATTATCATCAAGTGGGAAATTTAAATAACCATCTTCCAATGGTGGCAAATCATGCATTTCATAAATCTTTCTAGGCATAATAGAAACACTACTATCAACATCACATAAAGCTTTGAGATCAAAATCATTTACTTTGACATTAATGATGGGTTGCTAACCACTTCTAATTTCATACGAATAGAGGCTTTATGTTTCATCTTTTCTTCTTTAATTTTTATGAGAGAATAAGTATTGTGTTTTGTAAAGGCTATATTCATAGCACTAGCATTAGGACTTTTAGCAAGCTTTTGTAGGAACATAAGTACTTCAGAGATATTTCAACCATCATGATCCAAATCATAATTATCATCTAAAGAAGTAGAGCTATTGTTTCCCATGTTTCGAAGAATTTCAGCATTTTTATAGAAAAGGTTCCATTGGGTTTACTAGCTTCAACATTAGTGTTAGTGATAGTAGAAATACTAATATTTCTAGCAATTTCATCCCCCCTTTCCCACTTAGCACAAAATTCAGCTAATAGTCTAACATTTTCATCAATTCTAACTTGTATGGCATTAGTAGCAGCAAAAGGATTTTCCTCAATAGTTTTATTGAAAGCAGTTTGTTTACTAATAAAATCTTTAAGAATAACTTCAAGTTCAGAGGGTGCACTCCTATTATTGTTGTAAGTATTTCCATAAGCATTGCCATTGTTGGGAGGATACGACCTATAGTTATTATTACCAAAATTATTCCTATAGGCATTATTGCTAAAATTATTGTTTCTAATAAAGTTCACATCAACTTGATATTCTTGAGCAACCAAAGAGGCTAAGGGAACATGATTTGGATCAATATTAGCTTTCCCATTAACAAGCATAGACATAATAACATCAATTTGATCACTCAAGGAGGAGGTTTCTTCAACAGAATTTACCGTCTTACCTTGTGGAGCTCTCTCAGTGTGCCATTAAGAATAGTTAACCATCATATTATCTGGAAGTTTTGTTGCAGCACCCAAAGTAATGGTCATAAAGGTATATCCAGCAGCAAAATCCAGTAGATTTCTTGAAGAATAATTCAGTCCTGCATAAAAGGTTTGGATAATCATCCAAGCAGTCAGTCCATGAGTGGGACAATTCTTTACCAAAGATTTCATTCTTTCCCAAGATTGAGCAACATGTTCATTATCAGATTGTATAAATTTCATTATTTCACTTATCATAGATATAATCTTAGCAGGAGGATAGTATTTTCCAATGAAATCATCTTTGCATTTAGTCCAAGAATCAATACTATTTATGGTTAGGGATTGCAACCATTCTTTAGATTTTCCTCTCAAAGAGAAAGGAAACAATTTAAGCTTAATAATATCTCCATCTATATCCCTATATTTTTGCATCTCACAAAGTTCAACAAAGTTATTAAGATGAGCAGCAGCATCTTCAGTACCAATACCATAAATTTGTTCTCTCATAACAAGATTGAATAAAGCAGGTTTAATTTCAAAGAAAGTAGCTTCAGGAACAGGCGGAGCAATAGGTGTGCACATGAAATCATTGTTTTTGGTGCTAGTGAAGTCACACAACTTAGTGTTTTCAAGAGTAGTCTTTTTTTTTTCTGTTTTTAATAAAGAAAGCAAACTAGCACAACTAATTTTTTTTGTTTTTTATAAAGAAACAAGCAAACAAAGTAGAAATAAACTAACCAAAACAAATAAAAAAGTAAAGAGATTAGTTATGAGGGACTCCCCTTGTGAAGATGTCCTTGACTCCCCGGCAACGGCGCCGGAAAAAGTCTTGCTTACTCAATATGTTGAGATCGTTGGGGAACCCCAAGAGGAAGGTATGATGAGTATAGCAACAAGTTTTCCCCCAGTTATGAAACCAAGGTTATCGAACCAGTAGGAGCAAGGAAACACCTCCAAGGTGTTGTTTCCAACTTGGAATCCTGCACAACACAATCACAGAACTTTGCCCCCAACTTAGTCAGGTTGTCAATCTCACCTGTTTTGCTGAAAACGAAGGATTAAACATATTGTGTGGAAGATAGTAATTGCTTGCAGAAAGTAAACAGAAAACAGTAAATAGTAGATTGTAGATTGATAGTAAAATAAAGGACCGGGGTCCATAGTTCACTAGTGGTGATTCTCCTTAAGATGGATGACATGTTGGGTGAACAAATTACAGCGGGGCAATTGACAAACATAGAGAAAGAATACATGTATATACTAATCATCTTGACTCCTATGAGATTTGATTGGGCATTACAACATTATACATAGACCGCAATTGCATCTGTGACTAATAATCCACCTTCAGGTTAACATCCGAGCCCCCTCCAGTATTAAGTTGCAAGCAACAGATAATTGCATTAAGCAAAGTGTGTAAAGTAAACAATATGATTGTTCTATGAACAAAGGATTGTTGTTTTCTCCCTAGTAGCAACAACACTTCTAGTACCTTAGAGATTTCTGTCACTTCCCCAGATTACTAGAGGCATGAACCCACTATCGAGCATAAATACTCCCTCTTGGAGTTGCTAGCATCTACTCGGCCAAGATAGCTACTAACAACAGAGAGCATGCAAGATCACAAATAACAAAGACATGATAAAATCAATAATCAATCTGAAATAGCATCTCAATATCCATCGGATCCCCGCAAACACAACATGTAAGATTACAAATAGATGATCTTGATCATGAACGGAGCTCACAAGATCTAGACATGATAGCACAAAGGAGAAGAACCAACCATCTAGCTACTACATGGACCCGTAGTCCAGGGATGAACTACTCACGCATCACACCGAAGGCAGGCATGGTGATGAAGAAGACCTCCAGGGTGAATTCTCCCCTCCGGCAGGGTGCCGAGAAGAGCTTCAGATCCCTCCCGATCTAGGGATGGAGATGATGGAGTCTATAGACTCTTTCGTGGAATTTTGATCAGGTACTTAGGGTTTCTGTATCGGAGGCTTCTTATAGGTGAAAGGTGAGGCCGAGGGGGTTCCCGAGGCAGCCGCACCACCCCCTGGCACGGGTCAGGCCTGGCCACACGACCAGGTGGTGTGGCCGGCCCCTGGCCCCTCTCCGTCTCGTCTTCTGGCTCCGTATTCCCCTCGGTGAAATATTGACTTTTCTGAGAATATTCATTTTCTGACTTTTCTGGAACCAAAAACAGCAGAAAACAGGCAACTGGCATTGTGGCATCTTGTTAATAGGTTAGTCCCAGAAAGTGTATAAAAATACTCCAAAGTATGGACAAAACATAAGAAAGTAGATATAAAACAAGCATGGAACATCAAAAATTATAGATACGTTAGCAACGTATCATAACCCTAGGTATTGGCGCCTTTATAAGCTAGCCTATGGGAGCCTTTAGGGAAAGACCAAGTGCATAGCAGAACTCGCATATAGCGAACCCCACAATTCTTGTAACTCGGTGTATTGCCATTATAGTAATTTGTAGCAGGAGTAGGATCTTACCATCGTTGTGGGATCTGAACCTGGGTAAGCTGTGTCACGCCATCTCGGACGCTCTCTGCCTTACCCCATGTCTCTAAACTCACTGTTGGGATACTCCTATGGTGTACGTGTCCATAATACCACGATAGTTGCTTCCCACCGTGGGGCAAGATGCGCTTACAACATGGAACCGGGTGGGATCGCATCTCCGCCGGCTCTATAGTTTTGTCATCGCTCTTGAGGGTATGAAGAGAATTTATCATCTCTCCTCTCGAGTGTGTGGCCAAGTAGATGGCTTCACGGAAAATTCATTACCAAAGAAAAGGTGAACCTTCTTGATTTTCCTTGCCGACAGGCTGATGAAGCCGCTGTCATCATACATCATACTTTGAGCTGAGCCTATAAAATTAACAATAGCATGCCGAAATGACATTTTCTAGTTGTACTTCTCGGAGACTCGATGATTCCATCCAGTGCAAATTTATTATTTGTTTTAGATCCATTGCACGACAGGCCTAGAAAAATGGCGGAAGTATAAGTAAACATTATGTATTTAAACTAAGCGTACTTGGTCAGCTTTGATTAGCTGCACTATGCGTCTTGTTTTAGTCGCTAAACTGGATCTAAGAAAGCGCCACTAGTGGAGAACGGGCCTCTAGTCCCAGTTCTACAACTGGGGCTACAGAATCGGGACTAGAGGTCCAGATCTCTAGTCCCGGTATGGTTACGAACTAGGACTAGAGGCCACCAACGTGGCAGCTCTAAATCGACGTGGCGGGAGGTCCTTTAATCCCGGTTGGTAACACCAACCAAGACTAGAGACCTGGGCGCTAGATTTAGGGTTTTTAGAGGTTTTCATTTTCAATTCTTTTTCATTTTTTATATACAATTTGGTCCATATATGGAGATCATTAAATCACTAGAATGCCGTGCATGTTGACGCATATATAATATAACATATAATGTACATGTTGATGCATATATAATATAACTTGTCTTAGGAGCATACATATATATACAATTTGGTTATATGGAGATCACAATAGGGACTATAGCTCATCTATTCGATTACATGGAATTTTCCCCTTTGGTCTATGACATGGTCAACCAAAAATTCCACCAATTCCTCTTGAATTGCTACTAGGCGCTCCCTCGGTTGGAGTCTCTCCTGGATTCTTTCCAACGATATATAAAATAAGGAGATCAATATGAATCACAATCGTCATAACAAATATTATGAATGACTCTTAGCTCAATTAGTGTTAATAAAATCAAATTGTGAATATATTTTTCACTTACATCTAGAAATTTTTCTCCATCCCGCTCACTGACCTCCGAGCGAATGTACTCGCAAACGAAGTATCCACACAAATTAGTCCCTCATGGCTACCTCTCGCACTTTATGAGAATAGAATTCAATCAAATAATAATCAAGCATGATATAATGGTATTGAAACTAGAATTAAAGAGATGTGCAAACCTAACTAGTACTACTTACCTAGACCAGATGAAAACTAAGCTGATCTTTAAAAGCACCTACCGTCCTCTTGGTGAATACTTTCCAAACCCTACCCGACCAATGAATAAATGAGTTATTAGTTATTTGATATCTCAAGAAATGAACGAAGGAGATTGATATAGTGCGATAATGACTAAAATTACCTCTAGAGCACATCTATAATCATTTGGTACTCATTTCGTTCTTTATTCAGTGAGTCCTTGATTTCAACTCTTCCAGCGTCAACTTTAATGATTAGCAGAATGTAATGGAAGCTGCACATGTTTATATACGGGAGTAACTCATCAGTTACAGTTAACATCGAGTAAGAAAAAGTGAATGCGTACAAGACAGTAACACTCTTACATGAAGTTGTAAGGAAACATTATTCTCTTTTTGTAATGTTGCCTCTCTAGGTACCCAAGTAAGTTATGCTTCGTTTCCTTGTGGAAGTCCTTTAGCAATTGTTCATTAACTCAGTGTGAGTCGATGAACCCAGTGTCAAAGATTCCCTTTAGTTCACATTCCTTGCTCTTTATTCTGCATAATAGCATTGTGAGGATAGTTACAGGCAATGAACGCATAGAGTTACAGACTTTATCATAGAAATAAATGAATCACTTACAGACAATCAGAACTGAAGAGCCTCAAGTCGAGGGCGTATTGTCTAAATAACATATTGAGTTACTGAAGATATATTTGGATCTTGTCTACACCATTGAAATGCTCTTTTATAACTTTCGCAAGTAGTATTAGGCCCTTTTCCTTTGTGATTTGCATGTACTAGTCATGTAGTCTTCGCATTTGTGTTGGTAGATACATGATCTTCAGGTCTGACTAGACACTTCCCGTATTCATATTTTCATGTTATTTTCATTTGTACGTCGACATGTCCACCTAGCTGTAACACCCTCACCTGATAAGGCTGAGTTCCTGTGTACAGTGCTAATCCCTGGATGGGTTCACTAGTACACACACAGTATAAAATGATACCAAATATAACTGTGCATCATAAATATACCGAATATGATCCAGAATTTATATTATATTACAGTGGAAAGCATTACAAGGTAGATCTCCATCCTTTAAATGTGCCACAGGCGAACAATTGTTGAGTGGAGTCTCACGACCTATGAACGATCACTCGGAAACAGAACAACCTGCAACATGAAACGTTGCAGCCATGAATGGTCAATACATTGAATGTATGGCAAGTAGGCTAAAGTGGTTAACAATAGGTCTAGCAACTACATGCTTGTTTGGCTAAAAGCAATAGTTTTATCCTAACATTTTTAACAAAGTAGTTTTCTAATACGATAAATAGGACACTCTGTTTCACTCCTATGTGCTCCTACCCAATTAAGTTCTCCCAACAAGTTTTAAGTTATTGAGAAATAAGGATGATTGAGAAATATGTCATAGCCTCAAAATCAGGTCACTCAAATTGTCCATAACCGGGGACACGGCTAAGTACTTAGTTTAGACACCCTACAGGGGTTTGTACACTTTACCCATGTGACATGGTCAACCCGCTCGTGCCATCACACTCATATTGTGTCATGGTAGGGAGAAGTCGAAGACGAGACAATTTGGGAAGAGCTTCTGAAACCCATCCACGCACCATACCATCCTACACTATCTACATCTCTGGCTAGTAGGGTTCGAGTCACCACAGCCTACTAAGTCCAGCCAACCGCCCATTTCATTATTGGCACATGGTTGTACGCGTAAGCTACCAAATAAAGAAACCAAATTTTTCTTAGTGTCCTGGGTGCCTTTCCGTATTAAACCACCAAAAAATATCAATCCCATCACACCCAAGAGATTCATTAATTAATTTCTTTTGGTTTTCACAAAACAATACTAGTAGAAACAACTACCATATCATGATGTAATCCTAGCCCTCGTCTAACATAGCATGGCTAAGTAATCTGCCAATACGATGGCTCATAAACAAGGATAACTAGGAAATAATATGGGATATAGCATAGCATATACACATCAATTCATGTACATGCAGTTCTACAAAAACATCTACAATGCATAGGAAAACAGTAGGACATTTATGACCAAGATAGCATCACTTGCCTTTTGTAGATGTAGTCAATTAGATAATCCTCATAAATATAATGGTTGCACTCATCGCACTCAAAATACTTGCAATCACAATACTCGCAATCATAGCGGTTGCGATCATAGTAGTTGCACTCCTCGCAATCTATCGCTCAAAAGCAAAGACACAACAACACACCATTCAAACATTGCAATCATGCAACAATATAATAAAACAATGATAAACAAATACATGCATGATGATTTAATATATCACAATGGTTGTAATTAGTTCTCTAAACAATACTAGATCACATGATCCATTTAGAGAATCATTTAATGCATTAGGGTATTTATTATTAATTCTTAATCGTCAATAGAGGAGTTTTAATAGTTATATTGTAACTTCTGTACTAATTGCCGTATTAAATTTAGATCTTAAGTATATTGAATAGATGACATTAATACAAACCAGTAGCAATTGGATTCACCCTAACCGGAGTGGTAGATCTTGTTTTATGATTTAATTACTACTTAATAGAGTTTAAATTATCTAAACAGTTTACCACGATCAAAAATAAATCTAAGACCATATCTGGAATCTACACAGAATTTTGAATCCAGGGACATATTATTTATATTTTTTGGATCTATGAATAATTTACTATGAATTTATTACTCCAAAAGACTATTAAAACTATTTAATTAACTACTAGTTAACTGTAGTGCGAAATTTAGTTCTAATCTTATATTATAGAACTACATGAAATTATCTTCAATTTGATATATTATATGTAATTTTTGAAAATAGTATGAATTTCTTATAGATTTTACAAGTTAGATCTATAATATACAATTTTAAATTCGAACAAAATATTCCAGGGAATATTCCGTTGACTGGACAGGTTGACCGTGCATGCTGACTAGGACTAAAAGCTGACCTGGTGACGACGTGGCGGTGACGAGACAGCTGACGTGGGCGATTAAATCTGGACCGTCGGGATAAGATCTAGTGGCTAGGAGAGAAGATGGCTTCCAAATCGGCTCGATTTTATCTCAGAAAAGATTAAAAATAGATCTGTGTTAGAGAGACAAATCCATAGATCAAATAGAAAAACTTCCAACATAAAAGCTGTGGAGAATTATTATATCTACCTGAGGAGGGTTTAACTCATCAATGCCCATTGTTATGGACTTGGGTTTTGGAGAAGGAGGGAGCGCTGGAGACATCTATCGGCTAGCAAACAAGCACACAGTGGACTCGAAGATTTACCCAGGTTTAGGCCTCGCAGAGGTCCCTACTCCTGCTTGTCTGCTTGTGGAATTATCAAAGGAATCGAGGATTACAATGGTGCGCAGATGCAATCTGGCGAGGGTTGTGGAAACTAGGGTTGCGTGTGTCCTCCTCGCCGCCCCCTCCTAGCCTTTATATAGATATGCTAGGTCTCAGGTAGCAGGTCGACTTGGTTACAGGTTAGGGTTTTTCTCTTTGAACTTTCTATCTTTGCTTCTTCTTGTTCTTCAAGCCATCGAGAGTCCGTAGGTTACTCGAGTTCTTCATTTGGGTCTTGGCGACACCGTGGTCTTTCATTGTATTCAGGACATATATACCAAGCTCGAGTACCTGTAGGGTATGCCCATGTCAGTAGCCCCCGAGTGTCCAGTGGAATCGCAGATTCGACTGGGGACTTTATGAATCCTTTCGAGTGCATGACTGAGTATGTTTTTCGACTTCTTTATTTGTGTCGTAGGGATTGTTGATGTGCGTGCTTGATTTAACCGATGTATCAGTATCAGTTAACTACCTTAGGGTAAAACAACACCATCTACTCGAACTCGAGTCCCCGGACTCGAATCCAGAAAAGTGCTGGTGTAATTCGACTCAAGCCGCGGAGGTCTTACAAGAATCGAATTCCAGTATATGGGTGTGAGCGCTCGACGCGTCCGTCAAGGCATGTTCGTCGTACGTATTGGCACGAATATATTTCTGGTAGTGTGCAGAAAATGCGTTGCCAGGCCTTATTCAGGTCTTATCTTCATGCTGCAAGCACGGCATCCGAATTTTGTCATCGCGGAGATGATTCAGGTGACCAGGAGACGTAGTCTCTTTGTAGGGAAATGCCATGCGTTGGTGTCACCATAAGCTTCGAGTGTGGATGTCATCAACACAGAGTATGATGTACAAATAATCATAGGGTGCGCGACCAACGCTCCCTATGGGAGTAGCCCCTGAGTGCCTGGTTGAGTCGAAGACTCAGACAGGGACGAAAGAACTTTTGCGACTGCTGTCGTCTTTTGTTTGCTTATTTCAGTCGAATTTATTTCCAGCTCTCCCTATGGGAGTAACCCACGTCCATAATCGAATTGCGGATTCGAGCGGTTGGGTTTGTTTCGATTGTCCATGTCCCTGCAAAAAAGAAGAAGAAGAAAAATCATAGGGTGCGCGACTAGCACTCCCTATGGGAGTAGCCACCGAGTGCTTGGTGGAGTTGAAGACTCGAGCAAGAACTAAAGTAGTCAAAGTTTCTACTGCGTAATTTTGGATGACGTCAGTGCTGACGATGCTATGACCTCAGTTTCCCGCGTGAGCGATTTTGACGGCACGTGACAAGCGGTGGGTCCCATTTCCTGACTCTGATTTGACCGGGCGTGCGTAATCTTTGTTTTAACTGCACCTCCTTGATTTCCGCGTGTAATGGGGGTAGTGAGGGACGGTTCGCGCTTCAGGTCCTCCACGTGTCGAGCATGATGAACGCCACGTGTCTGATAGGGTTTTTCTTAGCCGTTGAATTGTATCTTCCAGGGGGTTAAGTTGCGATGCGGCGCTGGTAATTTTCTCATTTGCTTCTTTTCTGCCTTTGTCTTGTCACCATTGCCGCTTCTCCTCTGCTTCTTTGCGCTCCTGTCCTTCGCAGCGCTGGACCAGCTCCGCGTATTTCCCAGCTACTTCCTCCGCTCACACCGCCGCCATGGAATGGGGAAGAAGAAGGGAGGTGCCGCGGCCGATTCCGCCACTGCCGCGGTTGCTACGAAGAACAAGGGTGGCTCCACCGCTGCGGGCACCAGCACCGCCGCCGCCAAGAAAAAGAAGGGCACGGGCACTCGCGTCACCAATGGTGCGTGGCGCACATCCGTAATAAAGTCTTCAGAGCTTCGTCTTCTACGCCAGGACGGAGTTTTGTCTTCCGCAGTCGCGGACACGCGCGTCCTTCGCAGCGAGGTAATCCCCTCTCCTCCTGCTGGCTTTTGGGTGATGTTCCTAGCGCTCATCATCCGTGGTCTTTCGTGGCCCCTACATCGTTTCTTCAGGGGCCTTCTCTGTTTTTACGTGCTCCAGCTCCATCAGTTGTCCCCAAACTCCATCCTCCATGTAGCTTGCTACATTACTCTTTGCGAGTGCTGGCTCGGAATCGAGCCGCATTTCGGTCTCTTCAAGCGCCTCTTCAAGTTGAAGCGCCAATCGGCGTCTGGCTCCGTAGTCTACGATGTAGGCGGCTGCGGTATCCACGTCAACCCTTCCGTCACGTACTTCGACATCAAGCTGATGATGTCCGTCCAAGGGTGGAGGGATAAGTGGTTCTACGTCCGCGACCAGAAGGCCGACGGAGACCACTACGGACTCACGACCTTCGACCCCGCGACGCCGTGCAAGAGGAGGCGCTCCTGGAAGAACGTAGTAATGCCTGGCGAGTCCGCGGAGAGAAATGTGTTGTCCGAGAGTGTTTGCGACCTCGAGATTTGCATGGGTAAGGAAGAGGGAGGCTGTGCCCTCATTCGCATGTGGCTGTGCCGTCTCATCCAGCCCCTGCAGGCCAGAGTCCACCCTATGTTCCAGTGGGCTGGCGCAGACGATGTCACTCGCGTATCTGTCGATGGCATTTCTGCGAGTGAGGTAGATAAGAGGGTGTGACTGGTCACCAAGTACACTGTCAAGGATGTACTCCCCGGTGAACCAGACGTTCCTCCATTCGATGCTACTAACCCTCCTCCTGAGGTACAATTGTGCTACGTAGTAGCTTTGCTTTGTCGACTGTTTTTTTGCTGTTGCATCATTTTTTGCTAAGTTGTTTTCTGTATGCAGGATTGGGCGGTGTCACCCTGTATGCCCCCTCTTCCCGAGGGGGTTATCCCTCGTGAAGCCTTGGAAGAGGACGAGTCGGAGTCGACCGTCCCATCTGATGTGGAGGAGGAATCCCCCGAGTCGAGTGGTCCGGACACTCGCAAGCGTTCACGCAGTGAGGATTCACATGCATCGTCCCCTTCGACTCCGGAAGGTGCAGGTGTTGGTGGAGAGTCGCCGATACCTGCTGTTCCTATGAGTGCCATGACGCCATCCTCTCGCAAGAAGATGCAGCTGCCGAAGGAGTCGTCGTCAGAGTTGGGGATCAAACCTTCGATTTTGACAAGTTTGATTGGTAAGTATACGGGTCTTCCATTTGGTTCCTCTTTGGGATTGCCTTTTCTTGATGTTGGTTTGGTTCTGAAGTCAGCCAGCGTCGTCGTCTTCTGGCAACGTCCAATTTTTAAAAGAATCTGGAGTCGCGACCTCCAAGGCCAAGAAAGTGGCTGAGCGCACTCCTTCTCCTCCATTGGCGACCCATTCCGGCCATAATTCATCCAGTTCTTCACGCGATGTGGAGCACCAGATGGTTATCCAGACGACTATGAATCCATCGACTTCGGAGTCTTTGGAGGATCATGTAAGTGTAGTACTTATTTCCTCTATATTTGAAGTCGAATGTATCATGTTTTATCATCTTGCTTATCCTATGATGTTTTCTCCTATCGCAGCTTATTGTGAAGGAAGCCGCTCGCTTAGCGGAGCAAGTTCTTGCGATGGGTCGCCAGCATGCAACGCTGGATACTCGCCACCGCGTAGTTGAAAGTAAGTGTCCTGCTTCTTCTTCATCCTCCTTGTGATATATCTGGCTGATAGCCTATCTTTGTTTGTTTCATAGCATAATGCACTCCTCCGCGACGCCTCTTCCATTGAAAAGGCGCTTGCCGCAGCGGTAAAGAGTCGCGATGAGGCAATCGCAGCAAGTGACGAGTCATGGAAATGCAAAGAGGATCTACACGCCTCCGTCATGGCTAGAGAGAAGTTGTTTGAGGAACAACTTTTCTCGATTGCCAAGGCTCTCTCAGGTATTCCCTTGTCTTGATTTTGATTGTTTTTCTTCTTTCGAATTTGTCGTTGGTGCTGACCTTCGTGCCCATGCTTGGGTTCTATATAGATGCCAACGATTTGAGCTTCGACCCTAAAGCACTCCGCCGTGACAATGCCTTAGTGGGTGCCATTTCGGCAGTCGAGGATCGCAGCGCTGCCGTTCAAGGGGCGCTCTCCAAAGCCAAGGGCGTGCTCAGTCGCCTCCGAGAAGAGCTGGCGCCCAAGGCTGAGCTGATCGAGAATATGGACGAGCTGGTGGAGTCCCTTCTCGGGGGCGTCCCTGCAAGCTTCAAGAATTCGCTCTGTGCGGCTTGCGCTTCAATGTCACTCGCAATGGTTCAAGCCCATGGAGTCGAAGTTGATCTTGTGGCGGTATCCAAGGCGATGCCTGTCAGCGCTGATGGCCAGCAGGTAGTCTTTGCTCCCTTCGCGGCTGCTTGTGGAAAGTACGACCCACAGCTGATCAATATAGTTGCGAAGGACTCTAAGGACCTTCAGCGAGCCAAGAAAGCTGCAAAGGCTGCAACGTCAGGGGCCGGCAGGAAGTCTATAGCATCTGATACTGCCACAAACTCGATGAGGCCCCCAAAACCGAAGTCAAAGTCGAATAAGCCAATCACTCCTCAGTAGTCACACCTTGTAATAGTTAAATAGGTTATGTCTTTTGTCAAGAACATGCCTGTTGGCGAGTGTATCTGCTAATACTTTTGTGAATCTTGAATGCACCCGAATCTTTTGTCTATGCCTCACCTTAGTCCTCTTATTGTCTCTTGCTTGACTTGTGATAGGGCGCATCGAGTGATCCTTTGAGGGAGCTTCAAGATTCGCCGCCCCTTGATGACACTTTGACACCGCCGCGCTCAATGGTGGATGAGCTGTCTCTGCTCTCGCGACTCCGTGACCATGTGAAGCAGTTGGAGCGTGAATTGCCCGTACTCCGCGGAAATGCGGACGTATGGAAGTCGAAGGCGGAGAAAACCACTGCCCGAGAACAATATCTGCTAGGGGAGGTGACGCAGTCGGGCGACTAATTCAAATGTTAGTCTTCTTTCTTCCTGTCATTTCCTTGTAGTCACTTGCAGTAGTTTGTTGTCCTCATCCTTTGCCTTTTCTTGGTATAGTTGTTAGCGCACGTCATCCGCAGGATGAGGAGGATAGGATTGCCATTCGCATGAATGACCTGACCCAAGAGCATCTTCAGAAAAGTGGATACTTTTGGGTAGATCATGATTGCACAATTACATTGGCGACCGTGCAGGATCATGCGTCGCGAGTGCTTCACTTCTTGAAGAAGTCGCAATCATGTTTGAAGAATATTTATCAGATGTTGTTCCCATTGGACGTCGTTCCATCGAGCCTGCTGGCCCTTCTCGCTAAATTCCAGGACTTGAGCGTGGTCCACGAGTGTGTAAGGCAACAGTTGGTGGTTGGTGCCAAGGCTGCTCTGTCACTGGTGCGATTGCATAGGCCTGATGTGGACGTTGCAGCGATTACGGCCGGACCCCCCAGCGCCGCCACCGTGTTCGACTTGGAACATGGTTCCTCACTACCAGGCGGTGGATCGCCCAGCGGAGGAGCTCGTCAACTTCTTTGAGGAGCAAACCAATGTTCTTTTGCTGCAACAGTAGTTTAGTTTGTATCCTACACATAGTTGCACCAGTGTTGTAAAGTTCATAGACATGCTATGTATAATTGATGAATATTGATGTATATAGATGGCTTGTTAGCATGTATATTTTGCGAGTGCGTTGCACTATGCGACTCCTTTTCGATAGCCTGGCCTTGTGTTTATCTCAGTCCCTTATCAACCTGTCAGGTGCATTGCACCTGGGTTCATGTTTGTCAAGGGTTTCGATTGGTGTGCCAGCTACTCAGGATATTGCGTTAGTTCGTAGAACAGATGTATATAGGGTGGCGCAGCCCCCGAGTGGATATTTGCGAAAAATTAAAGAAAAACACAGAGTTTCAGGGCACTTAGCTTTATTTATTCGCGGGATAGTACGAGATACAATGTGCGGCTAAGTAGCCTTGGCTGAGTAGCCTTATTTGCAATGTAAAAGTGAAAGCAACTAAGGGTAGAAGCGTCGCAGCTGTGCGACGTTCCAAGGGTTGGAGTATGTGACTCCTGTTTCTAAATCTTGAAGGTGATAGGTGCCACCTGGGATTACTTCTGTAATCACGTATGGTCCCTCCCTGGGTGACTCGAGTTTGAGGTGCCTTTGCTGCTTCAGTCGCAGGACCAGGTGGCCTTCGACGAAGGACCTAGGGCATAGCCTCTTGCTATGGTAGTTGCGCAGGTTCTGCTAGTAGATCGTTGATCTCTCCGTGGCGATTTCCCTTGCCTCGTCAAGGAGGTCGACGGAGTCTTCGAGTGCAAGAGTTGATTCCTTCTTGCTGTAAGCAACCACGCGCGGTGCTTTGTATCGTACTTCGGCGGGTAGCACCGCCTCAGCCCCGTGCACCATGAAGATCGGGGTGTACCCTGTGGCGCTGTTTGGAGTTGTGCGTAGGCTCCAGAGTACCGATTGCAGCTCGTCTGGCCAGCAGCCCGTGGCCTGTTCGAGTGGTCTAAGGAGTCGCTTCTTGATGGCGCCGCAGACAAGCTCATTAGCTTTTTTGACCTGGCCATTGGTTTGTGGATGTGCTACGGAGGAATAGCTGACGTTGATTCCCAGATTCTCGCAGAATTCCTGGAACTCCTTGGATGTGAAGTTTGTCCCATTGTTCGTGATGATGTTGTGCGGTACTCCGAAGCGGTAGACGATGGACTCGAAGAACTTGACTGCGTTGTGTCCTGACTGATTGGTCACTGGCATGGCCTCTATCCACTTGGTGAATTTGTCGACTACGACCAAGAGGTAGACGTAGCCTCCTCGTGAGGACTTTGGGAGCTTGCCGACCATGTCGAGTCCCCATTGCACGAAGGGCTAGGCCAATGGAATTGGCCGGAGCTCTGTGCCAGGTGCGTGCGGCTTGTCCACGAATCACTGGCACGCGTTGCATTTCTGGACGATGTCCTTGGCATCGCGCATGGCCGTAGGCCAGTAGAATCCAGCTCGTAGAGCTTTGGCTACGACGGCGCGACTACCGGCGTGGTGCCCGCAGGTCCCCTCATGGATGTCAAGGAGAACAACTCTTCCATCGGCCGTGGAGACGCATCGTTGGAGCACTCCTGTGATGCTGCGCTTGTATAGTTCTCCGTTGATAACATCGAATGCCTTGGATCGCCGTGCAATGTGCCGTGCGTCAGTCGGGTCATCTGGTAGCCTCTTGCTGAGAAGGTACGTGATGTATGGTTGAGTCCAGGATGGCCCAATCATCATGACGCTCATTGGTCCTTCGAGTCCTATATCCATCTCCAGGTCGTCGAGTGACATTGGCTCATTGGGCGGTGTAGCCCCGAGTCCGTTGCTGCGCTTGTTTTCTTCTCTGCGGCCTTTAGCTTGATGGAGCGTTCGCAGATGCGCTCGAGAAATACCCCAGGTGGTATGGGGGCGCAGGTAGAGTCTATGTTGGCGAGTGTGTCCGCCTCTTCATTGCTTTCACGACCTATGTGCCGCAGCTCGCAGCTGTCAAAGTCCCCTTCGAGTGTATCGTAGAGGTCACGGTAGGCGATCATGTTGTCGTTCAGTGCGTTGCACTCGTGCATTGTCTAGTTGATGACCAACTTGGAGTCGCCATATATTATGATCCTCTTGGCGCCGCAGGGTTTTGCCATCCTCATCCCGTGTAGTAGGGCCTCGTATTCAGCTTCGTTGTTGGAGGCGGTGAACTGCATTCGCAGGATATATTTCAGCCTGTCTCCCTGGGTCGATGTCAGTATGATGCCTGCGCCGGCCCCATCTTTTCGCTTGGAACCGTCGAAGTGCTTTGTGAAGAGGTAGGACATATCTGGTTTTTCAGGGAGCTGGTTCTCCATCCACTGCACGAGGAAGACAGGGAGAACTTGCGACTTGATTGCGTCGCGTTTTTCATATGTGATGTCTCGTGGAGACAGTTCGATTCCCCAAAGTGTGACTCGTTCGGTGGCATCGGGATTGTTGAGGATGTGCCCAAGCGGGGTGTCGTTGACTAGCACGATTGGGTGTTGTTGGAAGTAGTGGCGCAGTCGCCGGGCCATCATGAAGACGTCGTACGCCAGTTTCTGGTAGTCTGGGTACCGCTGTTTTGTTGGCGTAAGTACCTCGCTGAGGTAGTAGACTAGGCGCTGTACCCCGTGGACCTTGTTTTCTTCGGCTCATTCGACTACGAGCACTGTGCTGACCACCTGGTTGGTGGTGGAGATGTATAGCAACAATGGTTCCCTTTTGCATGGGGTCACCAGTACTGGCGAGGTGGATAGCAGGCGCTTACGGTCTTCGAATGCTTCCTGCGCCTCATTGGTCCACTCGAACTTGTCAGCTTTGCGGAGGAGTTGGTAGAAGGGCAGTGCCTTTTCACCCATTCAACTGATGAATCGATTGAGAGCCGCGATTCGCCCAGCTAGCTGCTGGACGCCTCTTATGTTTTTCGGCTTCTCCATGGCCAGTGTGGCTTTTATTTTCTTCAGGTTTGCTTTGATCCCTCTCGTGGAGATAAGATACCCGAGTAGTTGCCCAGATGGTACGCCGAAGGCGCACTGTTCCGGATTGAGCTTGATCCGGTAGCGGTCGAGGTTGGCGAAGGTTTCGCGCAAATCCTCGATTAGTGAGGCTTCCTCTTTTGTCTTGATTACTATGTCGTCGACATAGACTTGAATGTTGCGACCGAGTTGGTTCTTAAGGCAAGCCTGCATGCACCGCTGGTTGGTGGCTCATGCGTTCTTTAGCCCGAAGGGCATTGTGTTGTAGCAGAACACGCCAAAAGGCATTGTAAACGCTGTTTTTTCTTGATCTTCCTCCTTCATTCGAATCTGGTTATGGCCTGAGTAGGCGTCAAGGAAGCAGAGGCGCTCGCATCCCGCGGTGGAGTCGATGATCTGGTCGATTCGCGGTAGTGGGAAGTGGTCCTTCGGACAGTGCTTATTCAAAGAGGTGAAGTCCACGCACATCCGTGTCCTTTTTTGGTACAAGCACCGTGTTGGCGAGCCAAGTGCTTTCCTTGATCTCGCGTATGATTTTGGCGTCGAGGAGTCTGTTGATCTCCATTCCGACTGCCTTTTCTCTTGGTTTAGATAGTCGCCGAATTGTTTGCTTGACTGGCCTTGCGTCTGGGTTGACGTTGAGTGCGTGCTCGGCGAATTTCCTGGGAACTGCTGGCATGTCCGCTGGTCACCAGGCGAAGATTTCCCAGTGCTCACAGAGGAATTCGATGAGCGCGAGTTCCTATGCGGGACTCAAGTTGTTGGCGATGAGGGCCGTCTTGGCGGGATCCGATGGGTGGACCTGGACTTTCTTCGTGTGCACTGATGAGTCGAAGGACAAGTCGGGTGAGCTTGGCCGGCTTAGGGGAGGCAGACTGTTGTCTGTCGACTCCTTCAATCTTGCGAGTTCCTCCTGCATGCCGAAGGACTGGGAGATTCTGTTGAATTCCCTATCGCAACTGTCGGACCTCTCGAAGCTCCCGTTGATTGTGATGACGCCATTAGGTCCTGGCATTTTCATCTGCAGGTAGGCGTAGTGCGGCACCACCATGAACCTGGTGAACGCGACACGTCCGAGGATGCAGTGGTACTGTGAGGGCCAGTCGACAACTTCAAAGTCAATGCGCTCGCGCCGAAAGTTTTTCGGTGTGCCGAAGATGACGTCGAGGTTGATTTTACCAAAGGGATATACGCCCTATCCTGGGATGATACCATGGAATGTTGTGTATGAGGCCTCTAGGAAGGTCAGTGGGATCCTCATTGCTCGCAAGGTACTCGTGAATATAAGGTTGATGCCGCTTCCGCCGTCCATAAAGACGCGACTCATGTCGAAGCCTCCAATTTGTGCCTCGAGGACGAGGGGACAGTGGCATGGGCAAGGTACTTGGCGCGGGTGGTCACGCTTGTCGAAGGTGATGCAGGACTCGCTTCCACTGAGGTACTCAGTGGTAGATGGTGGCGAGTTTGTGGCCAAGTTGACTTGGCGAGTGATGGCCTTCTGCACCCTATTCGAGGGGCGTCCCTTTTGGATCATCATGGTACCCATGGCCCGTGGGGATGGTTCGCCTCCCTGGTGCTGGTCCGGCGCAGTTGCATTTGGGGTAGTCCAGGTGGTGGTGGCAGAGCTCCATGTGACACGGCGCCTGGGGCGGCTCCGTAGCCCCTTTCGACTGTGCTGCGATTCATCCGAGCCAGTCCCTCATGTAGTTTGACGAACTCGCAGCAGTCCTTGAGGAGGTGGCTGGACTTCCTTTTTCCGTCGTGCTTGTCGATGTAGAATTGCACAGTGCATGGCCCGGACAGCTTGTCTTCGATGGATGTTGCGGGTGCTTCATCGCGATTGCGGCGCTGCCATACTTGCGTGGTTTTTCCGGAATCGCGGTATCCACTGCTACGGTAGCCGCTGTTGCGGTTGTCATCGCGTATGTCAGCATAGCCAGCTAAAACCATGTTGACGTCGTCGCGGTCATCGTAGATGCGCATGCGGCGTTTGCTTCGGCGGTCACGTCCGCGCTCGAGTTCTGCCTCGTCGTTAGAGTAAACGTGGTTTTTCACCGAATCTTCTCCATCTGCCCAGCGATTCGCGATTTCCATCAGGTGGTCGATGGTTTTGGGGTTTGAGCGGCCCAGCTCCTCCCTGAGTTCTATGCGGCGTATGCCGCCATTAAATGCGTCAATCGCGTGATCCTCCGAGATATTTTCTGCGGAGTTCTTGATGATGGACCACCTCTGGATGTATGAGCGTAGCGACTCGCCCGACCTTTGTTGGCAGCATCTTAGCTCTTCGATTGATGCGGGCCGTTTGTAGGTTCCCTTGAAGTTGTGCACAAAGCTATAGACCAGCTCTTCCCAGCTGCGAATTGAACCGCGTGGGAGGTTGTTGAGCCATGCTCGGGCAGCGACCTGCAGCTGCAGCTGTAGGCATTGCATAGCCGTGCTTCGACTCCCACCATGGAGCCTGACGGAGGAGATATGGTCTTCTAACCAGATTTTTGGGTCTTGCAGGCCATCGAACTTTGGGTTCTCTAACGGGAGCATAAATCCCTTGGGCATTCGCTTTTTTCTGATGGCCCTGCTGAAGCATCTAGTGCCACAGAGTTCCACGTCTTCGTCCTCTGATTCAGTCGACCGGGCACGTCACGCCCTTGATTTTTCAATTTTGCGCTATGTGAGATCATTGTGCGTGTCATAGTCGTGGTCGTGTCGCCGTGAGCGGCGACGTCGAGACAGATCGTGACTGTCGTCGCTAGATGAGGGCGAGGAGTAGCATTTTACCATAGCCTTGCCTTTCTTCGGTTCCGATGCTGGCTCTTTGTCGAGGGTGGCCTCGATTAATCCCAAGCCTACGATCGTAGATCGGTGCATGGCGGCTGGTTATTGAGGAGGTACATGGTGGCCGCCGTTACCGCGGCCTGCGGCGTTTTCGGGAGCACATTGCCGCGCGTATCCACCATCATCGAGCCGAAGTCGAGGACTTTGGCGGCTTCTATACGTTCTTGTTCGGTGAGGTGGGCGAGTCGAGACCGTCTCTTGTTGGCGATGTACTCGTTGCACCTAGAGGAGGATCCTCCGTGGGAGGAGAGCCCAGCTCGTCGGAGGCTTGATTCATCAGCCGCCTTTTTACGCGCCTCGAGTTGCGCAATTGTTTGTAGTTGGCATTTGTATTCTTCTTTCAGGAGCCAATGGTAACCCATCAGCAGTTCTTGCGGGGAGCCGAAGGGTAGGGGGTGGCCACATAGGGCTTCTCGGCAGCGAGCCCACTCGAGGTCATTGAGCTTGATCACGACGCATTCGCCAGTTTGCTCGTTTATCATAGTTGGAGGTTCGACTGCCCCTCCGTTGTTGACGGGGGCGCCGTTAGTGGGGCCACCTTTTGATGGTGGTCCGCCATTGGGTATGCCGCCGTTTGGTGGGTCGGCTCCATGACCACTGTTTCCCGTGTTGTCACGATTGGTGGAGGAGTCGCCTGCGTTGATGACGGCGCACATGAAGTGGTTGGGGAAGCTGCTGCTTCCACAACTTTCAAATCCGGAACCATAAGCTCCGTCTTCAGTTGCCAGATCGCCCAGATCGGATTCACAACTGCTGTCGCTGACCGTATTCTTGACTGTTGTCGAGGTGTGGAGCTCACTGAGGGTGCCAATCAGCGGAGGGAACCATGATGCTGG
The DNA here is from genome assembly GCA_023614405.1 of Avena insularis. NCBI lineage: Eukaryota > Viridiplantae > Streptophyta > Magnoliopsida > Poales > Poaceae > Avena > Avena insularis. Next base: position 344,730,726 of record CM042688.1, on the reverse strand, counting down.
AGCAATCGGGGTATTGTCGGCTAGTCAGGCATGCGAAGCGTGCCCATTTGACCAACTTGGAAGCGGAAGCTCCTGATCGCCACGCTGATTCCGTTGCCCACAGATTCGAAGGTGGGGCAAGTGGTTGGCGTGTGGACGGTGAAGTCGAACGTGCCGAAAAGCTGGCGAATCTCCGCTGTTGCGGAGTTGTAGATCGCAGTTGATGGGGCCGAAGAAGCCGCAACATCAGCACTCCCAATTCCCACAGACGGCGTCAATTGACGAGGGTTTAACTCATCAATGCCCATTGTTATGGACTTGGGTTTTGGAGAAGGAGGGAGCGCTGGAGACATCTATCGGCTAGCAAACACGCACACAGGGGACTCGAAGATTTACCCAGGTTCAGGCCTCGCAGAGGTCCCTACTCCTGATTGTCTGCTTGTGGAATTATCAAAGGAATCGAGGATTACAATGGTGCGTAGATGCAATCTGGCGAGGGTTGTGGAAACTAGGGTTGTGTGTGTCCTCCTCGCCGCCCCCTCCTAGCCTTTATATAGATAGGCTAGGTCTCGGGTAGCAGGCCGAGTCGGTTACAGGTTAGGGTTTTCCCCTTTGAACTTTCTATCTTTGCTTCTTCTTGTTCTTCAAGCCATCGAGAGTCCGTAGGTTACTCGAGTTCTTCATTTGGGCCTTGGCGACACCGTGGGCTTCCATTGTATTCAGGCCGTATATACCAAGCTCGAGTACCTGTAGGGTATGCCCATGTCACTACCTTTTCACCAAAAGAATTTTGATTTGAATAAATGAGCGCGATGAAATCTTGGAATTACACCATCAGATCTGAAATATTGTGTGGCAGAAATCTCCGGCTGTGGTGGATGAAAATAGGTGACGTTTGTCAGAACTGACAGATTTCGACGAGATCTACAACTTTCGTGTTGGAGCCGAAGGCATCCGACGTAGTTTAGATAGGTTTAGAAGCAAAATATGATTCGGGAGGATGTAGATTCAGGATTTCGAGAAGGAAAAGTCATATAGTTGTGGCTCCTGCGGATTATATAGGGCTTTAGGATGGTGGGGAGATAGAGCTTGGATTAGTCGACAAGTAGAAACAAACAGAAATAAATTCGGAGTTGTAGATAAAAAATATAGATGTTTGAGTAGAGATAGGTTTAAAAGAGTAAATTTCGAACACTTTTTAAAGCAACCATGGGATCGATCCTCCCGTGCGCGTGGCTGGCTGGTTCGGTCCGCTGAGTGGGCCGGCCGGTTGGCCATTTCGTTTTTTCATTTTCTTTTTTCCTTTTTCCTTTTCTATTTTTGTATTTTCTTTATATCTTTTTCATACAAACTTCAAATGATATGATTCTAGTTTCTAAATTTTACTAAAATTCAGTAGATTATTATAGGATCATATTTATAACATTTTTACTAGTTTGAATATGATGGCTTCATAAATCATTATATATTCCTTATAAGAACATTTGGGCAATTCAATTATCAGATTTAGATATTAGGATTTGGATTTAATTTCTAAGAACTTTGCATGGATGTAATGCAATACTTATGAATGCTTCATGATTATCATTTTTGCAGACATTCACACATATACTAAAACTAAACTCAATCCACATGTTTTTGCCTATGGCTACTTAGGTCATAATAGAGTGAGTTCTTTCCAATTCAAAAGGTTTCTTTTCCTTGAGAATTTTCAACAAAGTCAAATAATCCACCAAACTTATTTATCTATTTCATATTTCAAAATTTGGAAAATTTTGGGATGTGACACTAGCGCTTGATCGACAATAATACCATCATTTATAGAAAAGTCATATTCTTGATGAGTACTAATATCCTGATAAACATTGGGTAACACCTTGAGCTGGGGGATCGATTGGTTTGCCTGTTCACCGAGTTGGGCATCGTCTCTTTTCCCGCTTGCAGTACTACTTGTCTTCTTCCTAGTACGGATAACGCCTTATGTATATCATATTGTGATGGTTGATCAAGGAAACTCTGAGCCTATTTTTTGACTTTTGGATCAAATATCTGCTTTGGCTAGGGCTCTTTCTTTGCAAAAAGGCTTTCACTTGGGCACTGCTGATCGCTTTCGTTTCCTCATCAGTCATCTCGTAAGGTAATTTGTCCAGAAGCAGTGGGGTTTTCTTTGCCCTTTTACCTTTTTTCTAAGTAGTAGCACTAGTTAACCGAGTGGCGACCTTTCGAGTCGCCTGACACGGCGGCGGAGTCAGATGACGCGGCGGCGGACTCACGCTATGGTGGTCGTCATCCCTGTCCTCATCATGTGGACTTGGAGGTTGTGAGCTATGACTAGGAGGGGACGATGGTGGCATGGGCTCCGAGCGTAGAAACATGATGTATTTCTTGCGCCATATAATGATACCATCCCTGACTTCTCCTATTGTTCTCTCAGCTTCAGCTCCAGGAATTTCAAGATACAGTGATTCATATTGCGGTAGCACTTCATCCACCCCAACACGAGCAAAGCCATCTAGAATCTCATTGCCATGCCAGCGTGCTCCAGGTTCACAAGATAAAGCAAAGCCGATAGCCACCTTGATAGATAAGTTGATCACTCCCACATGTAGCTCACAACTTGTCTTCTCAGTGATATTATCGACGGCGTAGCGATCCATCGGATCGGCCATCGTGGAAGCCACACTACATCTCCGCTGAGATGGGCCACCGACACTTTCTTGCTGCAGCTGACGAGTTGCCCCTTGCTAGCACATTTCATCCAGTTGCTTCTGTTGCTCCTTAAACATGGCATATAGTTTGCTAGTCATTCTTTCTGTGCTACACAGCCGGTCTGCCTCCTCCTGCGCCTTCCGCTTCCTGCTCCTTAAGATTCACTCTCCTTGGTAAACCCAATCTTCCATGACATAGAAGGTCCAAACCTTCATGTTCATCCTGATTTTTCAGGATTCCCGAGGGCCTTTGTCAGCTCGTCATTCTCTCTGTAGTGTTTGAACTTTCCCTCTCAAACCTCCTTGATTGTTTTAACAATTGCTTCATGGGGTGTAGCAATTTTCTTCTTTTCATCCATTATTAACTCTCTTGTTTGCATGTCATACTTCACCCATGTGCAAGTAACCAATTTCTTACCCTGATGGGCCAGTCATGTGTAGCTGGAGTGATCCCTTGAGCACGCAAGGCGGACTCAACTTCCTCCTACTTAGGCAGGGAAGTCTTATAGCCACCTATCCCCACCCTATGATGATATTTCTTTTTCGCAGCATTTCCCTTATTCTTTTTTGACCTTTCTTTAGCTGGCTCTGATTCCTTGTACTCCATAAAGCTATCCTAGTGATGTCGCTGCTTCTCTAGTGTTCCAGTGAATTTTGGAACTTTTTATTCCTCGAGATATTCATTGTATAATATTTTCTTGTAGTTATTGAACTGTTCGACCATCTTCTTAAGTGTGAAATGCTTTACTTTGGACCTCATAGCCTTCGTGGCCTCATCAGACTCCAAGACCGGTAGAGTGAAATGTGAAATGAGATTCTCCCATCATGTGTCTTTGTATCTGTCCTCGACAAAATGATTATGATTTCCATCTCCCTTTGCTGGCTTATTCCAATAGGGATTGCTGATCGAGATGTTGTCCCTAAAAATAACTCTGCATTGATGCACAAATGTATTTGCATGGGAAGCAATGGTATGCCTTCTAGAGAGACGACCTCAATTGTGAGATGCACATCGGCGGTCATCCCTTTGGTCGGGCCTCGTTTATTACTTTTACCAGAGGTCTAAAATAAGAAACATTCGTTAATATATATATACACAAAAACAATTAATGCATCTATCTAGTGATCACAAGAGGTGTGATATACCTTACTAGACTTTGTTACAGCCAGTCCATCATTTTGGAAGTCGTCATTGCAATCAACACTCGTTTGTGCTTCGTTTATTGGGTCTAACTCCATTCCCTCACCAGACTCATTTAGAAACTATGAGCCATCTTCTGCTTCACAACCTACTCCACCCTGATTGAGGAGCCCTCCACCCTAATCGAGGAGCGCTGCACCCTGATCGAGGAGTGCTCCACCATGATCGGTTAGCGCTCCACCCTGATCGAGGAGCGCTCCACCCTGATTTATAATCTGGAATAGTTTCTCTTCACATTATCTTCCGTTGAAGTCCATATAATAACTGCTATGAAATAATGTGAATGTGAGTAACAAAATTAATAATGTACAATATCACAACAACAAAGTACTAATGAAACAATATTACATATTGAATAATCCAGTTAATGCAACAATAATATCAGATAAGATCTACAATACATCTCGAATAATCTAGTTAATGCAACAATAATATAATATAATATCACTAATACATCTCGAATAATCCATCTAATTCAACAGTAATATCAGATAATATCACTAATACATCTCAAATAACACCTCGCTCAGTCAAACTGGGCGTCAATTCCCGGGTCCTGAGCCGCGGGCGGTGAACACCCAAAGGGAAGGAACCATCACACGAGCATAGATCGGGTGAGGTTCCGGAATAAACATCCAGGTATTGGAGGACCTGCGTCCAACATAGTCATATAACGACCGACGTGCTCGTCATCCTCCATGACATGACGATGTGCCACCTCCTTGGGGCCTAGCTCCCTCTACACCGACCTCTGGACCACACGACCGCCACCAAATAAGATCTGGGTCGACGACGAGACCGGGATTTCTCACCAAGCTACGTGTCCCGGAAGGTAGCAGCTCCTAGTGCTAGCCCGACAGAGCCCAGTCTCGGACATGTCCGGTGGATTCCGGTCCTCCGTCGTTGTCGCTGAGTCGACGACGAGGATGCGGGATGGGCATATCCTAAAGTAGGCATTTGATCGACATAATTCTAAGAAAATACTAACTAATTAAATCTATTTCTAAATAAGCCTAAGAAAATCTACTTCTGATTAACTAAATACTAGCAATAATCCCTAAATCGCAAAATACTAGTAATAATCCCTAAACACCTAAATCCCTAAATAATAGCAATAATCCCTAAATCCCTAAATACCTAAATACTAACAATAATACTAGCAATTAAACCCCTAATTACGTATATACTAACAATAATACTAGCAATTAAATCCCTAAATCCCTAAATACCTAAATACTAACAATAATACTAACAATTAAATCCGTAAATACATAAATACTAACAATAATACTAGAAATTAAATCCCTAAATATCTAAATACTAACAATTAAATCCCTAAATACATAAATACTAATAATAATACTATCAATTACATCCCTAAATCCCTAAAATACTAACAATTGAATCCCTAAAAAACTAAATTAAACCCTAAATACTCACCTTATTCACGGCACGGCGACGGCGACGCGTGGACGACGGGGGCGACCGGAGACAGGCGCGGCGGAGACGAGCGGGGCAGAGATGGCTAGAGGTGGGAGCGGCGGAGACGTCATGGCCGGAGAAGGGCGTGCGGTGGCTCCTCTGTGCGGAAACGGGGCGGTGGCTCCTCCTATGCGGAAACGGGCGGCGCGGTGTGGCACGGGGCTCATCCGGGCCGGTGGTGATGGCTAGCAGCGCGGGATCCTTCGGGCCAGTGGCTGCAGCATCAGAGATGAGGAAATTGGGGTGTCACGGTTCGTGGTTCGAACCGGGAGAGGAGGCGGCTAGTTATAGCATGAACCTCTAGTCCCGGTTGGTGGATCCAACTGGGACTAGAGGTCTTTTTGGCCACGTTGTTTCCTGCGCGTGGCACACCCCCTTTAGTCCCGGTTGGAGGCTCCAACCGGGACTAGAGGTATTTTTAATTATTTTATTTACAAAATTATTATATATTGTAAAAACAATATCTATTATTCTGTAGTGAAGAAAATTATGTATTATATATCAAAATTTTCAGACACACAAGATCTATAATTTAAATCTATTATCATACTCTGTTATACAACTATTTTTTGCATATTTTAAATTAAAAATGCATTAAATCATATCTTTTGCATACTTTCGAATCTGATAAAACTTTCAACATAAAATGTGTTTGAATTTGATTGACTAATCAAAACCATTTTATTTTTTCTAAAATAGTTAGTCTAACTATTAAAACTAGTATATATATTTCTAGGACTAAAGATATTTCTAGGGCCTTTAGGCCCATTTGGAGCCACTAATAGGGACCAAAGATAGTTCCTGCCATTCTTAGAGCCGTTAAGCCACGTGCCATGTTTTTCCGCCATTTCCCTATGCTTACCGTCATGTTTTCCCTCCCTTTCCCTCTATGTCTAGGCTAACCGCCACAGTCATACACACATCCACACCTTTCCCTCTCACAATAATGGACATCGCATACTGGGTCATTTTGACCCTCGAGGAGACCGAGGCGCTGTGCGTCTCTAGATACCCATGCCCGCCGGGCTACCAACTGCCTGCCTACTGGATTCTAACCACCAGAGGGGTTCTTATCCCTCCTATGCCTCAAGGTTCCACCCGCCAGGCGGTCATCACGAACCACATCTACCTCGAGCTCATGCAGGAGCAGCGGATGGATCCCCATTGCATCTCGACAACTACGCCACTTGGAATTCCTTTTTTTGCTAACTGGTAAGAAAAGGAGCTTTCTAGGTACGAGGGTGACGACCCACCACCAGTGAACCACAACGAAGCCAGATGCCTTCTGTGGTGGGCGAACCAGACTATCACCGACGTGATGCGCTACATCGCTGATGGAGATCATCCTCGCCTATGGTGCCCGCACCACCCGCCGCAGAGCCACAAGAAGGGTGGCGGTGGTGTAGGCCGCGGGCGTAGCAGCATCGTCATTAGGGATCCCCCTCCCCCACGCGTCATCAATCCGAGGCCGGAGTGGCAGGTGCCCCTGGAATATGCCTTGGCTGGGCTGAAGATCCAGCCGCATGCGCCTAGCGACAATAAAGATGACGATGACGATGACAATGACGAAGACGACCCTGAAGCTGTGTACTATAGGGTTAGACATGATTATGACTAATTTTTATATTTTAATATTAATAAATGTCTTGCATGTTAGTCCAGGTTTGTGGCTGTACCGGGACTAAAGGGGGGCACAAACATAACAAGGACGAAGTGAGTGAGCGCCCTAGCATTTTAATCATCTGCCCTTGCAACAAGCAAGAACCAAAAACATGAACACGTCAGGAGCTAATAAATTTCACATATTAGGGAGTTCCTCTATGGCGAGCTCCTTGCAGATGTCGGAGGATGGGATCCTAAGAAATCTTCGAGAAGCTCTGTCGTAGTGGTGTCCCTTCTCTTGCACACCATCTTGCATTTTATAACTTCTCTAGCTATATCAATACGCCGGGGAGCTAAAAATATTCACATGTTAGGGAGTGCCTCTATGGTGAGCTCCTCGAAGATGTGTGAGGACAGGATCCTAAGACATCTTCAAGAAGCTCTGCCGTAGTGGTGTCCCTTCTCTCACACACTATCTTGCACTCCACTGGATGCATCTTGCCTATTTATAGATTAAGCAGCACAACATAGTGTCGACACTCACGACATAATGTTGACACTCACCCCTGTCATAGTGCCACCACCCACTGAAATAGTGTTGCCACTCACTAGCATAGTGCTTCCACTCATGAAATAGTGTCAACACTCACTGTCATAGTGCCACCACCGACCAAAATAGTGTCGCCATTCACTGGCATAGTGTCTCCACCTACATTTAGTCCCGAATGGTGTCTCCAACCAGGACTACATGTTCATCTTTAGTCCTAATTGGAGACACCATCCAGGACTAAATGGGCTCGTGTTGGCCCCTTAAGTCCCGGTTGGTGTACTCATCCATGACAAAGGATCATCTTTAGTCCCGGTTGGAGACACCATCCGGGACTAAATAGGCTTGCGCCCCTAGACTCACAATATGATGTTTCTTTAGAGATCCAATGCAAGTTTAAACTTGGTATATTGATTGCATCTCAAAAACCACCAGAATACATATATTCACTTGTTTATGACCGCGTGGCCGTAACCTTGCTTAAGACCGTGTGGCCGTAACCATGGAGCATCTTCATCAATTAACAAGATGCGTGGGTCATCCTTCACCGCGAAGGGCGGAATTTCATGGAACTTATCACAATCTCCTGACATGTATGTCTTGTCCTCCACTCCCACAATGTTTCTTTTCCCTGAAAGAACTATGTGGTGCTTTGGCTCATCATACGATGTATTCGTTTGCTTATCTTTTATTTTTCTCGGTTTGGTAGACATGTCCTTCACATAGAAAACCTGAGCCACATAATTGGCTAGGACAATGGGTTCATCTAAGTATGCAAGACTGTTGAGATCCACTATTGTCATTCCGTACCGCTCGTCTTCCTTTACCACGCCTCCTGTCATCTTGACCAATTTGCACCAAAACAAAGGGACCTTAAAAGTAGGTCCATAGTCAAGTTCCCATATCTCCTCTATGTAACCATAATATGTGTCATTTGCCCCATTGTCATCTGTTGCATCAAAGCGGACACCACTTTTTTAGTTGGTGCTCTTTTTATCTTGAGCGATCGTGTAAAATGTATTCACATTTATCTCGTACACTTGGAAAGTCTATATAGTTAAAGATGGTGAGCTGGCCAACAAGTACAGCTGATCACAAACAATGTTGTTATTCATGAGATGTGTTTGCAACCAACCGCCGAAATTTTTCATGTGTTCATCTCTAATCCAGGAGTCAGGCTTCCCCAGGTTGTTGGAGCGTACAATATTCTTGTGTTCGTTGAAATACGAAGCTGCCAAGGTAGAATTTTTTAGAACTACGTAGTGTGCTTGAGTGAAAGAATGGTCGTCCCTACATATTATTGATTTCGTTCCTAGCGTTCCTTTTCCACTCAGTCTCCCCTCATGCCGCGATTCAGGAACACCATTCGACTTAATGTAAGGAATAAAGCCAACACAAAACTCAATGACCTCCTCTGTTCCATAGCCCTTGGAGATGCTTCCTTCTGGCCAGGCATGGTTATGAACATATTTCTTCAAGACTCCTATGAACATCTCAAAGGAGAACATATTGTGTAGAAATTCAGGAGATAGAATGCTAATCTTGTTGACTAGGTGTACCAAGAGTTGCGTCATAATATTGAGGAAGGATGGTGGAACACCAACTCAAAACTAACAAGACACTGGACCACATAATTCTGTAACCTTGGTAAAATTTCTGGATCGCTTACCTTCTGAGAAATAGCATTGAGGAATGCACATAGCTTCACAATGGTAGTCAAACATTTTCCGGTAGAAGCCCCCACAATGCAACCGGAAGCAATTGTGTCATAAGCATGTGGCAATCTTGAGACTTTAGGCTCTGGAATATTTTCTCTACCATATTTATTATTCCCTTTATATTTGACGAGAAGCTAGATGGGACCTTCATAATTCTCAGGACTTCAAAAAATATTTCCTTCTCTTCTTTGGCAAGAGCGTAGCTGGTAGGACTTAGACGCCCTTTATCCATCTTCATTGGATGCAGGCTGTATCGGTCTTTCATACCTTGTTGGTCCTGCCGTTCTTCGGGTGTATCTTTCCCATACACGCCCATGAAGCCTAGCAGGTTCGTGCAAAGATTCTTCAGCACGTGCATCGCATCGATTGCAGAGCGGACCTCTAAAACTTTCCAATAGGGTAGCTCCCAAAATATAGATTTCTTCTTCCACATGGGCATGTGTCCGGTAGCGTCATTCGGAACAGAATGACCGGCAGTACCCTTTCCAAAGGTTACTTCAAGATCCTTGACCATACCAAATACATCATCACCAGTACGACAGATAGGCTTCTTCTGGTGATCTGCCTTATCTTTGAAATGCTTTCCTTTCTTTTTTGCGTGATGACTGGGCGGAAGAATTTGGCGATGCCCCGGGTACACATTCTTCCTACATTTATCTAAATATATACTTTCAGTATCATCTATATAATGCGTGCATGCATTCTATCTCTTGTTTGACTATCCTGAAAGGTTATTAAGAGCAGGCCAATCATTGAAGGTTACGAACAGTAACGCTCGTAGGTCAAATGACTCTTGTTGTGCTCATCCCACATACATACACCTTCGTCGCACCATAACTATAGAAGTTCTTCAATTAATGGCCTAAGGTACACATCAATGTCGTTGTCGGGTTGCTTCGGGCCTTGGATAAGCGGTGGTATCATAATGAATTTCCGCTTCATGCACAACCAAGGAGGAAGGTTATGCATACATAGTCACGTCACAGGTGCTATGACTGCTGCTCTGCTCCCCAAAAGGATTCATGCCATCTGTACTTGGACCAAACCTTAAGTTCCTTGCATCATCTGCAAAGTTCGGGTACTCTCAATCGATTTTTCTCCACTGCTTACCATCCGCGGGGTGTCTCGACAATTTGTTTTTCTTGCGGTCTTCTTTGTACCATCACAACAACTTAGCATGCTCTTTGTTTTTGAACAAACGTTTCAACCGTGGTATTATAGGATCATACCACATCACCTTTGCAGGAACCCTCTTCCTGGGGCGCTCCTTCCCCTCAACATCACCATGGTCATCTTGACTGATCTTATACCACAATGCACTGCATATCGGGCATGCATCCAAATTCTCGTACTCCTCACCACGGTAGAGGATGCAGTCATTAATGCATTTATGTATCTTCTGCACCTCTAATCCTAGAGGGCAGACAACCTTCTTTGCCTCATATGTACCAGCAGGCAATTTGTTATCCTTTGGCAGGTTCATCTTCATTATTTTCAGTAGCTTCTCAAATACCTTGTTAGATAAACCATTCTTTTTCTTCCATTGCAGCAATTCCAGTATGGTACCGAGCTTTGTATTGCCATCTTCGCAATTTGGGTACACCAATTTTTGTGATCCTCTAACATGCGTTCCAACTTCTTCTTCTCATTTTCATTTTTGCATTCTCTCCGTGCATCAAGAATGGCCTGAAAAAGATCATCGGCGGTCTCATCTGATGCTCGTTCTTCAACTTCTTCTTATTCACTATCTTCCATTGCAGTACCACCGAATTCAGGAACATTGGATAGTTATCATTGTTCTCTTCTTCTTTGTTGTCTTCCATCATAACCCCTCTTTCTCTGTGCTTTGTCCAACAATTATAGCCAGACATGAAATTATACTGAATCAGGTGGATCTGAATGGTTTTTTTAGGAATATTAATCTTCTCATTCCGACAGACACAATATGGACAACACATAAAACCATTCCGCTTGTTTGCCTCAGCCACTTCGAGAAAAGAATGCACGCCTTTAATGAATGCGTCGGACATTTAGAAACTGCTATACATCCATGGCTGACTCATCTGCATTATAAAAATCTTGGATTATTTTCACTTCATTTACTTGTTGAAATCTAAAAATTTAGTCTGTACTAACAACCTATATATAAAATTTTACATGCACCAATTTTTGAATTGGACAAAACTCTTAACATAAAAAATGTTGAGTTTTTAATTATTGATCTAGTTGTGGAAACCTCATTCAATTCTGAGCTCCGAAACTCAAAAATTATACATCTCATCTTTCAGTAAATTTTTGCATAATCAAAATATTTCTAAAATTACACATCTAAAATTCCATCTACCTTTGTACTTCTAAAGCATGAAATCCCTCTCTACTTCTAGAGCCTTGAGCAAAATAACAATGATAGATGAAAGAATAAAGTTGCTCACCTTTTAGAAGTTTGGATTGAAGGGTGCCACCAAATCTTGACAAATCTTGGACAAAAAATGAGGATGAACTTGAGCTAGCTTGGAGCGAAATGGCCATGGGCTCGGACAAGATGAACCAAGGATATATAAAAAACCATTAGTCCCTGGTTGTATTACAAACCGGGACTAGAGATTAAAAACTAGTCCATGTTTGTAATACAATCCGGGACTAATGATCACCCAGCTCCTAGCCGTTGGGTTCCAGATCTTTAGTCCTGGTTGGTAATACCAACCGGTACCAGAGGTCCCAAACAAATCGGGACCAGTCACCTGTGGCCTCCTAGGCGTTAGGAGCGGGACGAACCAGGACTATTGTTACACTAGTCCTGGTCCCAGACCCTACCGGGACTAGAACTCTTGACAACTTTAAACGAAAGGCCTATTTTCTACTAATGTCAACAAGCCCCAGGAAGGAAGGAGGAATCGCACGATGCAATAGTACGTGATTGATTTTGTTGCCTTACATCCATGTTCCAAGTTATTCGGTCAACTCAAGGCTACCTCGTGCATGGATTTCAAAGCCACGGAGGGCATGCTGTGCCAATCATAGAAGTTAGTCTCCGTGAAGCTTCGATCTGCACATGGTCTTTGCCGGGCTCGATTTGGCCTTCCGTCTTCGTGTTGCGCTCATCCTGGGAAAAGGCATTCGATGGAAACGATTTATAGGCTACTTGTATGTATACGACAACAGTTCTGTGTCGTCTCTATCATGACGACCTTCTGACTAGCTTCATTGTCTCCGCCGAATTGCTTCATCGTGAACACGGACTACTTTGTCGTCTCGTCTTCATCTCGACGGATTCGTTTTTACTGCGAACAACACCCACTTCGCTCAAACAACTAAATCCCTATTTATATTTAATATTTTTAATTGTTTATGATTAAGAGATTAAATTGGTTCACTCATATTCTGCGGCTTTTACCTCTTTTGTTTTTTGTCATATTTTTTTCACGATTTTTCTCGCGCTCGTGAGTATAAACTTTTTACTAGTTTTGACCGTTTAATGGTCTAGTACCCTGCAAAAAACCCGGCTTTAGGCATTAGCTTAAGTTTTATGGCTACACATTTTCTATTGTTTTATATATGGATTTAGAGTAGTGATATTTCAGGACTTGAAGCCATCATTTGTTTCTGATGTTCTTAATTGCCTTTCTATTAAGCGCTATCATCTCAGCAGATGTTCTGTGTTTAAAGTTTGTTGTCTCACGATAATTCAATCATATAAGCCGGAAGAACGGATAAACTAGCACTTGCTTAAACAAAATTTTATGTAAACTGTTCAAGATAGTTGAACTTTTTTCATCTTGAAAGTTTTATGTTGTTCAACTACTGCATTGTTTCAGCCTTAAAAGAATTTGTTCAAAGGACGTGTTTGTTTAGCCTTACATATGTTCGTTGGACACAATCAAAGAAACAATTTAATATAATTGTGTTTTTATGTTTATGTCTCAGGTACATGACACTTGGACGTTCCAGCAGCCTCGGACTAAGGTGTTTTTGAGATGGTGTTGCGCCGAGCTCAACACCCAGGGGCTGCAATCACAGATATTGACCAAGACTTAAGCCGCCTTTGAGGAAGCCGACTTGACGCTTGAAGGCTTGCCATCTCTAACTTAAGAGTTTTGTCCCGCCTTGCGTCTAGGCTAGAACAGTCCTCGGGGGCTACAGTATGTTGATCTCCAAGATACGGTGAAGTTCTTTTTGAGCATCAAGCAGGAAAATTCAAGTGAATTCCACCTTGACACTCGGGGGGCTACATCGATGCTGAATTTTTTGTGAAGTTTTGTTTGGAGCACCGAGCCGAAATAATTTCCGAATTGACGCTTTGGGGATACACTATTCACATTTTTTCTAAAGCTACTCTGAGAGCACCAAGACGAATTTCTGTTGAAACTCTGACTTGGCGATGGGGGGCTAAAATCGTTTCATATATACTGACGCATGTACTTTTGAGCATTAAGCTGCCTTTGACGAAGCCGGCCCAATGGTCGAGGAATGCATATGGTTATGTCAACAAAACTTCTAAAATGGTGAGAAATCCGGCTAGCAAAACCCGAAGACATGACGTCGACTTTGCCTTCGCGTAAGTTTCCTGGGTTACATGGCTTGTCAGCCTAAACGTTTGTGATATGAGATGTTCTAAGACCTTAATTTTGCAAGCTCTTACATTCATGACTTTTGTAGGCTCTAAGTCGCCAACTTGGCAGCCTTTACGACCATGGCCCAGTAGCCTTGATTTTTTCAGCTTACATACCGTCCCGCATGGATGATGATATTGAAGATGCTCCTAGAGCTTGGAAGAATCACTAAAGATTCATTAGAGAGTTCTCTGCATGGATTCGTTTGCAGAAGCATACAAGCAACTATCTAGATAGGCTTAGCCGGATGGGAATATGATTTGGGAGCTGTCCAAGATTCTTCGCGAAGACTGCCTACAAATTGAAGAAGACGTGATACTTACAATCAAACATAGACGGAGGAGCGTGAGGATCTTAAAGAACTCCGGGGGCTACTGTTTTGGATATACCAAATAGGTATACCTATAACATAGTCTCATACCGGCAAGCCCAGGTGGCCCACATATGGTGGTTACGCCTATGTCCTAACCGGGCGGCCTAGTTGCTGATAGACAAGACGGAGGTTCAGCATGGATAAAGGAAGGCGACCTGTCACCGCCTAATATGGAAGCTATCACCTTGGAGGACATGACAATAGTTTATGTATTAGTATAGGACTCTGTAACCGTATGTGGCTAGGACTCTCCTTTTAACCCTAGGTCTTGGCGCCTTTACAAGCCGTCCTACGGGAGCCTTTAGGGAAAGGCCAAGTGCATAGCAAAACTTGCATACAGTGAACCCCACAATCCCTATAACTCGACATATTGCCATTCTAGTGATTTATAGCACGAGTAGGATCTTAACATCGTTGTGGGATCTGAACCTGGATAAGCTGTGTCACGCCGTCTCGGACGCTCTCCGCCTTACCCCACGTCTCTAAACTCACCGTTGGGATACCCCTATGGTGTACGTGTCGACAATACCACGACAGTTGGTGCCCACCGTGGGGCAAGAGGCGCTTACAGCACGGAACCAGACGGGATCCCTCGCCGTCTTCGATGGTGTCAAAATCTCATCTTCGCCAGCTCTCAAGTTTCGTCATCGGTCTTGAGGGTATGAAGAGGATTTATCATCTCTCCTCTCGAGTGTGTGGCTAAGTAGATGGCTTCACGGGAATATTCATCACCAAAGAAAAGGTGACCCTATGGTGTCCGTCCCGAACCCTCTCCGCCTTACCCCATGTCTCTAAACTCACCGTTGGGATACCCCTGTACGTGTCGACAATACCACGATACTCGGTGGGACACCAGGGAACTGAGTTGCATCCTTGATAAAACCCCGAATATGCATTGCTCGGGGTTCAGCTTGAGGTGGACCTTGCACATGTTGTCGAAGATCTCATCCAAGTCCTAGCGAAAGGTGAAGTGGCACTTCTTCTTGACCACGATGTAGGCCTCCATGTTGCGGCATATCTACATTTCCAGGCACGCCCGCATGGAGTGCTGGAACATAGCACTGATGTTCTTTAGGCCGAAGGGCATGAAAGTGTAACAAAGCATCCCTCCGAGGTGATGAATGGCGTCTTCTCTTCGTCTTCCTTTCCATCTTGATCTGATGGTAGACGGAGAAGGCGTCTAGGAAGAATAGAAGATCGCATCCCTTTGTGGAATCGACATTCTGGTTTATCTGAGGTAGCGAAACGGACCCTTGTTGCACGCATTAATCAGGTCCATGAGGTTGATGCATGACCTTTTGTTGGATATGTGAGTCTTGTGCACCACGACTAGGTTGGCAACCCATATCGGGTTCTACACTTCAAGGATGACTTAGGCATCTTCAGCTTCCCAACCTATGAGACAATGAAGTCTTGCTTGTCCTACGCCTATTGCAAGACCATCTTCTTTACCGGGTGAGCTCGTGGGCACACTGCCAGATGGTGCTCCATCACCTCCCTTGGGACCCCGTGAAGACCTCAAGGGTCCCAGGTGAACATGTACGTGTTCTCTCGGTGGAAGGTGATGAGCGATATTTGTTGGGTTCGCAGCATAGACAACAAAAAATTTCCTACGATGTGAACATCTAAGCACCAAAATATGTCTACCTAGATACAATCAATGGGTGGATATACATCCGTAGAGAACATAACCTTGAAGAATGACAAAGCATTGTTAACGAAACTGATTTCGTGGTTGATGTAGTCATACACTTGCCGATCTCAAGATCGTGATGAAGTCCAGCGAGTCTAGTAGGTCCAGCACCCACAAGTCCATCAGGTCCAGCACCAGCAAGTCCAGAACCGCAAAGCAGTGGTGCATCCGTGATCACACACACGTCCTGTACCCCGAAAACCTCCATCCCTCGCTCCAGAAAAGCAGCGGAAGTAGCAACTCCTTTCCAGATAAAGCCAATGAGAACATGTATCTCGCTAATCTGAGACCATGGAGAATAATTTCTAGAGGGGGAGAGAGATCCTTCACAAGGAGGTGTGAGAGTGGAGGAGGAGGAGAGCTCCTATTATAGGAGGAGGGGGCAGCCCCCAAGGGGCCATGCGCATGGCATGGTGGTGCCCCCACCTCTCCCTCTAATGGTGAGTGGAGCTTCCACTAAGCCCACTCCCATTAAAACCAACTCCACCACTTTGCATTAATTTTCCACCAAATTTAATGCAAGCTCTCATTATATAAAACTATTTTATTTATTTTATTCAGAATTTTGTTAATTACTTTAATTAAAAAACATTCACATAAAACCCCCTGCAACATTTCAATATCACATGCAGAACTAGTTTCTGCAATTTCACCTGAAAGAATTCCGGTTTCCATCGAAATGAATCTAGCGCTTTCTTAAATCTTTATCTGAAACATATTTGCTCTAAATGGTGTCGGTATCCCTTAAGTGTGTCACCCTAAAGTTCACGAATAAGGCAGACATGATCCAGACCCCTATCTGATCAATAATCAGTAGTGGGACATGGAGATCCGTACTGACTCCCACACATTCGACGATGACTCTAGTGATCGTATGAACCTTTAACGTCATCACTAAATCCCTTTGTCTCGCGATATATTACATGTTATAGATTCGATCATCGATATCCCCATACCTAGTTTGATCTCGTTACTGACATGCACTCTTTTCTTGTTCCCGTGATATAATATTCTAGTGATCATATCACTTGCTTGCAAGCTATCTCAATGTGATATCACCGAGAGGGCCCAGCGTATATCTATCTGCCATCGGGATGAACAAATCCCACTCTTGATCCACGAGCCTCTACATAACACCTTCGTAGCACTGAACCCACCTTTATAGTCACCCTGTCATGGTGTAACGTTTGATGTTATCAAGATACTCTTCTAGTGTTAGTGATTGACTTGATCACATGGTCTAAGGACTAGGATTACTTCGTATGATGTTATAGAAATATAAACACAATGACTTTGATCGTAATTCTATACTTAGGATGAATATTCATCACATCATTTACCAATGATGTGACCTCGTTATTAACAACATCCAATGTCCATGATAAGGAAACCTTGATCATCTTGTTAATCAACAAGCTAGTTTATAAGAGAGGCTTAACTAGGAACCCTTTATTTGTTTATTAAACACACATGTATTAATGTTTCCAATTAATACAATAATAGCATGCAAAATAAACTATTATCATAAACATGGAAGAAGATAATAACCACTTTATTATTTCCTCTCGGGCATATTCCCTCCAGTCTCCCACTTGCACTGGAGTCAATAATCTAGTTTGAAAAACTTTCACATTCAACACCTATGTCTTTCTGTTGTTGTATATACGCGTTTGCTAGTGGTTATCATAATCTCCGGATCTAACACTTTTAGGTCCGTTGGTATTTGCATGTTTTTGCGTCTCTACGCATCACACACTCTAATGATATGGCATTGTATAAATTTAGTCCTTTGGTGAGACCATTAGTTCCTTTGGGTTAAAACATGTTGATATAATTGTCGCACAATATATCTTCATAGTACTAGCCCACTGTGAACCACACCTAGTTTGATAACAAACTACTTAACCAAATTCCCCTCCTTTGCTACTACTATAACATTTACTAATATAGTTAGCATTTTTTGTAGTATACGTCAGAATGTATCATCTTTGGAACTCATCCAAAACCATCGTGGAACTTCCTTTCCATTACATCATGCCACCCATATTTTAAATTGAGATAAATTTAATTTGTCTGTTGTGACAAACTAGTATCAATGTAACACTTTACAATAAACTTCTTTTAACTATTTATCACTTATACATGATATATTCTTAGTTCTTCCAGAACTCATAAGAATATATTTACTATCGTCCAATGATCATCTTATGAATCGTTCTGGTATATGCTCACAACATTTAGAGCATAGGACATATCTGGATATGTACATATCACAGTATACATTATTGATCAAAATATTCATGTGATTTCACTCACCAAGTGTCAAAACACTTGAATATGGATTCAACCCTTCCCATGCAGCAAGAACCTTTCTTATCGTTTCCATATTGAACTCATTCAATATCTCATATATGTACGTCTAGCACAACCATATTAGCATTTCAATCTATCCATATAGATATTGATGCTAAATATTCCGGTCTTGCCCAAGTCTTTCAACAAAATCTAATTTTAATGAAACTCTTAATACGTGTCAATAAAAGATGCATCTTTTCCAATCAATAACATGTCCTCTACATAATGTATTGGAAATATGTCTGAGTTCTCCCACTTAATTTCTTGTAAATGCAAGCATCTTCATCGTCTCCGATGAAATTAAACCTTTTAACAGTTTCATCACGGTGAAGATTCTAACTCCGCTATGCTTACTTCAACCATTGAAGTTTGCATACCCATTTAGCATCCTTTGAATTAACAAAACCCTTCGGACCATGTCGTGTACACATCCTAGGTAACCATTCTATTAGAAGAACTTTGGTTTGTTTGTTCAACAACCATATACCAAATTATATGTAGTGGTTGCTATATTAATCCGTCAAGACTAAATATCGCTATGAAAGATCAAATATTTTCATAGTCAACTCCTTGAACATTGTCATAAATTCCTTTCCGACATGTCGACTATTTCATAGATGTCAAACATCCATGTCTATTTTTTTATAGATCCAAATACAAGCGATAAGCTTCACGCCTTTTCGGAGGGTCTTCCAAGTTCAAAAACTTGATTTCTCGTGTATGGATACTATCACGGATTTTATGAATTCTAGTCATTTTATGGAGTCAGGGCCCATCATTGCTTCTTTGCATGTAGTCGGTTCATCATTGTCAAAACAATAACGACTTCTATTTCAAATCTTACTATTTGATTCTTACTGACCCACATGGTTCAATAGGAACTCTAATATCCGAGATCACAACCTTTGTAATCACGGGAGCGATGAGCATTTTAGCCGCCTCCAGGACACTTTCCGGCGCTGCATTACTTACCACATGTTTCTTAGGTTCATCAACCTAATAAAAGTTCTATTGTCCTTCCACTTAACTTTTGTGAAAAATTCCTTATTTAAAAAACTTCATGTTCCAAGCAACAAACTCTTTTGTCTTCGGTGTTTATGGAGGAATGCCCAACAAATTCTTTGGGATAACCAACAAAGACGTGCTTATCCGACTTTGGTTATAAACATTTTACTTATGCATAGCCTACCAAAATTTAAGAAAAGACAACTTGGGTTTTATCCCAAACCATAACCTTTATGGTGTCATTTCGATAGATCACGATGGTGCACTTTTGAGTATAAAAGCGGTAGTATCTAAAGGTTTAATCTTTAAAACATAATGGCAGTTTTATAAATGACACATTTGATCTTAGCATGTTAAACAAGGTTCGATTTGATCTCTCGAACATACCATACTCCTATGGTTTATCGGGAAATGCAAATACATGGAACAATTCCTCAAATCTTAGGTGTTGTTCTAAACATGTAACTCAAATATATTCCTTTATGATCGAATCATAAATTCTTTATTTTCTTGTTACAATGATTTTCCACTTCATCATGAATGTCTTTGAACAATTTTCAAATGTTCCATACTCTTTCTTATTAAGTAAATATATAGATCTATTCACTCAAATTTTCGGAGAAAGCATATGAAGTCGAAAGATCCACCGCACATGTCTACATATAATGGACTATATACATCAACATGCACACTGTCCAATAAGTTAGTCATCCATTCCTCTTAGGCCTATGAACAGAGTTTCAATTATCTTGAGGAAAGTCTCACAAGCATCATTTGATCAAAACAAAGACTCCAAAAATCCATCAACATGGAGTTTCTTCATGTTTTCTTTCCAATATAATTTAAACGGCGATGTCACGTTGTAAGTGATCTTTCAATCATTTGTCTTCCGACATTTTAGCATTAGTTTTTTATGGACGTGATTTTTAGACTTGTAAAACTTCATCCTTCTTCTATTGAATACGGTAATTAATTGAACAACCATTGTTCTCATAATAACGGAACAAAATAAAAATTATTTCAACAAATCTTGAAGACAAGCTTTGATGTCAACGAGAAACACAATAACACTTTATTTGTTTTTGATGAACATCATCACATATTATCTTGCCAGTTACTTAGGCCATTGTAGTTCATGAATTGCATTGTTTTATATGATATTTCACACCAACCAATTCGGTATCCATTACCCAAGAACCACATTGTTTAATAAGCAAAGAATACAACCATAACATATATATCATCTACATACCTTAGCTGGACATTTCTAGTCTTTTCTGTTCTGCCAAATATTTTATAGATTCTTTTTCAGTATTTCCTTTTCCTTTTAAAAGAATATATCAACATCAACAGGGCGCCATACATATGACACATATTCCAAAGCGTAAATAGTAAAATACTTATACCTTTGGATTTGCACTTTGAAGTGGATCACCATCATAAAAAAATTGGTGTTCTTTCAAAAATCCATTTTTTAGTAATCTTTTAGTGTAGTAAACATTTTACCTACATCTTATATTCATCCTTGTCATGACAACTTTCATAATCAAGCTACTATAGCCTATAAGGACGAATTGCGAGTATAATGTCAGTTCCCAAAACCTTTTTGGGTGATCAGGACGTCTAGCGTCTCCAATCTTCACAAATTCTCATACAATATGAGAATATGTATTTTGAAAAATTATACACTATCTTGCAATATAAACATTGTTTCAGATATCTCAATATCTTTCACACATGATGGTGTCTGAAACAATTCTATCAGCTTCTAGATAACCTCGATATTAAAACAATTTTTGAATATCAAGAATCATGGAGGCAAACATGATACTTCAGATACTAACACTGGAAATGTTACTCTTGGTTTAATACTAATTATTAAACTTCATGGAGTAGATGGAGTTTGTTGAAAGTTTGCAATAGGACTTTTAAACTTTAAATTGAAACTCAAAATAATATGATACCAGTTCGTAAAGTAAATATCCAGAAATCTATAGTTCTATTATCTAAATTAAAAGTAAGCGCAATGTAGTAAGTGAATGCCAATGACTACAATAAATTATGCAAATTCACTTTGATTTTAGTTTATGATAAATTGAGTTTGACTAATCTAAATTAAAAATGAACTCCCAGTCAAAACCAACATCTCCTGAGTTGTTGTTTTGGTGATTACATGAACCAAATCCACTACACCAAGTCTGATCATCACGTGAGTTGGTGTAGTCTCAAAGGCGAGATAAACACCCGCTAGCCACTTATGCAAAACTAGTTGCATGTCAAGCATGGAATAGGTATCATGTGCGAGGACATGTAAAGTTAGTCCGGGCTGCTTCATCCTACTATGCCAACAATATCCAAAATACATAGAAGATGCAATAACATGATCATCAAAGCCCACATACTCATATGTGTTTTACCTGTGCAAAGTATCTACACATAGATCAGGCTCTGATACCACTGTTGGGTTTTTAGCATAGAAAACAAAAAAATTCCTATGATGTGAACATCTAAGCACCAAGATCTATCTACCTAGATACAATCAATGGATGGATATACATCCATAGAGAACATACCATTGAAGAGCGACAAAGCATTGTTAATGAAACTGATTTCGTGGTTGATGTAGTTGTACACTTGCGGATCTCAAGATCATGATGAAGTCCAGCGAGTCCAACATGTCCAGCACCCGCAAATCCATCAGGTCCAGCACCAGCAAGTCCAGCAGTGCAAAGCAGCGGTGCATCCGTGATCGCACACACGTCAGGTACCCCGACAACCTCCATCCCTCGCTCCAGCAAAGCAGCATAAGGAGCAACTCCTTTCCAGATAAAGCCACTTGGAACATGTATCTCACTAATCCGACACCATGGGGAATAATTTCTAGAGGGGGAGAGAGATCCTTCACGAGGAGGTGTGAGACTGGAGGAGGAGGAGAGCTCCTTTTATAGGAGGCGGGGGAAGCACCCAAGGGGCCATGCGCATGGCATGGTGTGCCCCCACCTCGCCCTCCATAATGGTGAGTGGAGCTTCCACTAAGCCCACTCCCATTAAACCCAACTCCACTCACTTTGCATTAATTTTCCACAAAATTTAATGCAAGCTCTCATTAAATAAAAATATTCTATTTATTTTATTGAGAATTTTGTTAATTACTATAATTAATAAACATTCACATAAAACCCCTACAAGATTTTAATATCACATGTAGAACCAGTTTCTGCAATTTCATGCAAAATAATTCCGGTTTCCATCAAAATGAATCCAACACTTTCTTAAATCTTTATCTGAAACATATTTCCTCCATATGGTGTTAGTATCCCTTAAGTGTGTCATCCTACGGTTCACGAATAATGTAGACATGATCGAGACCCCTCTTCGATCAATAACCAGTAGCGGGACCTAGAGATCCGTACTGACTCCCACAATTCAACGGTGACTCTAGTGATCGTGTGAACCTTTAACATCGTAACTAAATCCCTTTATCTCGCGGTATATTACATGTCCGAGGTTCGATTATGGGTATCTCCATATCTAGTTTGATCTCGTTATCGACATGCACTCTTTTCTTGTTCTCGTGATATAACATTCTAGTGATCATATTACTTGCTTGCAAGCTATCTCAATGTGATATCACCTAGAGGGCCCAGAGTATATCTCTCCGTCACTCGGGATGGAAAATCCCACTTTTGATCCATGAACCTCTACATAACATCTTCATAGCACTGAACCCATCTTTATAGTCACCCTGTCATGGTGTGATGTTTGATGTTATCAAGATACTCTTCTAGTGTTAGTGATTGACATGATCTCATGGTCTAAGAACAAGGATTACTTTATATGATGTTATAGCAACATAATCACAATGACTTTGATCATAATGCTATACTTCGGATGAATGTTCATCACATCATTGACAAATGTTGTGACCTTGTTATTAACAACATCCAATGTCCATGATCAGGAAACCTTGATCATCTTGTTAATCAACGAGCTAGTTTATAAGAGAGGCATAAATAGGAATCCTTTATTTGTTTATTAAACACACATGTATTAATATTTCCAATTAATACAATTATATCATGCAAAATAAACATTTATCATAAACATGGAATAAGATAATAACCACTTTATTATTGCCTCTCGGGCATATTCCCTTCAATATTTCCTATTTGTCGGTCAGGCGTGCTCCAATGGTGATGGAGCAGCCCATCCCAATAGGAGAGGGTTCTTCTTGGTGAGGTTGTGATCCTCGGTCAGACGCTTCTTCCTCATGGGTGATTTGTCAAACACATTTGGAAGATGTGAGTCCCAAGAAGCCGCCACTATGTTCTCCCTATAGGACCGCTTCAAGCAGAAGAATGTGTCCCGATGATCCGTCCTTGCGATGATGACTCTTTTCTTGCTCAGAATCTTCATGGTATTGTACGCAAAATGCATTTCCGCCATGAACATGGACAAAGAAGGGTTTCGCAGGTGGCCGTTGTAGGGCAAGAGAATCTTTGCCACGTCGAATGTGATGTTCTTCGTGCAGAAAGTATCTAGCGCTCGAAACGTGATGGGCAGCGTGACCTGCCCTAGCTATTGGGCTGCTCCCAGGTTGATGCCACGGAATTCTCCAGTGGGCATCAAGCGCTCGGTGGGGATCTCGATCTGCCTCATGAGTTGGGTGGACAAAACACCCCAATTTTAGTTAATATTAATTAGGGTTGGATGTGCATTCATGAGCATAATCTTCTAAAATGCATGCAAAGAAAAATTGATGAAAACCCTAAACCCTAATCCTCGTCCTATTTTTGAAATCAATTCAAATGGTTTTATATATTTTGAAAAGTACAAAATACATGGATCCCAAATGGAATAGTAGGGCCCCACAAAATTTCAACACTTTTACAAAGCCCTAGTATTTTCAAACCAGTCAAAACTTAAAAGGATTTGAAAATACAAATAAAAAAATGAAAAAAATATGAAAAAGGTTTTGCAAACAAAAATAAGTAGCAGAGAGATACTAGTACGTAGCCGAGCTAGCCCACCTCCCTACTCTCTCTACCTGCCACCCTTGCACACCCACAGATGCCACTCGCGGTTCACCTTGGCCTGACTCGGCCCACACCCCTTCGATCTTTTCTTCTTTCTTCTTCCTTCGCCAGAAGCACGCAGTGAAGCCGCTGCGTGTCCCACCGCCGTCCGATCCTCCCGAGCACTACGATGCCCGCTACCGCCCGACGAGTCGAGGATAAGAACGCCTTTGTCGTTCTCTATCTCCCCATCCCCACTTCCCTCTCTCTACCTCTGTGCCACTTGCGCGCAGAGGTACCCGAGCCCTAGCTCCGGTCGCCGCCTAGCACTATCGACTCTGGCCTCCCCTCAACCATCTGAGGACCACCACCATGACCACCTCGCTCGACTGATTCGATTGTCCCTACTCGCATGAGCCGGCGTGGTCCCAGGCATCCCAATCGGACCCTCTCCCCCGACTCTGGCTACCACTACCCGCTGTTGATGCAGAGCTCTAGCGACCTCTCCAACACCACCGTCAGCATCAGGGTGAGACTCCGGTTCTCAGGCAACCCTCTGTTTCCTTCCTCTCCCTCTGGCTCGCCTTCCTGTCGACCAGCTGCAGCCGCCTCCATCGGCCGCCGTCATTTTACCTCTTCCAGTGACCTAGGGGGCTCGAAATCAGCTGACCCGAGATCGACCTGGAGAGGTCCTCCATTGCTTACGTCAGCATGAAATCAGCATGAGTCAATAATCCCCCATTTGTTTTAGTTAATCTTTTAGTAATTATTTTCTTTAAATACAAAATATCTAACAGGTGGGTCTCTGTTGTCAGTTGTTTAATAATTTCATAAATCGTTGACAAAAATGAATAAAATCTGACAAGTGGGCCCAGATGGAAAATAATTTATATATTCCAAAAAAATTTAATTATTTTAAAATGAATTTAAAATGGATTAAAATTTGGAAAAATCATAACCAATTATGTTTAAGTCTGAAAAATGTGTATAATATATCAAAATGTTCAGAAAAATGAGTTTGTTAGAGGAACAATAGTATCCTCATAGGTGCATTTGGGGTTCCTCCCGAAATGCCATCTTTAAGACGTTTCGACCCTAATTAATTTGATGATCATGTTTAGGGTTATAATTCAGTACCTTTTAACTTGTCATATCATCATCATTGCACGAGAATTTCATCTATGCCATGTGTTTATTGTTTTCCCCTTTCTTTCCGGTGTTTGGTTCTTTCCAGTAGAATATTATACCGACTTCAAGATTGAAGACTGAGATCAACACCATCGAAGATCGGCGAAAAATACTTGATCAACTATAATCAAGTCAAGCACAAGGCTTCCGAATCTCTGCTTATTGGTCATCAATGGGTAACGTAAAGCATATATAGCCCCACCATTATATAAGCCTATGATTTCAAAAGCATTTCCGTTCCTGCCATGATGCATACGATTCTACTATGGTCATTTATCGATAGATAGAGTATCATATATGTTGCACTATCCCCTTTGAGCTTATATTACCTGGTCCACTTCTCCTAGCATAACTCGGTTTGGCTTGTGTGCACTGCTAGATCTATTATCGGTGTCTTTCTTAGCCATACTTAGCTATCAGTGTTGGTTCATCTAGATGATGTATCAGACGTAGATAATCTTGTATGACATGAGAACGTGATGAGATGAGATCAATGGTGAAGTAAGGTAAACATGCTAAGGCTTGTATGGGAGGCCACTGTTGTAACATCCCAATTTCAGCAACCCTGATTACTTGTCCAAAATGCAAAAATCAGGGGGAACAAAATCTTTTTCTTATTTAAATTTGCAGTGCTTACTTGTTGTTTGTCTGTGCTTATGCTTTTGATTGTATAGCTTATGATATACTCCTTACCTCAACATCAGTTCTCAAAACCTATTTAACAAAACTATCCTGGCTCATTTTACATACTCTCAAATGTTCTGGCATTTCAAAACATGAGCCAAGATGCAATTGCGAACCCAACTATTTTAGTAGCTTCTATTGAAAAAACTATGGAGATTATAAGATACAACCTCCCTATGTTTCCCAAGACAGAACCTTCAAAATACTCTTACCTCTAGGTTTCTATAAAACCTTTTTATAAAGCTTTTGATTTCTACTTTTGGTAGATATACCAAGTACTCTCACCTCCTTCAAACTCCACCCTCTCAAAATACCCATCATTCCATCAAGCTAAGCTTGGAGGTACCCATGGTAGTAGAATTGTTTTGTTTGTAAGATGAGTTGCCTTGATCTGCTAAGATGAGGTACTGTGTTGCTTGTTTTCTCAGAGCGCCACCTCGCCTTGACCGCGTGCCACCGCCCCTACGACCGCATTAAATTCCTAGAGCACCACCAGGGAACCGCCCATCGATCGCCACCCCTAGCCATGCCTCTACCCTGCCATAGCCATGTCGCCACCGTCAACTGCCCATCCCGCTCGGTCTCACCGTCGGGACTATAAAAGGAGCCCTCCCCAGCCTCTTCTCTCCACACCATTCTACTCCCCTCACCTCTCTGAACCTCACCCACCTCTCGCCGGAGCAAAGGGAGCAGCAGCTCGCCGGTATTGGAGCCGGAGCAGCCGTGGCAGGAGGAGAAGGGCGCCGTTGGTTGCGACTACCCCAAGCTCCACCGCAACCGTGCCTCACCTTGCCGTCGTCTTCCACATCATTTGCCAGCCTCGCCAACCCCGCTAGAGCCCTGGTACGCCCCCAGTAGACCCCCACCGAGCCGCTAGGGTTCGAGCTCGCCGGCGACCTGTTCGTCGTCGACGACGACCCTCAGCCGTAGATTCCTATTCTAATCGCACGGCCCATAGCGCGCGTACCGTTTCACGTGTTAAGTGCCGCTGACAAGCGGGACCCCCTGTCAGTTGAGCCCTGCACCGTGGAGCGCCACTGGGCCGGCCCATTTCTTTTCCCGCGCTAGGCCACCTATTAAAATCTGGATTTTTCTTTTTAGTTAAATCTAGTTTCTGTCCTCTAGTTTGAAAATCAATTCAGAGAGTTTTAGAAATCCAAATTGCATGAAACAAATTTTGTCTGAAAGGTATTAAAATGATCTATCCAAGCCTGTTGGATTTAATTCAATTAGAGTTATAGATCTCTCCTAATAAAAATAAGAGGACAAAAGCTTTTGCAACTTGCAACATTTTTATAAAATCAACCAAGTTAGCTTTTGAGTTGATTCCAACTCTCATAAATCACATTTCATCATATCTATCTAAATATGTAATAATATTAAGGTTTACATGCAGTGACTTTGGGCTATTACCAAAATAATGCTATATAGGCATTTCTAGTCACTTTAAATCATTAAATAATGAACTTAAACCAAAGTAATATTGATCCAACCCTTAAATCTCATTCCCACATGTTATAATATGTGGTGATGACATGTGTTAACATGATCCCATGTTTTAAGTGGTGAATATTAAATGTTAGTTAATTTTTCAATGAGTAGAAATTACTTTTCTAAAATAAAAAGAAAGAAACTATTGAATTAAACTTGTGATGCTTGTGATGATAGTAGATCATCACTTGTGTGTCTTAGAATGCTATCTAGCCTAGTTAAGTATTGTTTGGTGATTGTCTACTCCGTATGTATTGTTATAGAAGATAGTATCGACCAAGCTTACGAGGAGGAGGGGTGCTACCAAGAAGAAGAAGAAAACTTCAACCACTGCACCAACCAAGGCAAGCTATTGTTAGCAAGCTAGAATTAAGCTAGATGAATGAGAAAGGATGCTTTAGGCATGCTTTGATCACATACCTTTTAACTATTAGTACCCCAAGTCTTACTTACAAGTTTTACTCCCCTTAGTATGCAAAGTTCCTTACTTATTTCGAAGGTAGCATAAAAAGTATAAAACTTGACCTACTTAGAAACCTTTAGATGTCATTCTATGGCATGAGATTGATCCCATCCTTCCACCTTAGTAAACACTCTTAACTTAGTATTATAGAGTAGATCAAAAACTTGAGTCACTTTAGATGGGAACACTTGGTGAAAATGAATTGTGAAAACCTTGGAATGATGAGTCATTCTATTGACATGTTTTGACATGTGTTGAGAGACACAACTGGTTTATGACGATGAAAATGATGAGGCATGAGCCTTAACCCTTTTATAAAACTGATGGTTGGATTCGGATGCGATACCATTCCAAATTTACCGTACAACCACATTACCTGAATTGGGTAAGGCTTAGCTGGAAATTTATATGCATTAGTATTAGTTCCCTCACGGGAGAGGTTTGAGCTGAGGCTACCTCTCAATGTTATCCACCTATGCAGTGCCCAAGATGACTGATGGTCATGGTTGGGAGGCCATACTCATAGGAGAGGTGCTTATACTAGGGTGTGTAAAGGGAAGGTTATGTTTGATTATCTGCATACTAAGTATGATGATTCAGGGTTATCCTTGACAGATGTATCGAATCTTGTGGTGAAAGTGTACCACCTCTGCAGAGTGTCAAACTATTCGAATAGCGCGTCATGATTATGGGACGATTGGAATGGCCATACTGTTTCGTTGTCAGGTGTTTTCTAAATAACTTGAAATGAATGATGAACTTTGACTTGACCACAACAGGGTTGTGTTTATGATAAAAGCTTCCCAACTTAAGTGATTCTAGAACTTTAATTTATCTTTCTTTGCTTCTGAACTCAGCTTAGGTTTCAAACTTAACTTTATAGTTAAACTTAGCTCTAGCACTTTAACCTAGAATTATACTCCTTGTTAGTAGTAGTTTGCGAGTACTTAAAGAGTACTAATGGATTTTGTCCCTGGCTATTGTCATGGCCAGACTATGAAGGAGATTATCAAGATGATGGTCAGCAGGACGACTATGATAACTAGGACTATCTGCCTTCGTCAGCATTGCCTGTGCCCCTGATGATCGACCCCACCACTACGCTTATCTTTTATTTCCTCTGCTTGTTGTATTAAAGACTGGATCATGAGATCCTTATTTGTGTAAAACCTTATGTATGGTTTGTAATGGATGATGTACTGTGATATCCAATCCGTTATGTCTCGCAAAAATGGTAATCCTGGGATTGCGAGGTATGGCATAACGGGCATCTGGGATTAAAAATCCGGGTGTTGACAAGTTGGTATTAGAGCCATCTTGACCATATGAGACCCTAGTTAGAATGGACGTCCAAACTAAAAACTTAGCTTCAAAAGCCAAAGTGAGTATTTATGAAAAACTATTTCCTCTCTTACCCTTGTGAACTCATTCTTTCTCAAAAATTCATGTTCCTCAAAATTCTTACATAACTACTTAAAATTTGACACACTTGATCACTTCACTAACTTCCTCATCCTTAATCCTTGTAGATGGAGACTCAGTTCAGCAAGTTTTACCAGTTGGGAAACAAAGGTCAGCTGATCTTCGAGAGGGATCTGGATTCACTATCGGAGTTACTAGGACGCCCACATCCGGAGTTTATTGGAGCTCAACTTCCAGGACCCCCAGGAGGAGACTTAAAGTGGCTAGTCACCACGGATCTTCGAGGAAGGATCGAAGCACCAACTTCCGGGAGAATTCAGTTCTCCGTAAGAGAGAACAACTGGCTAGATGGATTAGCCAGGGCAATGCATGAAGCTCTCGCGCGTCTATGTGCCCTCAGCATCAACAAGATCCAAGGAACCCGTTTTGCCCACTATGCAAGACGTGACTTCATGGGAATGCCGATGGAGATGCCTAGTCACCCAGAGTTGAGGCGTCAAGTGGAGAACCTTCATTTCTTGCTTCATGACAGACAGCAGGAACTGGACAATGCCAGGGAGTTAGCCAACCAGAACTGTGCCATCGCCGACTAGAAGGCCCAGACTTTCGCACTGCTCGTCCAAGATCATCATTCTCTTTGCCGCCAGCGTGCAAAGAAGGATCGCACCATCGCCCGTCTTTGCAAGAAGGTGGCCGACCTCGAGAAGACCGTCAAGGAGCAGGAAGCTCATCTTGCCGCCAAGGAAGAAGAAGACGAGGGTGAAGACATCCAGGGAGATATGGATTCTTACCTCAGCAAAGATGACGATTTTCTGGAAGAAGATGTTGTGGACTTCTACACTGATGATGAAGACTCCGACTTCATCGACGATGAGTAGATGCACTAGAGCACTGTTGTAGCATGATATGTATCATCGCATTGTATCATAGCATGCAGAATGGTTCTTCAAACCATCTGTTTTCCCCATTGATTGTTGTGGTGTGTGTTGTATCGTGTGCTTGCTTGCAAGAATGAAAATGAAGTTAGTTGAAAAACCTGAGTCTAACTCAAAGTTTTGGATTTGAAAAACCCAAAACCATGAACCTTAGAATTTTCCTCTTACCCCTATATCTATCTCAATCTTCAGATGACTCATGGAAACCAAGGAGGGAGCAGCTCGTCGCAGGACCCAATGCTGCAGATCTTGCAGAATCTCATCGCGGACCGTGAAGCAAGCATGGCCGAGCGTCAAGCCAACTTAGCAACATTGCAGCAGATCACCCAAATGGCTCTCAACAACCAAGGACATGGAAATCAGGACCACCAAGGATCCAAACTCAAAAACTTTCAGAACACCAATCCCCCAATATTTAACCAATCTGAAAACCCATTAGATGCTGATGACTGGTTATAGACCATGGAAAAGAACTTAGAGGTTGCCCGAGTTGATGAGAATGAGAAAGTTCTCTTCGCCACCCACTATCTGGCGGGAGATGCAAGAGCTTGGTGGAATAGCATCCGCACTATGAACCATGGCCAGGTGATGACCTGGGAAGCATTCAAAGTCAAGTTTAGCCGCACCCACGTGTCGCAAGGTCTCGTCAACAGGATGAGAGATGAATTCCGCGAATTGAAGCAAGGAAGAATGACTGTGGTGGAGTACCATGACGGATTCTTGTCACTTTACAGATATGCACTGGATGAGATCAACACGGAGGCCAAGAAGAAGGAGAGATTCTTAAATGGACTGCATGATGAGATGCAGACTGTCCTCGTCAACATCCGCTTCGATGATCTCGAAGAGCTAGTCGACTCTGCCATTCAGATGGAAAGGAAGATTAACCAGGCAAACGACAACCGCAAGCGTCGTATGATGCAGCGATGCAGATCCGAGAGTCACCAGAAGTACCATCCCAACCCTTCACCAGGATATGCACCAAGAAACAACCGACCCTCAAATTCTCGCGCAAGCTACCCCATCCGTAGCGGAGGCAATGTGAAGTCCGGAGGAAACAATCACAACTCCGGCAATGCCAACAATTTCAACCGTGCCCTCTCAAGAGCAACAACAACAACAACACTACACCCAGAACTGGCAGCAATGTTGTACCTGTCGCTGTCAAGGACAAGTCCCAGATCACTTGTTTCGAGTGTGGAGTGAAGGGTCACTACTCCAATGAGTGTCCCAAGAAGACTGCCGCCAATGCCCCTGTGAATGCCCCAGCTCAGCAGCAGCGTCGTGTTCAACCAGGAAGGAGATTTGCCCCAGGGAACCCTCACAACCGCAACGGTTGTCTCTTCCACATGAACGCAGAAGAAGCCCAGGAAGCGCCAGATGTAGTGTTGGGTATGTTTTCTGTCGACTCAGTTTTAGCAAGAGTATTGTTTGATTCTAGAGCATCGCATTCATTTGTCACCGAAGAATTTGTATGCACTAGTAAGATTCACCTAACCAACCTGAAGCATGTCATGATAGTTCAAATCCCCGGTTCATCAAGGAAAGCTAGAAAAAATTGCAAAGCTGTACCTATCAGAATACATGGGATAGATTTTTATGCCAACCTAATTGTACTTGGAACCAAAGGATTGGAATTAGTACTAGGTATGGACTGGATGTCAAGGCATAAAGGACTGATAGACTGTGCTAAGAAAGCCATCACCATGACCAGTAGTTCTGGAGTAACAGTAGAGCATATCTCTGAAACCTTACCCCGTCAATTCAAGTGCAACAAGAGTGTAGCCCTGCCCACCATTGACCAAGTCAGAGTAGTCTGTGAATACCCCGATGTATTCCCAGATGAATTGCCAGGTATGCCCCCGGATAGGGATATTGAGTTCATTATCGAACTAATCCCTGGAACAGGACCTATAGCCCAGAGACCCTATACCATGAACCCCTTAGAGTTAGTAGAACTGAAGAAGCAGTTGGATGCCATGTTAGCAACAGGCTTGATTCAGCCAAGCGCATCGCCATGGAGATCCCTAGTGTTATTCGTCGACAAGAAAGATGGAGGCAATCGTCTGTGTACAGATTACAGAAAATTGAATGATGTCACTATCAAGAACAAGTACCCCTTGCCAAAGATAGAGGATCTATTTGATCAGTTGACTGGAGCCCAGGTATTCTCAAAGATTGATCTTAGGACTGGTTATCACCAACTTAAGACTCGTGCAACGGATATTCCGAAGACCGCCTTTACTACTCGCTATGATTTATACGAGTATACGGTTATGTCTTTTGGATTAACCAATGCCCCTGCTTATTTCATGAATCTCATGAATAAGATCTTTATGAATTTCCTAGATAAGTTTGTAGTGGTGTTTATTGACGACATCCTTATGTACTCCAAGTCAGAAGAAGAGCATCAGCAACATCTGAGAATCATCCTAGAAACCCTCAGAGAGCATCAGTTATATGCCAAGTTCAGCAAGTGTGAGTTTTGGCTGAAAGAAGTAGGATTCCTAGGACATATTGTGTCTGTCGAAGGAGTCTCTGTTGATCCCACCAAGATCAAAGATGTCGAAAGCCCCAACCAATCAAACCCAAGTTCGTTCATTTCTCAGATTAGCGGGATATTACCACAAGTTCGTAGAAGGATTCTCGAGCATAGCCCGACCAATGACCCAATTGTTGAAGAAAGACAAGAAGTTTGAATGGACAGACAAATGTGAAGCCAGTTTCCAGGAGCTGAAGAAGAGATTAATATCAGCCCCAATTTTGATCATGCCAGACATCAAGAAGTCGTTTGATGTGTATTGTGATGCATCCAAGATTGGCCTAGGCTGTGTATTGATGCAAGAAGGCAAAGTCATCGCTTATCTGTCTCGACAACTGAAGCAGCATGAGAAGAACTATCCAACACATGATCTTGAGCTAGCAGCCGTGGTTCTAGCATTGAAGACATGGCGTCATTATTTGATGGGTAATCGCTGTGAGATTTACTCAAATCATAAGAGCATGAAGTATATCTTCACTCAGAAGGAGCTGAATATGAGGCGAAGAACATGGATAGAGTTAATCAAGGATTATGACCTTGACATTCACTATCACCCCGGCAAAGCCAATGTGGTAGCGGATGCTCTTAGCAGATTGCCGTGTAGGCTTAACACCATGATCAAAGAGAAGCAGCCAAGTTTGTATGATGAGTTGGAGCAGTTCAGGACTGAGTTAGTTAGCAAAGGATTCCTAGCTAGCATTGAACTTCAACCCACGTTGATTAGCCAAATCAAGGAAGCCCAGAAGGGAAATGAAAGTATCGACGGAATCAAATGTCGTATTGGTACAGGAAAGGTACCTGGATTCACCGAAGACGAAGAAGGAGTACTGTGGTACAAAGGACGTATCTGTGTGCCAGCAGATTCGGAGCTGAAGGAAATTATCATGAAGGAAGCTCATGATACTCTTTATTCTATCCACCTCGGAGGAACAAAGATGTATCAGGATTTGAAAGAGCAATTTGGTGGCACAAGATGAAGAGAGAGATTGGAAGCTACATCGCCAAATGTGACATCTGTCAAAGAGTCAAAGCAGAGCATTAGAGACCTGCAGGATTGTTGCAACCATTGCAGATTCTGGAATGGAAATGGGATTCCGTTGGAATGGACTTTATCACCGGTTTACCTACTTCTAGTAGGGGAAATGACTCAATCTGGGTCATAGTTGATAGACAATCCAAGGTAGCCCACTTCATACCTGTCAAGACAACCTACCAGAGTGCAAAACTAGCAGAGCTGTATATTGCTAGGATTGTTAGTCTGCATGGAACCCCCAAGACCATCGTCTCAGATCGAGGAACCCAGTTTACTTCAAGATTTTGGCAGAAAGTTCAAGAAGGTTTAGGAACCAAGTTGAACTTCAGCACCGCTTATCACCCGCAAACAGATGGACAGACTGAGAGAGTCAACCAGATCCTAGAGGATATGCTTAGAGCTTGTGTGTTGGAATACAGATCAAAATGGGAAGACTGCCTGCCTTTCGCATAATTCTCATATAACAACAGTTATCAAGCTAGTTTGCAGATGGCACCATTTGAATTCCTATACGGAAGAAAGTGTCGTACCCCATTGAATTGGTCGCATGTAGGAGAGAGTCAGATCTTTGGACCCGACATTCTCCGAGAAGCAGAAGCGAAAGTTCACAAAGTCCGTGAGCACCTCAAGACCGCCCAATCCAGACAGAAGAGCTATACCGACAAGAGAAGGAGAGACCTGACTTTCAATGTCGGAGATTTTGTATATCTCAAGATTTCACCATTGAAGGGAACCCAACGCTTTAGTCTGAAGGGAAAGTTAGCCCCTAGATATATCGGACCTTTCAAAATTCTGAACCGCCGAGGAGAAGTATCCTATCAACTAGAACTGCCTGAAGAGATGTCAGCCATCCACAATGTGTTCCATATCTCGTTACTTCGCAAATGCTTGGAAGTGCTTGAGAAGACTGATGTTTTCAAGAACATCAATCACAGAGCTGTGGAAATTAACAATGACCTGACCTATCGGGAAGTACCCATCCGTATCTTAGAAGAAGCCTACAGAACCACCAGGACCAGCAGTATCAAGTTTCTCAAGATTCAGTGGAGCAACCATACCGAGGAGGAAGCTACTTGGGAGCGCGAAGATTACATTAGAACAGAGTTCCCAGATCTCTTTAGTTCCTAGTTTTCTTTGTAAATCTCGGGACGAGATTTTGTTTTAGGGGGAATGTTTGTAACATCCCAAAACTTTAATCCAAGCTTATCAAGATCAAATCATCCAAAAATAGGGTTAACAAAAACTTTTCCAAATTTAAAATGAAAGCATTCATATGTGTGTGCATTTAAAATAGGGGTTGTTTGAATTGCCATGATTGAATGATCCAATGCTTGTAAAATGTTTCTTAGGTGATTTAAACATCATCTACATCATTCCCAAACTTTTCCTAAAGAAATTCAAATCAAAAAGAATTAAAAAGGAGGAATGGTCATTTTGGCAAATTTAACTCTCATGCCTACTTGGGATATTCCTAGTACTCAAAACATAACAAAAACAATTCTTGATCTTTGCATCCCTTGCTAGTACACATAATGAGGTACCAAGGCCCGCCTTTGGATCTGCTCAAAACATTCTGTTAACTATTTTAAATGATAGTTTAAAATTGAATCTAATGCATATGCATAGATCACCCCTATTTCAAAAACCATCTATTTGAGCTCCACTTTCAAAACCCTTGCAACCAGAGACTACCTATCACCAGTGGAGATCACTCAAAAAATTTGAAACCAAAATTCAAAACTTTCTTTCATGCGGCAATTTCATCAAACACTTGGCATGCATAATCTCTACTCTAATCCTAGCTCACTGTTTACTACAGGGTTTTGCCCCCAATTGATCTTCATTTATCTCCCCCGTCGCCTCTTGATCTAACCAGAGTCTAACCACCCACTCCCCTAGCCCCTAGTGGCACGGCCATGCCATCGAAGCGCCTGTCCTCGCCACAGGCCCCTTGGCCTTGCCCGCCCGCTCCGCCTCGACCTGGAGAACACCCAGACACCCCCGCTGGCCGCCCAACGCCTCACAGCCACCGCTCGCCGTGGAAACCGCCGCCTCTGCCTCTCAGAGCGCCAGCTCGCCCTAACCGCGTGCCACCGCCCCTACGGCCGCATTAAATTCTTAGAGCACCACCAGGGAACCGCCCATCGATCGCCACCCCCAGCCATGCCTCTACCCCGCCATAGCCATGTCGCCACCGTCGACTGTCCATCCCGCTCGGTCTCACCGTCGGGCCTATAAAAGGAGCCCTCCCCAGCGTCTTCTCTCCATACCATTCTACTCCCCTCACCTCTCTGAACCTCACCCACCTCTCGCCGGAGCAAAGGGAGTAGCAGCATGAATTGGGCCGGAGCAACATGGCGGGAGGAGAAGGGCGCCGTTGATTGCGACCACCCCAAGCTCCGCCGCAACCGCGCCTCGCCTCGCCGTCATCTTCCACGTCGTTTGCCCGCCATGCCAACCCCGCTGGAGCCTTGGTACGCCCCCAGTAGACCCCCACTGAGCTGCTAGGGTTCGAGCTCGCCGGCGACCTGTTCGTCGTCGACGACGACCCTCAGCCGTAGATTCCTATTCTAATCGCACGGCCCACAGCACGTGTACCGTTTTGCGTGTTAAGTGCCGCTGACAAGAGGGACCCTCCTGTCAGTTGAGCCCCGCGCCGCGGAGCGCCACTGGGCCGGCTAGCCCACCTATTCAAATCTGGATTTTTCTTTTTAGTTAAATCTAGTTTTTGTCCTCTAGTTTGAAAATCAATTCAGAGAGTTTTAGAAATCCAAATTGCATGAAACAAATTTTGTCTGAAAGGTATTAAAATGATCTATCCAAGCCCGTTGGATTTAATTCAATTAGAGTTATAGATCTCTCCTAATAAAAATAAGAGGACAAAAGCTTTTGCAACTTGCAACATTTTCATAAAATCAACCAAGTTAGCTTTTGAGTTGATTCCAACTCTCAAAAATCACATTTCATCATATCTATCTAAATATGTAATAATATTAAGGTTTACATGCAGTGACTTTGGGCTATTACAAAAATAATGCTATATAGGCATTTCTAGTCACTTTAAATCATTAAATAATGAACTTAAACCAAAGTAATATTGATCCAACCCTTAAATCTCATTCCCACATGTTATAATATGTGGTGATGACATGTGTTAACATGATCCCATGTTTTAAGTGGTGAATATTAAATGTTAGTTAATTTTTCAATGAGTAGAAATTACTTTTCTAAAATAAAAAGAAAGAAACTATTGAATTAAACTTGTGATGCTTGTGATGATAGTAGATCATCACTTGTGTGTCTTAGAATGCTATCTAGCCTAGTTAAGTATTGTTTGGTGATTGTCTACTCCGTATGTATTGTTATAGAAGATAGTACCGACCAAGCTTACGAGGAGGAGGGGTGCTACCAAGAAGAAGAAGAAGAAAACTTCAACCACTGCACCAACCAAGGCAAGCTATTGTTAGCAAGCTAGAATTAAGCTAGATGAATGAGCAAGGATGCTTTAGGCATGCTTTGATCACATCCCTTTTAACTATTAGTACCCCAAGTCTTACTTACAAGTTTTACTCCCCTTAGTATGCAAAGTTCCTTACTTATAAAACTTGACCTACTTAGAAACCTTTAGATGTCATTCTATGGCATGAGATTGATCCCATCATTCCACCTTAGTGAACACTCTTAACTTAGTATTATAGAGTAGATCAAAAACTTGAGTCACTTTAGATGGGAACACTTGGTGAAAATGAATTATGAAAAACTTGGAATGATGAGTCATTCGATTGACATGTTTTGACATGTGTTGAGAGACACAACTGGTTTATGACGATGAAAATGATGAGGCATGAGCCTTAACCCTTCTATAAAACTGATGGTTGGATTCGGATGTGATACCATTCCAAATTTACCATACAACCACATTACCTGAATTGGGTAAGGCTTAGCTGGAAATTTATATGCATTAGTATTAGTTCCCTCATGGGAGAGGTTTGAGCTGAGGCTACCTCTCAATGTTGTCCCTCAATGGAAATTAACTTCACACCTTGGGATAATATTTTCAGTGGACCCACTACCAGGAAGTCAATGTATCGAGATGAGTGATAGTTTGGAAATATTTAACTTCTTGCTAAGAATATGCATGCCTAGAAATTTGACCGTATTTCGAAAACAACCAAAGAGACTATGGCTCACCATGTTTTGGAATTTTGCGTGCATTTCGAAATTAACTTCACAC
The DNA here is from genome assembly GCA_023614405.1 of Avena insularis. Lineage (NCBI taxonomy): Eukaryota > Viridiplantae > Streptophyta > Magnoliopsida > Poales > Poaceae > Avena > Avena insularis. The sequence goes on along the minus strand of CM042688.1, from coordinate 344,692,446 downwards.
CTTGCGAAAATCTGTTCATTGGACCCACTAGGCAGTCAATGTATCAAGAACGAGTGTGAGTTTGGAATGATTCAACTTATTGCTAAGAATATGCATTCCTAGAAATTTTAACATGTTTTGAAAACAATCAAAGATGCTACGACTCACCATGTTTCGAAATTTTGGTTATGTTTCGAAATTAACTTCACACCTTGCAAAAATATGTTTAGTGGACCCACCACCAGGTAGTCAATGTATGGAGATGATTGAGAGTTTGGAAAGATTCAACTTCTTGCTAAGAATATGCATGCCTGGAAATTTGACCGTATTTTTAAAACAAACAAAGAGACTATGACTTAGCGTGTTTCGAAATTTGCCTGTGTTTGGAAATTAACTTCACACCTTGCGATAATATTTTCATTTGACCCACTACTAGGAAGTCAATGTATCGAGATAAGTGATAGTTTGGAAAGATTCAACTTCTTGCTAAGAATATGAATGCCTAGAAATTTGACCGTATTTTGAGAACAACCAAAGAGAATATGGCTCACCGTGTTTTGAAATTTTGTGTGCGTTTCAAAATTAACTTCACACCTTGCGAAAATCTATTCACTAGACCCACCAAGCAGTTAATGTATCGAGAATGAGTGAGAGTTTGGAATGATTCAACTTATGGCTAAGAATATGCATGCCTAGAAATTTGACCGTGTTTTGAAAACAATCAAAGATGGTATGACTCACCGTATTTCGAAATTTTGGTTGTGTTTCGAAATTAACTTCACACCTTGCGATAAACTATTCAGTGGACCCACCACTAGGCCGCAGTCAATGTATGGAGACGAGTGAGAGTTTGAAAAGATTCAACTTCTTGTTAGGAATATGCATGCCTAGAAACTTTATCGTATTTTGAAAACAAACAAAGAGACTATGACTCACCGTGTTTTGAAATTTTGGCTGCGTTTCGAAATTAAGTTTAGAGCTTGTGATAATATTTTCAGTGGACCCACTACCAGGAAGTCAATGTATCGTGACGAGTGACATTTTGGAAAGATTCAACTTCTTGATAAAAATATGCATGCCGAGAAATTTGACTGTATTTCGAAAACAACCAAAGAGACTATGGCTCGCCGCGTTCTGAAATTTTGCGTGCGTTTCGAAATTAACTTCACTCATTGCGAAAATATGTTCACTGGACCCACCAAGCAGTTAATGTATCGAGAACGAGTGAGAGTTTAGAATGATTCAACTTATTGCTAAGAATATGCATGCTTAGAAATTTGACCGTGTTTTGAAAACAATCAAAGATGCTATGACTCACCGTGTTTTGAAATTTTGGCTGTGTTTCGAAATTAACTTCACACCTTGCAAAAATATGTTTAGTGGACCCACCACCAGGCAGTCAATGTATGGAGATGAGTGAGAGTTTGGAAAGATTCAACTTCTTGCTAAGAATATACATGCCTAGAAATTTGACCGTGTTTTGAAAACAAACAAAGAGACTATGACTCACCATGTTTTGAAATTTTAGCTATGTTTCGGAATCAACTTCACACCTTGGGATAATATTTTCAGTGGACCCACTACCAGGAAGTCATTGTATCGAGATGAGTGACGGTTTGGAAAGATTCAACTTCTTTCTAGGAATATGCATGCCTAGAAATTTGATAGTATTTCGAAAACAACCAAAGAGACTATGGATCACCATGTTTTGAAATTTTGCGTGCATTTCAAAATTAACTTCACACCTTGCAAAATCTGTTCACTGGACCCACCAGGCAGTCAATGTATTGAGAACGAGTGTGAGTTTGGAAAGATTAAACTTGTTGGTAAGAATATGCATGCCTAGAAATTTGACCGTGTTTTGAAAACAAACAAAGAGACTATGACTAACCGTGTTTTGAAATTTTGGCGGTGTTTCGAAATTAACTTCACACCTTGCGATAATATTTTCAGTGGACTCACCACCAGGCCGCAGTCAATGTATCGAGAACAAGTGAGAGTTTGGAAATATTCAACTTCTTGCTAAGAATATGCATGCCTAGAAATTTCACCGTGTTTTGAAAATAATCAAAGAGACTATGACTCACCGTGTTTTGAAATTTTGCGTGCATTTCGAAATTAACTTCACACCTTGCGAAAATCTGTTCACTAGACCCACCAGGCAGTTAATGTATCGAGAATGAGTGAGAGTTTGGAATGATTCAACTTATGGCTAAGAATATGCATGCCTAGAAATTTGACCGTGTTTTGAAAACAATCAAAGATGCTATGACTCACCGTATTTCGAAATTTTGGTCGTGTTTCAAAATTAACTTCACACCTTGTGATAATCTATTCAGTGGACCCACCACTAGGCTGCAGTCAATGTATGGAGACGAGTGAGAGTTTGGAAATATTCAACTTCTTGTTAGGAATATGCATGCCTAGAAATTTTACCGTATTTTGAAAACAAACAAAGAGACTATGACTCACCATGTTTTGAAATTTTGGCTGATTTTCGAAATTAAGTTCACAGCTTGTGATAATATTTTCAGTGGACCCACTACCAGGAAGTCAATGTATCGTGACGAGTGACATTTTGGAAAGATTCAACTTCTTGATAACAATATGCATGCCGAGAAATTTGACTGTATTTCGAAAACAACCAAAGAGACTATGGCTCGCCGCGTTCTGAAATTTTGCGTGCGTTTCGAAATTAACTTCACTCATTGCGAAAATATGTTCACTGGACCCACCAAGCAGTTAATGTATCGAGAACGAGTGAGAGTTTAGAATGATTCAACTTATTGCTAAGAATATGCATGCTTAGAAATTTGACCGTGTTTTGAAAACAATCAAAGATGCTATGACTCACCGTGTTTTGAAATTTTGGCTGTGTTTCGAAATTAACTTCACACCTTGCAAAAATATGTTTAGTGGACCCACCACCAGGCAGTCAATGTATGGAGATGAGTGAGAGTTTGGAAAGATTCAACTTCTTGCTAAGAATATACATGCCTGAAATTTGACCGTGTTTTGAAAACAAACAAAGAGACAATGACTCACCGTGTTTTGAAATTTTAGCTATGTTTCGAAATTAACTGCACACCTTGGGATAATATTTTTAGTGGACCACTACTAGGAAGTCATTGTATCCAGATGAGTGACAGTTTGGAAAGATTCAACTTCTTGATAAGAATATGCATGCCTAGAAATTTGACCGTATTTCGAAAACAACCAAAGAGACTATGGCTCACCATGTTTTGAAATTTTGCGTGCATTTCGAATTAACTTCACACCTTGCGAAAATCTGTTCACTGGACCCACCAGGCAGTCAATGTATCGAGAATGAGTGTGAGTTTAGAAAGATTAAACTTGTTTGTAAGAATATGCATGCCTAGAAATTTGACCGTGTTTTGAAAACAAACAAAGAGACTATGATTAACCGTGTTTTGAAATTTTGGTAGTGTTTCGAAATTAATGTCACACCTTGCGATAATATTTTCATTTGACCGACTACTAGGAAGTCAATGTATCAAGAATGAGAAGTTGTATTGCAAGATTAAACTCGTTTCTAAGAATATGCATGCCTAGAAATTTGACCGTGTTTTGAAAACAAACAAAGAGACTATGACTCACCGTGTTTTGAAATTTTGGCTGTGTTTCGAAATTAACTTCACAGCTCGCGATAATATGTTTAGTGGACCCACGACCAGGCCGCAGTCAATGTATCGAGAACGAGTGAGAGTTTGGATAGATTCAACTTCTTGCTAAGAATATGCATGCCTCGAAATTTGACCGTGTTTTGAAAATAATCAAAGAGACTATGACTCATCGTGTTTTGAAATTTTGGCTGTGTTTCGAAATTAACTTCACACCTTGCGATAATCTGTTCAGTGGACCTACCACTTGCAGTCAATGTATGGAGACAAGTGAGAGTTTGGAAAGATTCCACTTTTTGCTAAGAATATGCATGCCTAAAAATTTGAACGTGTTTTGAAAACAAACAAAGAGACTATGACTCATCGTGTTTTGAAATTTTCGCTGTGTTTTGAAATTAACTTCACACCTTGCGATAATTTTTAGTGCACCCACTACCAGGAAGTCAATGTATCGAGACAAGTGACATTTTGGAAAGATTCAACTTCTTGAAAACAATATGCATGCCTAGAAATTTGACCGTATTTCGAAAACAACCAAAGAGACTATGGCTCACCATGTTTTGAAATTTTGTGTGTGTTTCAAAATTAACTTCACACCTTGCAAAAATTTGTTCACTAGACCCACTAGGAAGTCAATGTATCGAGAACGAGTGAGAGTTTGGAATGGTTCAACTTATTTCTAAGAATATGCATGCCTAGAAAGTTGATCGTGTTTTGAAAACAATCAAAGATGATATGACTCACCGTGTTTCAAAATTTTGGCTGTGTTTCGAAATTAACTTCACACCTTGCGAAAATCTGTTTAATGGACCCAACACCAGATAGTAAATGTATCGAGACGAGTGAGAGTTTGGAAAGATTCAACTTCTTGCTAAGAATATGCATGACTAGAAATTTGACCGTGTGTTGAAAACAATCAAAGAAACAATGACTCACCGTGTTTTGAAATTTTGCCTGTGTTTCAAAATTAGCTTCAAACCTTGTGATAATATTTTCAGTGGACCCACTACAAGGAAGTCAATGTATCAAGAATGAGTGAGAGTTTGGAATGATTCAACTTATTTCTAAGAATATGCATGCCTAGAAATTTGACCATGTTTTCAAAACAATCAAAGTGGCTATGGCTCAGCGTGTTTTGATATTTTGTGTGCGTTTCGAAATGAACTTCACACCTTGCGAAAATCTGTTCACTAGACCCACCAGGCAGTCAATGTATCGAGAATGAGTGAGAGCTTGGAATGATTCAACTTATTGCTAAGAATATGCATGCCTAGAAATTTTACCATGTTTTGTAAACAATCAAATATGCTAACTCACCATGTTTCGAAATTTTGGCTGTGTTTCAAAATTAACTTCACACCTTGCGAAAATCTATTCAGTGGACCCACCACCAGGCAATCAATGTATGGAGACGAGTGAGAGTTTGGAAAGATTCAACCAATTGCTAAGAATATGCATGCCTAGAAATTTGATCGTGTTTTGAAAACTAGCAAAGAGACTAAGACTCACCTTGTTTTGAAATTTGGGCTGTGTTCGAAATTAACTTCACACCTGGCGATAATATTTTCAGTGGACCCACTAGGCAGTCAATGTATCGAGAATGAGTGAGAGTGGTTTGGCAAGATTCAACTTCTTGCGAAGAATATGTATGCCTTGAAAGTGTGACCATGTTTTGAAAACAATCAAAGAGACTATGACTCACCGTGTGTTGAAAGTTTGGCTATGTTTTGAAATTAACTTCACACCTTGCGAAAATCTTTTCACTGGACCCACCAGGCAGTCAATGTATTAAGAGCGAGTGAGAGTTTGGAATGATTCAACTGATTGCTAAGAATATGCATGCCTAGAAATTTGACCGTGTTTTGAAAACAACCATAGTGGCTATGGCTCACTGCGTTTTGAAATTTTGCGTGCATTTCGAAATTAACTTCACACCTTGCGAAAATCTGTTCACTGGACCCACCAGGAAGTCAATGTATCGAGAACGAGTGAGAGTTTCGAATGATTCAACTTATTGCTAAGAATATGCATGCCTAAAATCTTGACCGTGTTTCGAAAACAATCAAAGTGGCTATGGCTCACCGCATTTTGAAATTTTGCGTGTGTTTAGAAATTAACTTCACACCTTGCGAAAATCTGTTCACTGGACCCACCAGGCAGTCAATGTATCGAGAACGAGTGAGAGTTTGGAATGATTCAACTTGTTTCTAAGAATATGCATGCCTAGAAATTTGACCGTGTTTTGAAAACAATAAAAGAGGCTATGACTCACTATGTTTCGAAATTTTTTGCTGTGTTTCAAAATTAAAAATTGTACCTTGCGAAACTCTATCCAGTGGACTCACCAGGCAGTCAATGTATCAAGAACGATTGAGATTTTGGCAAGATTCAACTTCTTGCTAAGAATATGCATGCCTAGAAATTTGACAGTGTTTTGAAAACAAACAAAGACACTATGACTCTCCATGTTTTGAAATTTTGGCTGTGTTTCAAAATTAACTTCACCCCTTGCGATAATCTTTTCAGTGGAGCCACCAGGCCGTCAATGTATCGAGAACCAGTAAGAGTTGTTTGGCAAGATTCAAATTCTTGCTAAGAATATGCATGCATTGAAACATTGACCATGTTTTGAAAACAATCAAAGAGACCATGACTCACAGTATTTTGAAAGTTTGGCTGGGTTTCGAAATTAACTTCACACCTTGCGATAATTTGTTCAGTGGACCTACCAGGCAGTCAATTTATCGAGAATGAGTGAGAGTTTGGAATGATTCAACTTATTGCTAAGAATATGCATGCCTAGAAATTTGACCGTGTTTTGAAAACAATCAAACTGGCTATGGCTCACCGTCTTTTGATATTTTGTTTGTGTTTCGAAATTAGCTTCACATCTTCCGAAAATCTATTCACTGGACCCACCAGACAGTCAATGTATCTAGAACGAGTGAGAGTTTGGAATGGTTCAACTTATTGCTAAGAATATGCATGCCTAGAAATTTGATCGTGTTTTCAAAACAATCAAAGAGGCTATGACTCACCGTGTTTCGAAATTTTGGCTATGTTTCAAAATTAACATCACACCTTGTGAAAATCTATTCAGTGGACCCACCAGGCAGTCAATGTATCAAGAACGAGTGAGAGTTTAGCAAAATTCAACTTCTTGCTAAGAATATGCTTGCCTCGAAATTTGACCATGTTTTGAAAACAATTCTAGAAATAAAAACAGATTCATAAACAACCTCACAAATTTCAAAGTATAAAAAGCAACAAAAAGAGCCTCACAATTTTCAAAATATAAAAAGGAAGAGCGGGGGAGAGAGGGAAAATCAATTTTCTATTTCTTATGGAGAATCCACAAGATTGAGGTGCACCTTAATGCTGATGTAGTCGTAGGTTCCTCGCCGGTGAGCATCGATGGGACTGAGGCTAGCTAGGGCTATGATTCTGATATTTGTGTTTCTGCTGGATTCTTCTGGCGTATATAGACCGATGTTTCGTGCTTGCTTGATTTTGCAAAGCGCAGCTTTGTTTGACGTGCGTCGTGACGACCGAGGATAGGGAGAAGCACGTGGCGTTGAAGGCGATTGAGTTTTCAAATCAATGTGACATTAAATAATTTCAAATCAATGCCCCGGAAATGTCGCGCAAGGAGATGATTTATGTGGACTGTATAGAGGTTATTTTTTATCCATGGACTTTGATATACTACTAACCCGTATTTCACTTATAATGATTGATATTGGTAATTAAAGAATACATGCGGGTTCCCAGGCTTCTTCCTTTCAGTATTAGTTACCTAAATTCACGTGAGTAATTAACGTGGGTTTCTCTGTATTGGTAGCCTTCTTTCCTTGAACGCATGCAGAAATTAAGGGGAGGACGTAATTTCACCTTCCTCGGTAAGACAAGAGGTTTTGTTGCATCACAATGGAAGATGAAATGACTAACTGAGTAATTATGCTAGTACTATATCGCAAACACCTTTCCAATTTGCATTTGATAATACTAATATTCAATCTCCGAACATTATTATAGAAAGGAAGTAGAGGTGCAATTAAGCAAAATTAATCCTAAGACTTCTTCGTCTTCTTGGACCTGGATCCTTCTGATGTCACCTCCGTGCTGGCATTGTCCTTTCGCTTCCCGTGGCATCCCCCAGCTCTTGGCGTCTTCTTTTTCTTCTTCAAGCCTCCCGTCTGCTTCTCCTTCCTCTTCTCATTATGGATGAAGGCGGGATCGAGTGCACTCTTCTTGGAGACGAAGTCGAGAAATGGACATAAATCTTCGGACCCCTGATCCTCCTGCTCGTGCTCCCTCTCCTTCTTAACGATGGAGGATGGATCGAGAGAACACCTCTTGAAGACGATGTCTCCTTAATAGATGGAAGACCAAGAATCCTCCTCCTCCTCCTCTTTGCTCTCTGTCGGCGAAATCCCCTCCATCAGATGACGGTAACCAGGGTCCTCGTCAGAAAAATTACCTTCCGGTGTGTTGGAATAGTACGGCCCGTCAACAGACTCCCCGCTATCACCATGGTAGGCACTGATATCCCTGTTTGCCCATGCGTTGGACTCATCAATGGAGGTGCACTGATCGAAGGAGTTGCGCGGCATTTTTGTGTATGTGGTAGCTTGGCCGGCCTAGAGGGACAGGGAGAGACAGAGAGAGTTCTTCGTTGTGTGCGTCGTTCCTGGATGAGAAAGGTGGTCGTTATTGATGGCCCCTTAAAAGGCTTGCTCGGGACATCTAGGAGTTGCCACGTGCCGTAGGAGCATCCTGGCAGTTCCCTTCCATCATTTTTTATACTCCCTTCCATGTTTTTTTACAAAAGTTCCCTTCCATCGTTGAAACAAGATCGAACGGTTGGTACTCCTTCGCCTCGAGAGCATCAGCAGCAAGGATATTGCAAGTACCACCACATGTTGGGATGGTTTTTGCACATAACAACAACCATAGACCATTTATGTGCAAAATACATACATTTTCTGTAATTGTTATACATAATACATAACCAGTCATTGAATGTTTCTTATTTTTTTGGGAAACTTTTCATAGTTAATTATATAATATAGTAATAAAATATAATTTTTATCTAAATTAATAATAGTTAAAGCTCAAAAAATAATTATAATTTTGATCCACATCCATAAAGTATCTGGTGTATTTTTGGTTCTTGTAAGTTGTATCATTTATAGAGAAATCAACTTATTAGTAGGTACATAATTCTGGACATGCTCTAGAGAAATGATATATAGATTTTATAATGATGGAAAGTGTGTTTTGAGGTTTATGCATAGCATTCATTGTGCTAAAGACTATATCAATAGAATCTTCTAAATGTTAGAGTGAAAGAAAAATCCATCGGTAAGCAATGTTGGGATTTCCAATCTTCATCCAACGGTTAAAGTTCAAAGTTATTCGTACACTATATAATGGGTATGATAAGATAATTAAATGTATAACATGTCATTAGAATCTTTGTGGTTTTTGCATAGCGTTCATTGTGCTAAGGACTATCAATAGAATCTTCTACGTGCTAGAATGGTAAACAAGATCCAAGAGTTAACATTGTTGGGATTTGCCAGTCTTGATTCAATTTTCATTGTTGAAAGTTTCTTGTACATTATATAGTGGCAAGATTTGTAAGAAGTCACACGCTACTTCCTACTAGTAAAAGGCACGTGCCACACTTGTATATACTGTATGAAATGTAACTTAATGAACATTAAGTTGTTATTAACCAATAGTCTTGTTAGAGAAAAAAAGCATACATTAAGTATATTAATAATAACTATCTACACATATTGAGAATACAACCTACTGTGCTATGAACTTTTTTTACAGAGAGGGGGGTGACATGATGGTTCTAGAACATGGTGGAGTTTGCTCAAGATACTACTCCTTCAACATGAATCCAGCTCCTCTGAATCATTGGATCTAACAGACCAATAGTCAGGAATGGTGTTATGGATCTAATTCAAAAATGCTCCATTCTAGTAGTAGAGATAATTCGAAAACATTGGCCATGATGCTATATGTGCATGACCAAACAACTTTCAGATAATCTCAAGGAAAAACAAGGACACATGTATCAATGAGCGTGAATGGACAATAAGAGTTGTGAGGACAGGTTACTTGTGGGGCCTAGCAAGCCCACATTTCTTCTTGTTTTTAATGAGCTTGCCTCATGGGTGGCTTTGATATCGTTGCTCAGGCGCACTATATTATTCACGTCAACAGAATAGTGAGTTCCCAAAATTTTCTTTTAAACATAAGGTTGAACACTCCTAGCCATAGTGATTCAAAATTTATCAAAAAAGGGGATTTATTTAATGGGTGAACGTCATTGTCATGTACATCCTCCATTCAGAAATATAAGACATTTTAGCTTTGTGAATCGAATGTATCTAAACGTCATTTAGTGTATATGTTCGTAGATATTCGGAGTGAACCTTTACATTAAAAGGCATCTAGATACATTTATTTCACAAAGCTAAAACTTCTTATATTTCAGAATGGAGAGAGTAGACATGATTTTTGCTAGGAAGGGCAAACACTAATGAATGCTTATAGGGAGGCTAGGAAATTGGAAATTGTGTTCCATTGATAAACCTTCGCGCTCTTCTTCCTAGAGTCAGACTTTAGCAATTCAATACAAAAAAGTTGTTGGACATGCTCCAAATCCCAATAATTTTTCTTTTTAAATAAGAACAATAGTGATTAGCTCGAATAATTAATTGCGGTCTACATATGTTGTACTACTGTACTTCATAGAATATGCTATGTGTGCATGACAGAACAACTTTCAAAAAACCTAAAGGAAAACGTGCCTGCATTTGAATGAGCGCGAAGTAAGGCCGACAATGGGTAGGGTATGAGTAGGATAGAACAATATCATGCCCACTCCCGTTTAGTCAATGGGTAGAAAATTTTACCCATACCCGTACTCGTAGGTATAAAACTTTACCCATGCCCGTACCCATGAAAAATATCGAAGTTTAGAAGCCACAATATCATACTCTTCCCTAGGTTGATTGGCCCCATATGTTGTAACTCTACAGGTAAGTTTTACTACTATGTCAGTTGAAAAGGGTAGGATATGGGTCTATCTACTCGTTCCCATAGCCATGACTTAACGGGTTAGGGTATGGGCATTACCCATGGGTATAAAATTGTGCCCATACCCTACCAACACGGGTATAGTACCTGTGGGCACTCGTGGGTAAAATTTCCATCCTTAGCGCGAAGGGACGATAAGAGTTGTGAGAACAAAGTACTTGTGGGGCCTAGCAACTTTCACATTTTTTCAATGAAAACACCGTCGTTTCTTACCTTATGAATGGTTTGTTGTCATCCCTCAGGCGCTAGATTATTCACGTTAGCGAAATAGTGGGTTCCCATATTTTTGTTTAGGATAGAAGTATGAACACTCCCAACCATAGTTATTGAAAAGTTATCGATAAAGGGCACTTTATTTTTTTAAAGCTCAGGGCACTTTATTATTACACTCGATTCCCCATACCACCGGCCTACCATTCTGCTATTATTAGTTGGACTATGGATAAACAAATTCACTCGAGTTGGTTGGGGATTTAATCATAATTTTTGTGCTCACTACTTGTCTTGGTGACAACATCTTCATACGCATCATCGTTCGTGAATAGATATAATAAGGAAATATATCAATGCCATAGTATTTTAATGCCTTCCAAAGTAATACTTTAGTTTTCTCTCTTCTCAGTTTCTTCAAAAGGGGGTCTGACCTCTTTCTCAATTATTTAAAAAAACATAGCTTTGGAGAATACTTCAGTTTAAACCTCTATTATTTGTTGGAACAAAACACTAAAAGGTATTCAATAGTTCAGTTTATTCAGAAATAAAAATGTTTTCTAAATAATTTAAAAATACTTTGATGCCAAACTCGTCCTTAATATCTGAACCGAGGCAATCTGGGCCATGGATGATCAATATTTAGATGTTAAATGGCCAAATGGGCCCTTCATTTCTGAACTGAGGCAGTATGGCCATGGATGATCACCGATGTGCCTGTCGGCCTTTGATTCTAGGGAGTACGGCTTACCAATTTACTACTACTTGGAATATACATAAATCTGAATATAGTCGAGCGGGAAAATCTCCCGCTATCCAATGTTTCAAACATCTTGGAATCCCCCTTTTACCCCTAGTGAAGTCGGTTCGTTGGGGGCTTCAATCGTAATTTCCTCGTTCAGTACCTCTATACCCCGCCCCTACCACCAACCACCCCACACCCCCACACCGACACCCACACCCACACACAATCCTCGCCCCTAGCTGCGCTAGCCCTGCAGAAAACCCTAGATCTACCTTCAGCACCTTAGATCTAATTCACCATCGTCGGCGTGCACTGCACCAAACCTTCTTCACTGACCCACTCTCCTGGCGCGCCGAACACATTCCCACCGCCAGGAATCTTCTTCTTCGCCACTGTCGTCCAGCGCTCGGAGGAACCCTTGTTCTGCTTCACCTTTGCCCACAAGCACCACAACCACAGCACCCTCGACAACCTCGGCGTCACCACCCTGGATTCGCATCATGCCTAAAGTTCGTTGCGACCAAGGTAACCATATCTCCTTGGAGTTTGGTAAGATAAATATGTAGCAGTTAACTATATTTTGTATTAGAGCTACTTTTTTAGTAACTTACAAGTACTATACTTGTTACCCGTATCTTCCTAAATAATTTTTTTGTAATCAGGTTTAACCATAAGGCATTCAACTGCGATTTTGTATGACATGGCAAAATATGAGTCAGCCAACGGTTAACACATTTGTTTCTATTAAGTACTTTAGTAAGTGCCCATATGTGATGCGGTTATAATTTCTCTCTGGCTTGGCGTAGGATATGGCACTAATTGTTATTTCTTTCTTGATGCTTTTCTCCTATGTATGCAGTACACGTTTACATTCATTATACTGCTTCCACTAAGATTTTTGTTTCATTTGCTTTTGCTTACCCCACTATTCCTAACCGTTTGTTGTTGTTATGCAATGAACAGGTGTAGTTTACACTAGAAATCATAGAATGAATGGCCCCTATAATCTATTAAGTATCTATTGCTTTTGTATCACTTCATGCTAACATCTGTGAGACTGGAACCTTTTTGTGTTCTCTATTCGCTGCACCATTATGTAGAGGACCCACACTGAATTATGGAGACCACCAGTCCAATTACTTGATGCAGTGGATATTGTCGACGAACATACCTATAACTAGATCAACAATCCTGAGACTCTACATAGAGCTACTGTAAGGACGCCCTCCTTTTTTCAAAGTTTAAGTCCCTTGGTGTCATGCCATTGACTCTAGTTGAGTTTTTATTTTTGTTGGAGGCACTAGGGTGATTATAACCCGGCTAGAAATGCACCGGAATCCAATATAACAGAAATAAAAGAATCATAAAGAACCGCCCACTTCAAATCTCACTCTGGTATCTACATGTGTATGACTATTTTAATACGAGGCAGATGATAGTACACTTTGTCTTTGGTCAGACAATCAAAAAATTTAAACATTTCACTAAAATGATTTGGCTATTCTATTAGAGGCACCCATCTGCATGAGGTCCTTGTGTTGAGTGCTTACATCGCTATAACACACCAAATAATAGTTTTGTTTCTTTGTATGATGTTGTAACTTCTTTTATCTTAGTTTCAGCCTTCATCAAGTAGAGCAGTCATTTCACAAGGTAGAAGTGACAGTTGCACACTATCTCATCCCTCTATGAAGTCAATTGTTCCAGTTATTCCCGAAGAAAGAGATATATGATGCACTGCCGTTACTAATTGCTTTCTTCCTTTTAGCAGAAGGACTAATTTGAAATTAGTTGGTTTTTGTTTTCCTTAGTAATTATGTTATATGACGTTTCTTTTTGTTTTAGGTTGCAAATATAAATAAGAAGGCAGAATAGAAAACAACTACCTCAAGTGTAGATCTCTTTGGATAGAGCAGCAGTGACAGTGCGTGTTGCTCACGTAGGTACACAATCTCGACTGCTCCATACATTCCAGCTGAAAGAGGTTTTAGTCCTGCACTCCAAGATGCACTTGATGTAGTTGGACAGGAAGCCAACAGAACAGATGTAGTAGTCTCCATAAGAAGGAAGGATTCATTTGAGTTAAAAACATGCAAGCTTTGACGGAGAATCTACTTAATAATATCCTCAATAAGTCTCGTGGTAATCCCGTTGTTACATGTGAGGCGACGTGAGCTCCCTAAAAGGAACATTTTTGAAACGAAGATTATATTGTTTATCAGTTGTGTTGTACTCCGATGATGCTTTACAAGCTACAGATTTTTTTAGGACTCTAATAATTTACTAATTTTCATGTTAAAAGTTTTTTTCCATAGTTCTAGAATTTATTTAGCATTTTAGAGAACTTGTGTTCTTTGTCTATCCATGTTTATGTGCTGGCAATGGATCTAAGTTAGATAGGCTTAAACAGTAGCAGGCCCACAACATTTTATCAGTCCTTGACGGGCCACCCATCAACAGTGACAGGCCTACACTAAGGCCATTATATGTAGAATCTGACCGCAAAAGAACATAATAGTAAAAGGCTAGAACAGTGAAAGGCCGGAACAGTGAAAGGCCAGAACTGTGAAAGGCCGGAACTGTGAAAGTCCGGAACAGTGAAAGGCCGGAATAGTGAAATGCTAGAACAGTAACAAGCCAGAAACAGTAACAAGGCCAGAACTTTAGCGAGCAAGAATCTTCAGCCCATAACAGTGAATGTCTAGAATAGTAAAGGTCCTAACTGTAGAGGGTCGTGACCGCCCATGATGGGTGCGAGAAAAGTGACGAGCCGACAGAAGGCCTTAACAGTAATGGACAGACTTGGCCTAGGCTGAAAATGGGCCGCACAGTATTCGACCAAGGAGGGCCTTCTATAGCATGAAACAGTGTCGGGCCTGAAAGTTCACGGGTTGCGGATGTCTGCACTAGTTGGACCATTTCGGACAGTGCTGGACGAAACGGTAACAAGCCTTCTTCTTATTGGGATTTCCTCATGGGCCGGCCCACTTAATATTTAGTAGGCCTATTCTAGGTCTGGCTTCTGCCACGGTTTTTCTGACCGTTAATAGCGGTAACTGGGCGTTAACGGTGTTCGCCACGTGGCATCTTGCATGACGCCTGTAGTTAACAGGGTTGGCGAATAGATCTACGACGAAACAAGTTTTCGTGGCTGAACGGTGCGATCCGCCATGGTCAAAAAAAAACCATGGTAGATTCTTTTGTTACGGGCCTTTTACCACGATGGGCATCCGTCGTAGAAGACTTTTTCGTCACGAAAAATGGGCCTTCAACAACGAAAATCGTCTGTTGTAAAAGCCAACTTTTCTTGTAGTGATCTTTAAGAAAACTTGATGAGAAAAACAATGAAATGTAGAAGTATTGCTCCATTCCAGCACAAGAGAGTACGATTGAAAGGTTAGTAGAAATACCAAGAATACCCATGACCGAGCTAGTGATCCAACCTGCAAGGCAACCTATAACCCAAAACGATGCTAGTGCATTCTAGCATTTTATCCAAAAAATGGCACACTCTTGATTGCATAAATACAACTCAGAATTAATTAGTTTATGATAAAAATTCCACACAACAACTCTTGGTTCAACACACCAATTAGCATCCGATCGAACCCGATCTTGCATCGAAAATCAGTAAAGAAGGATCACTGAGGGAACAAATGTCACAGCCACATGACAAACTGGTGTCCGTTGGGGCCTTTATGGTGGCGATGGAGGGGTAGGGCTGCAGGAGGAGAGGGAAGCTTTGAGGCACGCAATATCATCTTCCAATCCGTGAACCTATGCACGGTAACAGACAACATAAGCCAGAGAAGGTGCGGTTGCTGTCTCGCCATGAGAATGTATAGGGAGAGGAGATGAACAGGTGTGTGGGAGGCGTCCGTTTCAGTTGGAAACCAAGGAGGTGTGCCTCCACCATATTCATGATGGAATTAATCCATAGTGTCAACATGCACGATTGAATGAAGGTAGTAATGAAACTAAGAATGGAAGGCATCAAACATCGAAAAAAGAACTTCTCGTGGATGCCAAAACAAATAGGGTGACGTGGCTGCACAGAATTGCAGAGAATTCCTTATAGTGGGGGCCTCCTATTTAGATATAGAAGATTCTCATTAATCTCTTCTTTCTCTTCGTTTTTTCTCTGTTTTTGCTTTGGCAGCTTTGGGGTTAATTTACGGTGCCCATACTTCAGTAGAAGTACGGACTACTCGAGTTTTGCACAATAGTCCTCTTTGTCTGAAAATTGGATCTGTGGCATTCAGATCTAAAATATTTGTGCTTGCTTTACAACAAAATAATTCCGGTCACCAGGAACTTTTTCTTTTCATTCTAATGAGGAATCTTCCCTGAATTACTAAGAAGTTGCGTGTTAAATTCCAATGGTGGGCATAAAATTTTCATAGAGGTCCAGAAAGAAAACGAAAATACATTTGGGACCTACACTTTTACAACACGGACCCTAAAGATACAATCGGAATTTTGAACATGTTTTTCTTAATACTAGTTCGAAACTACCACCCCTAGCATTGTTTACCATGGCAAGACGCACCCATCTACAAAATATAGGAATGTTATCGTGAACTATGATGTAGAGATGGCCATGACCTAATCGGTCGTTCGGCTCAAAATCCAAGAATGTTCATACTCATTGACAACTAAGCTTATCAAAACTAAATATTAATTAATAATGTGTATTATACTTTTTATAAGGCGTTTTTCTAGATACACGTAACAGGATGCCACACAAAAATAATTATACTTTCTATTCTTTATTTGAATGTTTTCAAAACCGTGTCAACTTTGTCGGGATGCGGATGCATAGAAAGAACATAAATTTTTCAGAACTTTCGGTGGTTTTCGATGTACTGAATTCCTGGTTAGCTAAAAAAGATTTTTGGAAAATTTTAAGAGCAAACTATCGCACTTACTTTTAGGTTCCAATTTTACACCGACGATGGTGGGAGTACATTTTAAACCAAGGACCTAAAAAGTTAAAATTACATCGAGGTCCATACATTTTGCACTAAGCATCCAAAAATTAAGTAAGGAAATCGGTCGGGTTCGGATCCTTCTCGAGAGAGCACCTGATTGAGCCATACTCTTCATATTACTTCCTCTTTGTTTGTTTTCTAAATATGGCCAAATTTGGCAGCATGCAAATTCCTAGATATGGGATCATCATCAAGATAAATTATGATGTAGATATGGCCATGGCCTTGGTCTTCCGGCTTTAAATCCAAGATTTTCATACTCAACAAAAACTAAGCTTAAATACGTTCAAATTTTACCACTTACTTTTAGGTTCGAATTTTACATGGACGGTGGGAGAATATTTTACGTCAAGAACCTAAAAGGGGGCAAATTACAATGAGGTCCACACTTTTAGCACGAAGAACCCTAAGATTAAGAAGGGAAGAGAGTCGGGTTCGAATCCTTCTCTGGAGAGAAGCTAATTGAGCCATACTCTTCATAATACTTCATCTTTGTTTGTTTTCAAAATATGTCCTAGTTTTGTCAGCATGCTAATCCTTGGATATGGTATCATGAATCATCAACTTAAAGTATGATGTAGATATGGCCACGACCTTGGTCCTTCAGCTTCGAGTCCAAGAATATTCATACTTATTAACAACTAAGCTTAAATACATTTATATTTTACCACTTACTTTTAGGTTTGAATTTTACACGGACGATGGGAGTACAATTTACATCTAGGACCTGAAAAGGGGGAAAATTACATTGAGATCCATACATTTAGCATGCCACACTATAAAGTTAAGCAAGGAAAGTAGTAGGGTTCGACACCTTCTCGAGAGAGAAGTTGATCGATGCATACACTTCATACTAGTTCTCTTTGTTTGTTTTCAAAATATATGGCCAAATTTGGCGGCATGCAAATTATTGGATGTGGGCTCATCATCAGCATAAAGTACGATGTAGATATGGCCATGACCTTGGTTGTTCGGCTTGAAATGCAAGAATGTTCATACTCATCGACAACTAATAATCTTAAATACGCCTAAATGTTACCACTTGCTTTTAGATTCAAATTTAACACGGATGGTGGGAGTACATTTTACATCAAGGACATAAAAAGGTAAAATTACATCGACAGCCATCCATTTAGCACGAAACACACTAAAATTAAGCAAGGAAAATTTTCAGGTTTGGCTCCTTCTCGAGAGAGAAGCTCATAGAGCCATACTCTTCATACTACTTCCTATTTGTTTGTTTTCAAAATATGGCCAAATTTGGTGCAATGAAAATTCTTGGATAAGAGATCATGATTCATTAGCATAAAGTATGATGTAGATATGGCCATGACCTTGGTCGTTCAGCTTGAAATGCAAGAATGTTCAAACTCATTGACACCTAATAATCTTAAATATGTTTAAATTTTACCACTTGCTTTTAAGTTCAACCTTTACACGGACGGTGGGAGTAGATTTTACATCAAGGACCTAAAAAGGTAAAATTACATCGACATACATACATTTAGAACAAGCACCCTAAATTTAAGAAGGGAAAATAGTCAGGTTTGGCTCCTTCTCGAGAGACAAGATGATCGAGCCATACTATTCATATTACTTACTCTTCGTTTGTTTTCAAAATATGGCCAAATTTGGCGGCATGCAAATTCTTGGATATGGGATCATGAATCATTAGAATAAAGTATGATGTAGATATGGCCATGACCTTGGTCGTTCAGCTTGAAATGCAAGAATGTTCATACTCATTAACAGCTAATAATCTTAAATACGTTTAAATTATACCACTTTCTTTTAGGTTCAAATTTTACATGGATAGTGCGAGTACATTTTACATCAAGGACCTAAAAAGGGGGAAAGTACATCAAGGTCCTCCATACATTTAGCATGAAGCACTCCCAAAATAAGCAAGCAAAACAGTCCGGTTTGGCTCCTTCTTGAGGGAGAAGCTGATCGAGCCATACTCTTCATACTACTTCCTCCTTGTTTCTTTTCAAAATAAAGCCAAATTTGGTGGCATGAAAATTCTTGGATATGGGATCATGAATCATCAACATAAAGTATCATGTAGATATGGTCATGACCTTGGTCGTTCGGCTTGAAATCCAAGATTCGTTTAAATTTTACCTTAAATTCGTTTAAATTTTACCACTCAAACTAACCTTAAATTCGTTTAAATTTTACCACTAAATTTTTAGGTTTGAATTTTACACAGACGGTGGGAGTAGATTATACATCAAGGACCTAAAAAGGGGAAAATTACATCGAGGTCCATACATTTAGCATGAAGTACCCTAAAATTAAGCAAATAAAATAGTCGGGTTCGGCTACATCTCGAGAGAGGAGTTGATCGAGTCGTACTCTTCATAGTACTTCCTCTTTGTTAGTTTTCAAAATATGGCCAATTTGGGTGATATGAAATTCTTGGATATGTGATCAGCATCAGCATAAAGTATGATGTAGATATGGCCAAGACATTGGTCGTTTGGCTTGAAATGCAAGAATGTTCGTACTCATCGACAACTAATAATCTTAAATACGTTTAAATGTTACCTCTTGCTTTTAGGTTCGAATTTAACACGAACGGTGGGAGTATATTTTACGTCAAGGACCTAAAAAGGTAAAATTGCAGCAATGTCCATACATTTAGCATGAAGCACCCTAAAATGAAGCATGGAAAACAGTCAGGTTTGGTTCCTTCTCGAGAGATAAGCAGATCGAGCTATTCTCTTCTTACTACTTCGTCTTTGTTTGTTTTCAAAATATGGCCAAATTTGGTGGCATGGAAATTCATGGATATGGGATCATGAATCATTAGCATAAATTATGATGTAGATATAACCATGACCAGGTTGTTTGGATTGAAATTCAAGAATGTTCATACTCATTGATAACTAATAATCTTAAATACGTTTAAATGTTACCACTTGGTTTTAGGTTCGAATTTAACATAGATAGTACATTTTACATCAAGGACCTAAAAATAGTAAAATTACATCGACGTCCACACATTTAGCAGGAAGCACCCTAAAATGAAGGAAGGAAAATAGTTAGGTTTGGCTCCTTCTCGAGAGAGAAGCTGATCGAGCCATACTCTTCATACTAGTTCCTCTTTGTTTGTTTTCAAAATATGGCCAAATCTAGTGGCATGAAAATTCTTCGATATGGGATCATGAATCATTAGCATTAGGTATGAGGTAGATATGGCCATGACCATGGTCATTCGGCTTGAAATGCAAGAATGTTCATACTCACTAACAACTAATAATCTTAAATACGTTTACATTTTACCACTTGCTTTTAGGTTCGACTTTTACAAGCACGGTGGGAGTACATTTTACATCAAGGATCTAAAAGGGGGAAATTACGTCGAGGTCCTCCATACATTTAGCACGAAGCACCCTAAAATTAATCGAGAAAAACAGACAGGTTGGGTCCTTCTCGAGAGAGAAGCTGATTGAGCCATACTCTTCATACTACTTCCTCCTTGTTAGTTTTCAAAATAAGGCCAAATTTGGCGCATGAAAATTCTTGGATATGGGATCATGAATCATCAGCATAAAGTATGATGTAGATATGGCCATTACCTTGCTCGTTCGGCTCGAAATCCAAGATTGTTCATACTCACTCGCAACTAACCTTAAATTCGTTTAAATTTTACCACTGGCTTTAAGGTTTGAATTTTACACGGACGGTGGGAGTACATTGTACATCAAGGACCTAAAAAGGGGTAAATTACATCGAGGTTCATACATTTAGCATGAAGTACCCTAAAATTAAGCAAATAAAATAGTCGGGTTGAGCTCCTTCTCGAGACAGCAGCTGATCGAACTATACTCTTCATAGTACTTCCTCTTCGTTCGTTTTCTAAATATGGCCAATTTTGGCGGTGTGAAATTCTTGGATATGTGATCATCATGAGCATAAAGTATGATATAGATATGGCCATGACATTGGTTGTTCGGATTGAAATTTAAGAATGTTTGTACCCATCGACAACTAATAATATTAATTACGTTTAAATGTTACCACTTTCTTTTAGGTTTGAATTTAACACGGATGATGGGAGTACATTTTAGATCAAGGACCTAAAAAGGTAAAATTACATCACATCCATATATTTAGCATGAAGCACCCTAAAATTAAGCAAGGAAAATAGTCAGGTTTGGCTCCTTCTCGAGAGAGATGCTGATCGAGCCATACTCTTCATACTACTTCGTCTTTTTTGTTTTCAAAATATGGCCAAATCTGGCGGCATGAAAATTCTTGGATATGGGATCATGAATCATTATCATTAGGTATGATTTAGATATGTCCATGACCTTGGTCACTCATCTTGAAATGCAAGAATGTTCATACTCACTAACAACTACTAATCTTAAATACGTTGAAATTTTAACACTTGCTTTTAGGTTCAACTTTTAAAAGGATGGTGGGAGTACATTTTACATCAAGTACCTAAAAAGGGGGAAATTACATCGAGGTCCTCCATACATTTAGCACAAAGCATCATAAAATTAAGCAAGTAGAACAGTCAGGTTTGGCTCCTTCTCGAGAAAGAAGCTGATCAAGCCGTACTCTTCAGCCTACTTCCTCTTTGTTTGTTTTCAAAATAACACCAAATTTGGCGTCATGCAAATTCTTGGATATGGGATCATGAATCATCAGCATAAAGTATGATGTATATATATGTAACATCCCAACACTTCAATCCAAGGTTATTAAGATCCAAGTCATCAAAATTAGGGTTAACAAAAACTTTTCCAACTAAAATTACTAAAGCATTCATATGTGTGTGCATTTAAATAGGAGTTGTTTTGAATTGCCATGATTAATTCATCCATTGGTTGTAAAATGATTCTTAGGTGAAATAAACATCATCTAAATCATTCCCAAACAAATCCCAAAGAAAAACAAATCAAAATAAAAGAAGAGAATGGTCATTTGTGCCATTTTAATCAACATGCCTACTTTGGCTATTCCTAGTACTCAATTTTTAACAGAAATAAATGTGGATCTTTGCACCCCTTGCTAGTACATGTAATGATGTACCAAGGCCCACTTTGTGATCTGCCAAAAACTTTCAAACACTAATTTTAAATGGCATTTCAAAATTGAATGTAGTTCATATGGGAAGATCCCACTTATTCAAAAACCACTCAAATGAGCTTCATTTTCAAAACCCAAGCAACCATAGATGATCAAGCTTATGACTAACACACCCACCAAAAATCTTTTCAAAATTCAAAACTAAATTTCTTTCGGCCATTTTCACAAACACTTGACAGGTAGAGATTACACATAGTAGTAGCTCACTGTTTTCTACAGGGTCTTGCCACCCAATTGACCTCAATTCACTCCCTCTATCTCCAGTTGATCTAACCAAACAATAAGCACCCTATCCCCTAGTCCCTAGCAGCAGTGCCGAGCCACCCCGAGGACATGCTCGCCGGCCAAACTTGCCAACACAGCAGCAGACCGCCCCTCTCTCTCTCGCCATGTCTCGGAGCTAGACCAGACCACACCGCCGCCCTCTGTCCCCTCCCCTAGCAGAGCCGAGCCATGGACCACTCGCCCAGCGCCGCGCCCAGAGGGTCTGCACCATGCCAAGCACGCGCCAGAGCACCGCGCCCGACAAGCGTGCACATGCCGCGCGTCGACCGCAGCACGTGCTCACTGCTCAGCCACGAACCCAGGAACCGCCCGGACATGCCCGTTCGCCGCTGTTTGACCCGCAGCCACCACACGCCGTGTCGAACGATGCCTCTGCCGCTCAGAGCATGAGCACCGCCCGACCGTTGCCCGCCTACCGCGCCATTACCAGCCATTACCGCAGAGCACCGCCAGAGACCGCAGCGATCGCGCAGCCATGGCACTAGCAGCCCGTAGCCATGTCGCCACGATCGCCTGGCCACGCCGCGCTGTCCCGTCGTCGAGCCTATATAAGGAGGCCACCCCCAACCTTATTCTGCACACCACTCACCTCCCCTCTCGCCACCGATCAGTCCCCACTTCTTCCGGAGCTGAACGAGATCGTAGTCGCCGAAATTCCACCGGAGCTAGCCGCTTTTGGAGGAGAAGGGCCCCGCTGATTGCGACCACCCCAGGAGCTACCTCCACCACCCCTGACCTCGCCGTCGTCCACCAGTTCGTTTGCCCGCCTCGCCGTCGTTGTTGGAGCCCTGGTACGCCCCCTGAGCACCCCCACCGAGCCGCTAGGGTTAGACCTCGCCGGCGACCTGTCTGTCATCGACGACGTGCCCCAGCCATATATCCTAGATCTAATCTAACAGCCCACATCGCTGATGACCCACAAGTATAGGGGGTGTATCGCAGTATTTTTGATAAGTAAGAGTGTCGAACCCAACGAGGAGAAAAAGGTGCTGGCTAGTGGTATGGATCAGGAATTCTCTGCAAATACTTAGCAAACGGATTTTTAGGAGTTTTTGATAAAGCAAGTAAACAAAGTATGAGTAAACAAAAGACAGTAGGAATAAATGCAGCAAGTGGACCAATCCTTTATGCAGCAAAGGACAAGCCGGTTGTATTACTATAGATGACCAAACGTTCTCGAGGACACATGGGAAGACTGTCAAGTGCTTTCGATTCATATAGTTGATTAATCTTCTTTAGCTTGCTAAGTGTTGTGTGGGTGAACCTATGCTAATGTACCGCCCCATCCAAGACTAATACATACTTGTGATTATACCCCTTGCAAACATCTGTAAGTACAAGAAAGTAATTAAGGTAGAAACCTAACCACAGCTTTAAACTCTAAGACCCTTACGTCCCTTGTGCAATGGTTTCCTAACGGGGGTTCAGGTTTCTATCACTCCGGCAACCCTTACGATTAGTAGCCAAATACACAATGCATTCCCCTAGGCCCATATAGGTGAAGTGTCATGTAGTCGACGTTCACATGACACCACTAGAAGAAGTAAACCACAACTTAAATAACAATCTATTGAATCTTTCTCAACGCAACTCCACTACTAACAACAAGACTTCTCCCATGTCCTCAAGAACAAAACGAACTACTCACAAGACATCATATGGATCATCATCATAGATGGAATAATGATGTATAACAATCTGAACATAAACAATAATTCAATGGTTCACTCAATAGCATCAACTACAAAGAGTAATCAACGCCGGGAAAGTTTCCCCTATGAACTATGCAAGATTCAACGCAATTGTTACAACAATATGGAGATGGTGATGACGGTGATGATGGTGATGATGGTGGTGATGATCCCGATGAAGTCCAGCTTGATGGTGGTGTTGATGGCGACGATCTCCCCTCTCCAGGAAGGAATTCCCCCGGCAGAAATTTGTCTGCCGGAGAGGTCTTTCTCTCTCGGTGTTTTCCGCCCCGCAGAGGCGGCGGAATCTTTCTGTGGTCGCTCCCAGAGTCTTAGGGTTTCATGGGGATGATATACACCAGAGGGGAGAGGCTGGAGTGGGCCAGGGCGGCCACACCACTCCTAGGCGCGGCCTAGGCCTGCCCGCGCCATGGGGTGGTGTGGGCCCCCTGTGGCCCACCTCCACTCCTTCTTCTGGCATCCTGAGTCTTCTAGAAAAATAGGATTTTCCGTATATTTTCCCGGATTTTCTGATCTTCGCGAATTTTGCCTCCAAACAACACCTTTTCCATCAGAATCCTGACTGCAGCGATCCATGCTCCAAAAGTCATCAACCATGCAAAAATAGATGAAATAACATAAGTATCACCTCTCAATACAAAATATATCAATGAATAATAGTGAATTATGACATAGAATAGTGATGCAAAATGGACGTATCAACTCCCCCCCAAGCTTAGACTTCGCTTGTCCCCAAGCAAAACTGAGCTCAATAAACATGACCTCAGGTTTGTGGAGTGAAGAGTCGATAAAAGAATACGGACAAGAAGCATCACATTCATCAAATACATATATCATAATAGAAGACAACTCACTATTATATAACTCATCTTGTAATGAGTAAAGGAAACACAATAAAGATACATAAAGTGAATCATAATTGGTAATGGCAAACTTAGCTCTTGGTCGAAGAATAGTTGATAATTTGCTGGAGTTCACAAATAGCTGGTTTTTCAATGATAGCTTTCAAAATAGTAAACATCAAGATAAGAGCAATGTGCAAAACAAGGAACATAAGACATGATTGAATAAATCATCATATGAATGATTGAAGCACAACAACTCAAGATACTTGATGAGATAAAACGGAGTAGGTTTACTGACTCAACTACAAAGTAAAAGAAAGGCCCTTCGTAGAGGGAAGCAGGGATTGCAAAACCTATTTGAATAGCGTCAAAACCTATTTGAATAATAGTTTTTCAATGAAGGATCTTGGCGAAGCGGCATATATTCTAGGCATCAAGATTTATAGAAATAGATCAAGACGCCTAATAGCGCTTTCACAAAGTACATACTTAGACAAAGTTCTAAAGAAGTTTAGAATGGAAGAGAGCAAGAAAGGGTTCGTGCCCATGTTGTCAGGTAAGACCTTGAGTAAAACTCAAAGTCCGGCTACGGCAGAAGATAGAGAAAAGATGAATAATATTCCCTATACCTCGGCCATAGGTTCTATCATGTATGCCATGCTGTGTACAAGACCAGATATAGCACATGCTGTTAGTTTGACTAGCAGATATAAAAGTGATCCTGGAATGGAACACTGGACAGCGGTCAAAAATATCCTAAAGTACCTAAATAGGAGTAAGGATATGGTTCTTTCTTATGGAGGTGATGAACAGCTTGTTGTAAATGGTTACACTGATGCTAGTTGGAACACCGATCTAGATGACTCAAAGTCACAGTCTGGATACGTATTTATTTTGAATGGTGCTGCAGTGAGCTGGAGGAGTGCCAAGCAAAGCGTTGTGGCGAAATCTTCAACTGAATCGGAATACATAGCTGCTTCGGAGGCTGCACAAGAAGTCATATGGATGAAGGAGTTCATTACTGAACTTGGCATGGTTCCCAGTGCGTTGGAACCGATGGCCATTTACTGTGACAACACAGGTGCCATAGCTAATGCACAGGAGCCAAGGTCACATAGCAAGCTGAAGCACATCAAGCTACGTTTCCATGCTATTCGCGAGTATGTCCGATATGGTGACATAAAGATTTGCAAAGTACACACTGATCTGAATGTGGCAGATCCGTTGACTAAACCTCTCCCTAGAGCAAAGCATGACCAACACGAGCCATGGGTGTTAGGTATATTACCATGTAATCTAGATTATTGACTCTAGTGCAAGTGGGAGACTGTTGGAGATATGCCCAAGAGGCAATAATAAAAGTGGTTATTATTATATCTTTGTGTTTATGATGAATGTTTACATCCCATGCTATAATTGTATTATAAGGAAACACTAATACATGTGTGTTTTGTAAACATAAAAGAGTCCCTAGTAAGCCTCTTGTGGAACTAGCTTGTTGATTAAATGATGATCATGGTTTCCTGATCATGGACATTGGATGTCATTAATAACAAGGTTATATCATTAGGAGAATGATGTGATGGACACACACCCATAGTAAGCGTAGCATAAGATCAAGTCATTAAGTTCATATTGCTGTAAGCTTTCAAATGCATAGTAACCTAATCCTTCGACCATGAGGTTATGTTAATCACCATCACCGGATGGGTACTTTGATGACATCAAACACCGCTTCGTAACTGGGTGGTTATAAAGGTGTCATTGGGTATTCTGAAAGTATGTGTTGAAGCGCATGGACCAAGATTGGGATTTGTCCATCCATATGACGGATAGATATGCTCTGGGCCCTCTCGGTGGAATGTCATCTAGTTAGCTTGCAAGCATGTGACTAGGTCACAAGGGATGACATAACATGGAACGAGTAAAGAGTACTTATCAATAACGAGGTAGAACTAGGTATGGAGATACCGACGATCAAACCTCGGATAAGTAGAATATCACGTGACAAAGAGAATTGGTTTCGTATGTTAATGGTTCTATCGATCATGAAGCCATCGTTGAGTATGTGGGAGCCGTTATGGATCTCCAGATCCCGCTGATCGTTATTGATCGGAGAGGTGTCTTCATCATGTCTGCATATTCACGAACGGTAGGGTGACACACTTAAGGTTCGAAGTTGTTTTAAGTAGATATGGAATATGCGTTGGAGACCGAATGTTGTTCGAAGTCTCGGATTGGATCCGGGACATCACGAGGAGATCCGGAATGGTCCGGAGAATAAGATTCATATATTGGGGATCATTTTCTAAGTTAGGAAATGTTCCGGAGTGTTTGTATGGAGATTCTAGAAGGTTTCGGAATGTTTTGGAAGGTTCTAGAAGAGTTCTTGGTGTTTGCTTGAAAACCAAGAAAGGGTCAAGGAAACCTTGTGGGGGCTAGACACGGATTCGTGGGGGAGGAGGACTCCTCCCCTTCCCAACTCCGGCCAAGGAGGGGAGTCCTACTAGGACTCCCCCTCCCATGGCGCGCCTCCCTCCTTTAAATAGAGGGGAGGGGGCGCCCCCTCCTAGACCTCTCTCATAACAATCCCTAGCCACCGCCTCTCTCCTCTTCCTTCGCTCTGCTCCGGCTTAGGCGAAGCCCTACAAAATTTTCTCCTCCACCACCACCACCACATCGTCGTGCTGCTGGGATTCCGTGGAGAAGATCTACTACCTCCGCTGCTCGCTGGAACAGGGAGAGGAAGGTCTGCTTCGACTCCGCACGTGTGACCAACTGCGGAAGCGCTGCGGAGCAGCAGTGCGGAAGGATCGTCCACACGATCTTGAGATCGGCAAGTGATCGACTACATCAACCCCGAGATCTAATCTCGTAACGCTTTCGGTTCTACGAGGGTTAGTACAGATCTATCTCGTTGCACATGTCTAATAGATTAGATCTTGGCTTTTATCTAGATTAGATCTGGGTTTTGTTCGTTCTTGCGGTAGAAATTTTTTGTTTTCCATGCTACGAACCCATCACGATCCTCATGCTACTCAACTTCAGTCACGAGCAAGATCTTGTCATTGTAAATACATGCGTATCATTGAGAACCGCCAACGGGGTACCCCTTGCACATGACACAGGAGCTATCCCATAATCAAAATGACAAGGCAAGTAGACAGTGAGCATCTCAGCGATCTTTTTATTTGCTATTTGCATAGGTTTTTATTGAGAATGCTTCATAGAATGCTCACTATAGTTACGCTGCAAGTTTCCACCATGATTAGGCATGGCTTAGGCTAGCGGCCTAGGGGTTTCTCTAACACACATATAAACTCCATGATCTTACAAGTTCCACTTTTATTTCACACTGCCGGGATCCATAATCAAAAGAACATGATATCAACTAGGTACAAGTACCAATGAAGTGTTGAAAGCGGTCCCCATGATACATGGTTCGGCTAACTTCAACTCATAAAGCGCAAGCATATACGCAACAAAGAAGGACCCAATGGTTCAAGTTTATTAAATGCAGGAAAGTAAAGTGTGCCATCAAGTTTGTGAGAGCTTTAATCACTAATTTTACATAACAAGTTTAATTTGGGAGGTAGATAAAACATGAATTTACTTCAAATAGCAATAATGCTACTAGGTAGGTATGGTGGACACAAATGGCAAAGGTTTTGGTTTAAAGGAGGTGGATGCATGAGAAGAATACCCTCTCAGTACAGGTTTTTGGCTAGCAAGGCTGGGTAGCAAGTATAAGAGTTGAGGGAAACAAACAAACATAGAAGTGATAAAGACAAACATGCAATCTTCCTTGGAAGCACAAAAGATCTTAACTAGATAATACTAGAATTATGAGCAAATCAAGAAAGAAACATGATGAAATTATTTTTCTCTAGAGTACTTCTATCTTTTTCATTCAACTCTCAAAAATAGTGTTGCTACTGACCGAGCCAGGTTTGCCAAAACCAACTAAATTAACTCAATGATCCCAAAGTGATACCAATACTAGCAACAAGATCAATCATATAACCATGAATTGAAAACTAATATAAGCTAAGCAAAAGAGTGAATGATAGAACTTCTCATTAATATTCCATAACGGAAACTCACACCAAGGGATACATATCTAACGAGAGAGGGGACACTTCCATAATGCAAACCATACTACAGAATAACTCCTCTATTCATGATATGACTCTACTAATAAGGTAAAAAGGTAGAAGATAGTGATATGATACCGCAGCACTCCCCCAAGCTTGGAACAAACCAAGGGGATGCCAAACCTGATGAAGAATTACTCCTTTGGTGGTGGTGGTATCCTCTCGATGAGCTCCTTGATCAGTTTCCCCAAGTCCTCAATCTCGAAGGTGAGATTATGAATAAGCTGTGAGTTTTTCTCAATGCGGCTCATGATCATGTCGTGTTGAGAATTCCAGCTCTTGCTATTCTTTCCCCACTCTTCCTCCTTGACGTCTTCTTTTCCCTTGGGCATATTCTGGTATTGATGCTCATTGATAAGGGTATGGAAAGGATTCTTGGTGCGTGGAGGACGAGATCGTGGAGCCAAACTGTGACGAGGAGCTTTTCCCCCTGTCTGCATCCGTGCAGTCCTTCTGATCTTGGCAGGTTTCACCACTCCAATGCTTGCAATGGTAGTGCCGGTGTGCGGACGTTGGCCTTGCTCCTCTTCAACTTCACTCTCGATCTTCTTCTCCTTCCCGGGATCTTGGAGGTCTTCCTCCATGGGCTCCTTTCCTTTATCCTTGGTGGACACCATTGTGCTTGTAAGCTCTCAAAGAGTATGTCCTGACAGAAACAGATCGAAACAAAAGCACGATGAAAACACAATATATGAACCTCGGAAGATCCGGGGGGTTATATATTACGAAGTTTCATATCAAAAGGAAGGTACTGGGAGAAAACGAGTTGGAGGCGGAGTCCTGGGTGGCCTCACCACCTGGTGGCGCGGCCAGGGGTGGGCCCGCGCCATGGGGTGGTGTGGGCCACCCTGGCTACGGTTCCGTCCCTTTTTCGCCTTGTAGCTTTCCTTATTGACTAAAAACTCCAAAAATATAGTTGGATTGTATTTTCGCGGAACTTTTCTTACCAGAACTGTTACCTATTTGAACACGGACTCTGCAGGTCTCTGAATTTGGTATCTAGTAGATTCTTCCGGGGTCATCTCTTGAATATCATCGATATCTTCATTTTCATATACTTATTACTTGAGTCATAAAACCTTTCTCTTCCTTATTACACCATTATCTCCACTTCCTGGAAATTTCTTTCACATAAAACAACACACAGTTCTTATTAGCAACATTAGTATAAGTGAAGTGATAAAACCTTTTGAGTCCAAATTCAACTAAAAACCATCAAAACATAAGCTACTATAGCAACTCCTTCCGAAAACCCAAAAAGAATTCAAAAAGGAAATCGAATAAAATAGCAAATGCAAAAGTGGCAAAATCTGTCAAAACAGACCAGCAGGTAAAGATCAATTTTTTCGAAAATCTTCTGTTGCTCAAATCAAAAAGTGCAAAATTAACGAAAGTTAAATAACAACCAGGGGCAGAAGCACAAGAAATTACAGCTCAATCCGACATACAGAGATCTCTCATGATTGTTTACGGTGAAGCACAAAAATCTGTTTTGGGACAGCAACTTCCCCAAATCTTACTTCTCTCTCATTAGAGTTTGATCTTGACACAAAAACCAAACAAAATGGATAAGGAGCAGTTATTACAGAAGTAATAAGTTCCAAGACTCAAAGAAACAAAAAACAAGCTGAAAGCCAAAACAAATTGGGTTGTCTCCCATAAAGCTCTTTCTTTATAGCCATTAAGATGGGCATGATAATTTTGAAGAAGCTCTCATAGGGATATGAATTGAAGTTAAAGAGAGCATTAAGAAGCAAAAACACACACATTTAAGTCTAACCCACTTACTATGCAAGGGGATTTTGTAAACAAACAAGTTATTGAAACCAAAGGCAACTTGCATAAGAAGGCAAAAGAAACACAACATAAAAACTTTCAGCATAAAACGAGGAAACTTGATATTATTAAGATGCATAAGAACACTTTTCCCACTCTCATAGTAGCTTTCAGTATCATGCATAAACTTAACAATATAGCTATCACAAGGACTATCATAGCAATGATCACTTATTCTAACAGAAAACACGGGAATACTAGCTCTCATAACACTACTTTGAGAAACAATATTAGAGGTTTCCTTACAAAGGATAGTGTGTCCCTCTTCTTCATATTTAGTAACAAAGTCTTTCACATTTGCTATTATAGGTTCATCAACCATTTGTTTATCAGGTTCAACAGCTTTATGTGTACTTTCATTAACCATACTAGCTATCATAGAATGTTCCTTTATCTTAACTGGGAAAGGCATCTTCTCAATATAAGGTTCAGGTAAAACATGATTAGCAGTATAAACTTCAGTATTTCTTGAAGGAACACTCTTAGCAATATCTTTATAAGGTTCATGATACTTATCCCACTTCTTTTTAGGCACTTCAATATAGGAAGCAAAAGCCTTAAAATAAGAAGCAATAGCTTGAGAGTCTAGACCATAAGCATTTTTAATATTTTGAAAGTCATCAGTTCCCATAAAAGATTCAATGCATTCATAATCATAATTTATACCTGACTTTCTACCTTTGTCATTCTCCCAAGCTTCAACATTGTCTTGAATACGATCCAGAAGGTCCCATTTAGCTTCTTCTTCCATACGAGTGAATGATCCAGCACAAGAAGCATCCAATAAATCTTTGTCATGTAAAGGGAGCCTTGCATAAAAGTTATTGATAATAATATTGTTGGGGAGCTCATGAATGGGACATTTGAGCATTAGTAACTTCAATCTCCCCCAAGCTTGAGCTGTACTCTCTCCATCAAGAGGCCAAAAGTTGTATATTTGATTCTGATCTTTATGAATCTCACTAGGAGGATAAAACTTTGAATAAAAGAGAGGCACTATTTCCTCCCATTCCAGAGCTTGACCATTCTTCAGCAGCTTATACCATTCCTCAGATCTTCCTTTCAGCGATAATAAGAATAACTTCTTCTTAACTTGATCTGTAGTAATACATGCACACTTGAACAACCCGCATAATTCGTGTATAAAGAGTAAATGATCACCGGGATGGACAGTTCCATCCCCAACATAATAGTTATCCATAACATGATCAATAATTCTTGTAGGTATTTTGAAAACATATTTCTCAGTAGGTGGTGGCTTATCTACTACCTTAGAAGTGGTAGTAGCATTACCAAATAAGAAACTCAACGACTTATCCATAATGAAAATAAAGCAACTAGCAGAAGTAAACAATACTCACAGTAGAAGTTTCCTTTACCAGTTCCACTCTCCAATAGCGCTTCACTCCTCGGCAACAGCGCCAGAAAATAGTCTTGATGACTCACAAGTATAGGGGGTGTATTGCAGTATTTTCGATAAGAGTGTCGAACCCAACGAGGAGCAGAAGGTGCTGGCTAGTGGTATGGATCAGGAATTCTCTGCAAATACTTAGCAAACGAATTTTTAGGGGTTTTCGATAAAGCAAGTAAACAAAGTACGAGTAGACAAAAGACAATAGGAATAAATGCAGCAAGTGGACCAATCCTTTATGCAGCAAAGGATAAGCCGGTTGTATTACTATAGATGACCAAATGTTCTCGAGGACACATGGGAAGACTGTCAAGTGCTTTCGCTTCATATAGTTGATTAATATTCTTAGCTTGCTAAGTGTTGTGTGGGTGAACCTGTGCTAATGTACCTCCCCATCCAAGACTAATACATACTTGTGATTATACCCCTTGCAAACATCCATAAGTACAAGAAAGTAATTAAGGTAGAAACCCAACCACAGCTTTAAACTCTAAGACCCTTACGTCCCTTGTGCAATGGTTTCCTAACGGGGGTTCAGGTTTCTGTCACTCCGGCAATCCCTACGATTA
Organism: Avena insularis; assembly: GCA_023614405.1. Taxonomy (NCBI): domain Eukaryota; kingdom Viridiplantae; phylum Streptophyta; class Magnoliopsida; order Poales; family Poaceae; genus Avena; species Avena insularis. Next base: position 344,659,843 of record CM042688.1, on the reverse strand, counting down.
GTAGCCAAATAAACAATGCATTCCCCTAGGCCCATATAGGTGAAGTGTCATGTAGTCGACGTTCACATGACACCACTAGAAGAAGTACACCACAACTTAAATAACAATCTATTGAATCTTTCTCAACGCAACTCCACTACTAGCAACAAGACTTCTCCCATGTCCTCAAGAACAAAACAAACTACTCACAATACATCATAATGATCATGATCAGAGATGGAATAATGATGTATAACAATCTGAACATAAACAATAATTCAATGGTTCACTCAATAGCATCAACTACAAAGAGTAATCAACACCGGGAAAGTTTCCCCTATGAACTATGCAAGATTCAACGCAATTGTTACAACAATATGGAGATGTAGATGAGCGTGTTGATGGTGATGATGGTGGTGATGATCCTGATGAAGTCCAGCTTGATGGTGGTGTTGATGGCGACGATCTCCCCTCTCCGGGAAGGAATTCCCCCGGCATAAATATGTCTGCCGGAGAGGTCTTTCTCTCTTGGTGTTTTCCGCCCCGTAGAGGCAGCGGAATCTTTCTGTGGTCGCTCCCCGAGTCTTAGGGTTTCGTGGGGATGATATACGCCATAGGGGAGAGGCTAGAGTGGGCCAGGGCAACCACACCACTCCCAGGCGCGGCCTAGGCCTGCCCGCGCCATGGGGTGGTGTGGGCCCCCTGTGGCCCACCTCCACTCCATCTTCTGGAAAAATAGGATTTTCCGTATATTTTCCCGGATTTTCTGATCTTCGCGAATTTTGCCTCCAAACAGCACCTTTTCCATCAGAATCCTGACTGCAGCGGTCCGTGCTCCAAAAGTCATCAACCATACAAAAATAGATGAAATAACATAAGTATCACCTCTCAATACGAAATATATCAATGAATAATAGTGAATTATGACATAGAATAGTGATGCAAAATGGACGTATCAATCGCCCGTCAGAACGCTTCAGGTAAAGAAACGTCTGTGATGGACACCCTCGTCGATTGCCAGCCACATGGGAGTGCCACTGGGCCGACCTATTTTCGTTCCCGCGTGACCCATTTAATTCAAATTAGGATTTTTCTATTTTAGTTTGAACTTAGTTCTGTCCCCTAGTTTGAAAATCAATTCGGAGAGATCTACAAATCCAAATGGAGTGATTCCAATTTTGTTAGAAAGCAACTGAAAAGATCTACCCAAGCCCGTTGGATTTAATTAAATTAAAGTTATAGATATCTCCTAGTAAAAATAACAAGGCAGAAGATTTTGCACATTCAAACATTTTTATAAAATCAACCATGATAGCTTTTGAGTTGTTTCAAACTCTCAAAAATCACATTTAACCATACCTATCTAAATATGTAATAATATTAGGGTTTACATGCAGTGATTTTGGACTAGTACCAAAATAATGCTATATAGGCATTTCTAGTCACTTTAAAACACTAAATAATGAACTTAAACCAAAGTAATTATGAACCAACCCTTAAATTACATTCCCATATGTTAGAATATGTGGTGATGACATGTGTCCAGATCATCCCATATTTTAAGTGGTGAATATTAAATCTTAGTTAATTTTTAATGAGTAGAAATTACTTTTCTTAAATAAAAAGAATAAAACTAGTTAATAAAACTTGTGATGCTTGTGATGATAATAGATCATCAAATGTGTGCCCTAGAGTTCTAATTAGACTAGTAAGAATTTTTTGGTCATTGTGTACTCTGTGTATTTATAGACGATACTACCGACCAAGCTTTAGAGGAGGAGGAGTTCTATCAAGAGGAGGAAGAAAACTTCAACCACTGCACCAACCAAGGCAAGATATTGTTAGCAAGCTAGAATTAAGCTAGAGAAAATAAGCAAGATGCATTAGGCATGCTTTGGTTATACCACTTTAACTATTACTTACCCCAAGTATTATTTTCCAATCTTTATTTCCTTTACTTTACAAAAGTCCCTTACTTGTTTTGAAGGTAGCATAAAGAGTATAAAACATGACCTATTTAGATAACCTTAGATGTCATTGTATGGCATGAGATTGATCCCATCTTTCCACCTTAGTGAACACTCTTAACTTAGTAGTTTAGAGTTAGATAAAAACTTGAGTCACTTTAGATGGGAACACTTGGTGAAAATAAATTGTGAAAACCTTAGAATGATGATTCATTCTATTGAAATGTTTTGACATGTGTTGAGAAACACAAATGGTTTATGATGATGAAAATGTTGAGGCATGAGCCTTTACCCTTTTACAAAACTGATGGTTGGATTCGGATGCGATACCATTCCAAATTTACCGTACAACCACAATACCTGAATTGGGTAAGGCTTAGCCGAAAGTTTAGATGCATTAGTATTAGTTCCCTCGTGGGAGAGGTCTGAGCTGAGGCTACCTCCCAATGTTGTCCACCTATGCAGTGCCCAAGATGACAGATGGTCATGGTTGGGAGGCCATGCTCATAGGAGAGGTGCTTATACTAGAGTGTGTAAAGGAAAGGTTATGTTTGATTATCTGCATACTAAGTATGATGATTCAGGGTTATCCCCGACAGATGTATCGAATCTTGTGGTGAAAGTGTACCACCTTTGCAGAGTGTCAAAGTATTTGAATAGCCCCGTCCACGGTTATGGACAGTTGGAGTGGCCATACTGTTTCGTTGTCAGATGTTTTCAAAATAACTTATGAAATGAATGATGAATCTTGACTTGACCACAACAGGGTTGTGACTATGACACTAGCTTCCCAACTTAAGTGATTCTAGAACTTTATTTTATCTTTCTTTGTTTTCGAAATCAGCTTAGGTCTCAAACTTAACCTTATAGTTAAACTTAGAGTTAGCACTTCATTTTAGAACTATACCAATTATGAGTGGTAGTTTGCGAGTACTTAAAGAGTACTCATGGATTTTGTCCCTGGCTATTCTCATGGCCAGACTATGAAGGAGACTACCAAGATGATGGCCAGCAGGACGGCTATGATAACTAGGACTATCTGCCTTTGTCAGCATTGCCTGTGCCCCTGAAGATGGACCCCACCGCTATGCTTATTAATTATTCCGCTGCTTGTTGTATTAAGACTGGATCATGAGATCCTTATTTGTGTAAGACCTTATTTATGGTTTGTAATGGATGATGTACCGTGATATCCAATCTGTTATGTCTCGCAAAAATGGTAATCCAGGGATTGCGATGGATGACATAACAGGCATCTGAGATTAAAAATCTGGGTGTTGACAAGTTGGTATCAGAGCCATATTGACCATAGGAGTCCCTAGTTAGAATGGACGTACGAACAAAAACTTAGTTTCAAAACCAAAGTGAGTATTTATGAAAAACTATTTCCTCTCTTATCCTTGGGAATTCATTCTTTCTCAAAAATTCATGTTCCTCAATTTCTTACATTACTACTTAAAATTTGACACACTTGATCACTTCACTAATTTCCTCATCCTTAATTCTTGTAGATGGAGACTCGGTTCAGCAAGTTCTACCAGTTGGGAAACAGAGGTTAGCTGATCTTCGAGAGGGATCTGGATTCACTGTCTGAGTTACTGGGATGCCTGCATCCAGAGTTTCTTGGAGCTCAACTTCCAGGACCCCCAGAAGGAGATTTGGAGTGGCTAGTCACCACTGATCTTAGAGAAAGCATCAAAGCACCAACGTCCGGGAGAATCTAGTTCTCTGTGAGAAAGAAAAACTGGCTAGATGGATTAGCCACGGCAATGCATGAAGCTCTCGCACGTCGATGTGCCCTTAGTGTCAACCAACTCCAGGGAACCCGTTTTGCTCACTATGCAAGACGTGACTTCATGGGAATGCCGATGGAGATGCCAAGTCACCCAGAGCTGAAGCGTCAAGTGGAGAACCTTGACTTCCTGTTGTACGATCGCTAGAAGGAATTGGACAATGCTAGGGAGTTCGCCAACCACAACCGTGCCATTGCCGCCCAGAAGGCCCAGACTTTCTCACTGCTTGTCAAGGATCGTCAGTCTCTTTGCCTCCAGCGCAAGAAGAAGGACCGTACCATCGCCTGTCTTCGCAAGAAGGTGGCCGACCTCGAGAAGACCATCAAGGAGCAAGAAGCTCATCTTGCAGCAAAGGAGGAAGAAGAGGATGGTGAAGACATCCAGGGAGACATGGATTGTTACCTCAACAATGATGATGACTTTCTAGAGGAGGATGCTGTGGACTTCTACACTGACGATGAGGACTCCGACTTCATCGACGATGAGTAGAGGCACTAGAGCACTGTCGTAGCAGGAGATGTATGGGTCCCACTGTATCGTAGCTTGCAGAATGGTTCTTCAAACCATCTGTTTTCCTTTGTTGTTGTGGTGTGTCTTTGTATCGTGTGCTTGTTTGCATGAATGAAATGAAGTTAGTGGCAAAACCTGAGTCAAACTCAAAGTTTTAGTCTTGAAAACAAAACCATGAACCTTAGAACTTTCCCTCCTACCCCTTTATCTACCTCAATCTTCAGATGACTCGTGGAAACCAAGGAGGGAGTAGCTCGTCGCAAGACCCAATGCTGCAGATCTTGGAGAATCTCATCGCAGACCGAGAAGCAAGCAGGGCAGAATGCCAAGCAAATATAGCAACATTGCAACAGATCTCCTAGATGGCTCTCAACAACCAAGGGCATGGAAACCAAGATCACCATGGATCCAAACTCAAAAACTTTCAGAATACCAATCCCCCAATCTTTAACCAAGCTGAAAACCCACTGGATGTTGACGACTGGTTACAGACAATGGAAAACAACTTAGAAGTAGCAGGAGTTGATAACAACGAGAAAGTTCTCTTTGCCACCCACTATCTGGCGGGACATGCAAGAGCTTGGTGGACTAGTATCCGTAATATGAACCATGGTCAAGTGATGACATGGGAAGCTTTCAAAAGCAAGTTCAGCCGCACCCACGTGCCACAAGGTCTAGTCACCAGACTAAGAGATGAGTTTCGCAACTTGAAGCAAGGTAGAATGACTGTGGTGGAATACCGTGACAGATTCATGTCGCTTGCAAGGTACGCCCCTGATGAAATCAACACAGAGGTCAAAAAGAAGGAGAGATTCCTGAACGGACTGCATGATGAGATGCAGACTGTCCTCATCAACATCTGTTTCGAGGATCTCGAAGAGCTAGTCGACTCTGCCATTCAGATGGAAGGGAAGATTAATCAGGCAAACGACAACCGCAAACGTCGTATGATGCAGCAGTCTGGATCCAGCAGTACCGTCCCAACCCCTCACCAGGATATGCACCAAGGAACAACCGACCCCCAATGTCTCGCCCAAGCTACTCCAACCGTAGCGGAGGCAATGTGAAGTCCAGAGGAAACAATCACAACTCAGGCAACACCAACAATTTCAAACGTGCCCCTCCCAAGAACAACAACACTGCACCTAGAACTGGCAGCAATGCTGTGTCCGTCGCAGCAAAGGACAAGTCCCAGATCTCCTGTTTTGAGTGTGGAGTAAAGGGCCACTATTCCAATGAGTGTCCCAAGAAGACCGCCGCCACTGCCAATGTGAATGCCCCAGCTCAACAGCAGCGTCATGTTCAACTAGGGAGAAGATTTGCCCCAGGGAACCCTCACAACCGCAACGGCCGTCTGTTCCACATGAACGCCGAAGAAGCCCATGAAGCGCCAGATGTAGTGCTGGGTATGTTTTCTGTCAACTCAGTTTTAGCAAGGGTATTGTTTGATTCAGGAGCATCGCATTCATTTGTCACCGAAGAATTTTCATGCACTAGTAAGATTCACCCAACCAACTTGAAGCATGTCATGATAGTTCAAATCCCCGGATCACTACAAAAGCTAGAAAAATTTGCAAAGCTGTACCTATCAGGATACATGGGATAGATTTTTATGCCAACCTTATAGTACTTGGAACCAAAGGATTAGAAGTAGTACTAGGTATGGACTGGATGTCAAGGCATAAAGGAATGGTAGACTGTGCTAAGAAAGCCATCACCATGACCAGTAGTTCTGGAATAACAGTAGAGCATATATCTGAAACCTTACCCCGTCAATTCAAGTGAAACAAGAGTCTAGCCCTACCCACCATAGACCAAGTCAGAGTAGTCTGTGAATACCCCTACGTATTCCTAGATGAATTGCTAGGTATGCCCCCGAATAGGGATATTGAGTTCACTATCGAATTAATCCCCGGAACCGGACCCATAGCCCAGAGACCCTATAACATGAACCCCTCAGAGTTAGTGGAACTGAAGAAGCAGTTAGATGCCATGTTAGCAACAGGCTTGATTCAACCAAGCACATCGCCATGGAGATCACTAGTGTTATTCATTGACAAGAAAGATGGAGGCAACCGTTTGTGCACAGATTACAGAAAGTTAAATGACGTCACCATCAAGAACAAGTACCCCTTGCCAAAGATAGAGGATCTATTTGATCAGTTGACTGGAGCTCAGGTATTCTCAAAGATTGATCTTAGGACTGGTTATCAACAACTTAAGATTCCTGCAACGGATATTCCAAAGACCGCCTTCAATACTCGCTATGGTTTATACGAGTATACGGTTATGTATTTTGGATTAACCAATGCCCCTGCTTTATTCCATGAACCTCATGAATAAGATCTTTATGAATTTCCTAGATAAGTTTGTAGTTGTGTTTATCGACGATATCCTTATCTACTCCAAGTCAGAAGAAGAGCATGAGCAGCATCTCAGAATCATCCTAGAAAACCTGAGAGAACATCGATTGTATGCCAAGTTCACCAAGTGTGAGTTTTGGCTGAAAGAAGTAGGATTCCTAGGACATATTGTGTCTGTCGGAGGAGTCTCTGTTGATCCCGCCAAGATCAGAGATGTCGAAGCATGGGAAGCCCCAACCACTCAAACCCAAGTCCGTGCATTCCTAGGATTAGCGGGATACTACCGCAAGTTCGTCGAAGGATTTTCAAGCATCGCCAGACCTATGACCCAATTGTTGAAGAAGGACAAGAAGTTTGAATGGACCGACAAGTGTGAAGCCAGTTTCCAAGAACTGAAGAAGAGATTTATATCAGCCCCAATATTGATCATGCCAGACATCAAGAAGCCGTTTGATGTATATTGTGATGCATCCAAGATTGGTCTTGGATGTGTATTGATGCAAGAAGGCAAAGTCATCGCTTATCTGTCTCGACAACTGAAGCAACATGAGCAGAACTATCGAACCCATGATCTTGAGTTAGCAGCCATAGTGTTGGCACTGAAGACATGGCATCATTACCTTATGGGTAATTGCTGTGAGATTTATTCAGATCACAAAAGCTTGAAGTATATTTTCACTCAGAAGGATCTGAATATGAGACAAAGGAGATGTATAGAGTTAATCAAGGATTATGACCTTGACATTCACTATCACCCCGGCAAATCCAATGTGGTAGCGGATGCTCTTAGCAGATTGCCTTGCAGGCTAAACACCATGATCAAGGATAAGCAACCAAGTTTGTATGAGGAATTGGAGCAGTTTAGGACTGAGCTAGTTAGCAAAGGATTCTTAGCTAGCATTGAACTTCAACCCACATTGATTAGCCAAATCAAGGAAGCCGAGAAGGGAAATGAAAGTATCAACAGAATCAAACATCGTATTGTTACAGGAAAGGTACCAGGATTCACGGAAGACGAAGAAGGAGTTCTGTGGTACAAAGAACGTATCTGTGTGCCAGCAGATTCGGAGTTGAAGCAAGTTATCATGTAGGAAGCTCATGATACACTTTATTCTATCCACCCCGGAGGAATGAAGATGTATCAAGATTTGAAAGAGCAATTTTGGTGGCACAAGATGAAGAGAAAAATCAGAAGCTACATCACCAAATGTGACATCTGTCAAAGAGTCAAAGCAGAGCATCAGAGACCCACAGGACTGTTGCAACCATTAAAGATTCCGGAATGGAAATGGGATTCCATCGGAATGGACTTTATCACCGGTTTGCCTACTTCTAGTAGGGGAAATGACTCAATCTGGGTCATAGTTGATAGACTGTCCAAGGTAGCTCACTTCATACCTGTCAAGACTACCTACCAGAGTGCGTAGCTAGTAGAGCTGTACATTGCTAGGATTGTTAGTCTGCATGGAACCCCCAAGACCATAGTATCAGATCGAGGAACCCAGTTTACCTCGAGATTTTGGCAGAAGGTTCAGGAAGGATTGGGAACCAAGTTGAATTTCAGCACCGCTTATCACCTGCAAACTGATGGACAGACTGAGAGAGTCAACAAGATCCTAAAGGATATGTTAAGAGCTTGTGTGTTAGAGTACGGATCAAAATGGGAAGACTCCTTCCATTCGCAGAATTCTCATATAACAACAGTTATCAAGCTAGTTTGCAGATGGCACCATTTGAGTTCCTATACGGAAGAAAGTGACGTACCCCTTTGAATTGGTCGCAAGTAGGAGAGAGTCAGATCTTTGGACTCGACATTCTCCGAGAAGCCGAAGAGAAGGTTCACAAAGTCCGTGAGCACCTCAAGACCGCCCAATCCATATAAAACAGTTATGCTGACACGAGAAGGAGAGACCTGACTTTCAATGTCGGAGATTTTGTATATCTCAAGGTTTCGGCATTGAAAGGAACCCAACGCTTTAGTCCGAAAGGAAAGTTAGCCCCCAGATATTTGGCCCTTCAAGATTCTGAATCGTCAAGGAGAAGTATCGTATCAACTGGAACTACCTGAAGAGATGTCAGCCATCCACAATGTGTTCCATATCTTGTTACTTCGCAAATGCCTGGAAGTGCCAGAGAAGACTGAAGTTTTCAAGAACATCGACCACAGAGATGTTGAGATCAACAAAGACCTGACGTATCATGAAGTGACCATCCATATCTTGGAAGAAGCTTACAGAACCACCAGGACCAGGAGTATCAAGTTTCTGAAGATTCAATGGAGCAACCATACCGAAGATGAAGCCACTTGGGAGCGAGAAGATTACATTAAGATAGAGTTTCCAGATCTCTTTAGTTCCTAGTTTTCTTTGTAAATCTCGGGACGAGATTTTGTTTAAGGGGGGAAGGTTTGTAACATCCCAAAACTTCAATCCAAGGTTATTAAGATCCAAGTCATTAAAATTAGGGTTAACAAAAACTTTTCCAACTAAAATTACTAAAGCATTCATATGTGTGTGCATTTAAATAGGAGTTGTGTTGAATTACCATGATTAAGTGATCCATTGCTTGTAAAATGATTCTTAGATGAAATAAACATCATCTAAATCATTCCTATAACAAATCCCAAAGAAAAACAAATCAAAATGAATAAAAGAAGAGAATGGTCATTTGTGCCATTTTAATCAACATGCCTACTTCGGCTATTCCTAGTACTCAATTTTTAACAGAAATAAATGTGGATCTTTGCACCCCTTGCTAGTACATGTGATGATGTACCAAGGCCCACTTTGTGATCTGCCAAAAACTTTCAAACACTAATTTTAAATGGCATTTGAAAATTGAATCTAGTTCATATGGGAAGATCCCATTTATTCAAAAACCACTCAAATGAGCTTCATTTTCAAAACCCAATCAACCACAGATGATCAAGCTTATGACTAACACACCCACCAAAAATCTTTTCAAAATTCAAAACTAAATTTCTTTCGGCCATTTTCACAAACACTTGGCAGGCAGAGATTACACATAGTATTAACTCACTATTTTCTACAGGGTTTTGCCACCCAACTGACCTCAATTCACTCCCTCTGTCTCCAGTTGATCTAACCAAGGAATAAGCACCCCATCCCCTAGTCCCTAGCAACAGTGCCGAGCCACCCCGAGGACATGCACGCTGGCCAAACTTGCCAACGCAGCAGCAGACCGCCCCTCTCTCTCTAGCCATGTCTAGGAGCTAGACCAGACCACACCGCCGCCCTCTATCCTCTCCCCTAGTAGAGCCGAGCCATGGAACACTCTCCCAGCACCGTACCTAGAGCGTCTGTACCATGCCGAGCACGTGCCAGAGCGCCACGCCCGACAAGCATGCACACGCCACGCCTCGACCATAGCCTGCGCTCACCGCTCAGCCACGAACCCAGGAACCGCCCAGACATGCCCGTTTGCCGCCGTTTGACCCGCAGCCACCGCACGCCGTGTCGAACACCGCCTCTGCCGCTCAGAGCGTGAGCACCGCCCGATCGTTTGCCACCGCCCCTAGTAGGGCTATTACCCCGTAGAGCACCGCCAGGAGACCGTGCATCGATCGCCGCTCGTAGCCATGCCGCTAGAAGCCCGTAGCCATGTCGCCACCGCCGCCTGGCCACGCCGCGATGTCCCGTCGTCGAGTCTATATAAGGAGGACACCCCCAGTCTTATTTTGCACACCACTCACCTCCCCTCTCGCCATCGATCAATCCCCACTTCTTCCCGGAGCCGCTCGAGCTCGTAGTCGCCGGAATTCCACCAGAGCTGGCCGCTTCTGGAGGAGAAGGGCCCCATCGATTGCGACCACCTCAGGAGCTGCCACGACCACCCCTGACCTCGCCGTCGTCCACCAGTTCGTTTGCCCGCCTCGCATTCGTTGCTGGAGCCCTGGTACGCCCCCTAAGCACCCCCACCGAGCCGCTAGGGTTAGACCTCGCCGGCGACCTATCCGTCATCGACGACGAGCCCCATCCGTAGATCCTAGTTCTAATCTAACGGCCCACATCGCCTCGTACCGTTTCGCGTGTCAAGAGTCACTGACCGGTGGACCCCCTGTCAGCTGTGCCCCGCGCCGCAGAGTGCCACTGGGCCGGCGCGTTTTTGTTCCCGCGCGACCCATTTAATTCAAATTAGGATTTTCCTATTTTAGTTTGAACTTAGTTTTGTCCCCTAGTTTTAAAATCAATTCAGAGAGATCTACAAATCCAAATGGAGTGATTCCAATTTTGTTAGAAAGCTACTGAAAAGATCTACCCAAGCCCGTTAGATTTAATTCAATTTGAGTTATAGATCTCTGCTAGTAAAAATAACAAGACATAAGCTTTTGCACATTCAAACATTTTTACAAAATCAACCGTGATAGCTTTTGAGTTGTTTTCAACTCTCAGAAATCACATTTAACCATACTTATCTGAATATGTAATAATATTCGGGTTTCCATGCAGTGACTTTGGACTAGTACCAAAATAATGCTATATAGGCATTTCTAGTCACTTTAAATCACTAAATAATGAACTTAAACCAAAGTAATTATGAACCAACCCTTAAATTACATTCCCATATGTTAGAATATGTGGTGATTACATGTGTCCACATGATCCCATATTTTAAGTGGTGAATATTAAATCTTAGTTAATTTTCAATGAGTAGATATTACTTTTCTTAAATAAAAAGAATAAAACTAGTTAATAAAACTTGTGATGCTTGTGATGATAATAGATCATCAAATGTGTGCCTTAGAGTGCTAATTAGACTAGTTAAGAATTGTTTGGTGATTGTGTACTCCGTGTGTATTTATAGACGATAGTACCGACCAAGCTTTCAAGGAGGAGGAGTTCTATCAAGAGGAGGAAGAAAACTTCAACCACTGCACCAACCAAGGCTAGCTATTGTTAGCAAGCTAGAATTAAGCTAGAGAAAATAAGCAAGATGCATTAGGCATGCTTTGGTTATACCACTTTAACTATTACTTACTCCAAGTATTATTTTACAAGCTTTATTTCCTTTACTTTACCAAAGTCCCTTACTTGTTTTGAAGGTAGCATAAAGAGTATAAAACTTGACCTATTTAGATAACCTTAGATGTCATTCTATGGCATGAGATTGATCCCATCTTTCCACCTTAGTGAACACTCTTAACTTAGTAGTTTAGAGTTAGATAAAAACTTGAGTCACTTAAGATGGGAACACTTGGTGAAAATGAATTGTGAAAACCTTAGAATGATGAGTCATTCTATTGAAATGTTTTGACATGTGTTGAGAAACACAAATGGTTTATGATGATGAAAATGTTGAGGCATGAGCCTTGACCCTTTTACAAAACTGATGGTTGGATTCGGATGCGATACCATTCCAAATTTACCATACAACCACAATACCTGAATTGGGTAAGGCTTAGCCGGAAGTTTATATGCATTAGTATTAGTTCCCTCGGGGGAGAGGTTTGAGCTGAGGCTACCTCTCAATGTTGTCCACCTATGAAGTGCCCAAGATGACAGATGTTCATGGTTGGGAGGCCATGCTCATAGGAGAGGTGCTTATACTAGAGTCTGTAAAGGAAAGGTTATGTTTGATTATCTGCATACTAAGTATGATTATTCAGGGTTATCCCTGACAGATGTATCGAATCTTGTGGTGAAAGTGTACCACCTCTGTAGAGTGTCAAACTATTCAAATAGCCGCGTCCATGGTTATGGACAGTTGGAGTGGCCATACTGTTTCGTTGTCAGATGTTTTCAAAATAACTTATGAAATGAATGATGAATCTTGACTTGACCACAACTGGGTTGTGACTATGACACTAGCTTCCCAACTTAAGTGATTCTAGAACTTTATTTATCTTTCTGTGTTTCTGAACTCAGCTTAGGTTTCAAAATTAACCTTGTAGTTAAACTTAGAGTTAGCACTTCATTTTAGAACTATACCAATTGTTATTGGTAGTTTGCGAGTACTTAAAGAGTACTCATGGCTTTTGTCCCTGGCTATTCTCATGGCCAGACTATGCAGGAGACTACCA